>VDFB02252616.1:229299055-229615567 GCA_007258455.2 Sequoia sempervirens | reverse complement strand
CAATCGAGTTTTTCCATTTTTTAAAAGTTTCAAATACATTTGATTTTTGTTTTAGGAAATACACTCATGCTTTCCTAGTTGCATCATCAATAAATGTGGCATAATAACAAAATCCACCAAGAGAAGATACATGAGTTGGTCCCCATACGTCTATATGTACAAGGTCCAATTTCTCACTCTTTTTTTGTTTCCCATCTTTGAGAAATCTCTTTTTTGCTTCCCATAAACACAACTCTCACAAAAATCCATGTTAATATGTTTCAGACCTGGCAATAACTTCTTAGAGTAAAGAATTTTCATACCTTTCTCATTCATATGCCTAAGTCTATGACATCACAATGTTGTTTCTACACCCACAGTAGTTGTTCATGTAACTGTTGTTTCTATAGCAATTGTTGTAGTTGTTTCTACAACAACTAATGTAGAAGAAACAATATTACCAGTACACAAATATAAAGTGCCTAATTTTACACTTTAAGCTACTACTAATGTAACTTTAGTAACCTTCTAGAATTTGTCTATAAAAGTAACTATGCAACCTTCATCTCCTAGTTGTCATGTTGAAATTATATTCCTACTCGGCTTTGGAATGTGCCTTACCTAAGTTAGTAGCAACCATTGATTTCCATTTTGCAAATTATTTTTTATTCTTCCCTTTCCAATAATCTAGCGAGGTTCATTATCACCCAAATATACTATTCCAAAATCTCCTTGGACATAATTGAGAAAATAATTTCTATGGGGCGTAACATGAAACAAAGCCCCTGAATCTATTACCCATGAATCATCGACATTATCTAAGAAAAGAATTAAAGCATCATCTAATTTACTTACAACATTTGCTTCTTTGTCGTTATCTTGATTTTTGTTTCCTTTGCTTTTTTGAGACCAACAATCTTTCTTCAAGTGACCTATTTTTCCATAGTATCAGCAATCCTTTCTGCCTCTAGATTGAGACCTTGTGTTCTTTGATCTCCCTTGTGACTTCCCATGATCTCCAAGGCTTCTCCCTCTCCTTTGATCTTCCCCTGTCCTCTACATTCAAAACATTACCTGATGTTGAAGTTTCATTTGTGCTCTTCCTTTGAATCTCCTCACTCAAAATCACACCAACATCATCAAATTTTAATGCATTTGAACCAAAAATAGAGATACTTACAGCCATAACCAAGATGTTCTAACTTTCTGGCAAAAATCATTGAATTAATAGAGCTCAAACTTCTTCAACAAAATTAACAATTATAGAATTTAATTGACTAGTAACTATATTAAATTCATTCAAATGGTCTATTATAGAACCTCCTTCAACCATTTTAATATTAAATAACCTCCTCATTAAGAATACATTATTTGAAGCCGAGGGCTTTTCATATTATTTTTCCAATGTTTGCATCAATTCATTCATTGTTTTTGCTTTTAATGTATTAAATGCTACAAACAATGCCAAGCACAACTGAATACTTCCTAGTGCCTTTCTATCCAAAATTTCTCATTCTTCATCTAACATTGCTGGTGGTTTCTTTGTTTTTCCCTACAACGGTTGCCACAAATCTTTCTGATACAAATAATCTTCCATCTGCATTTTCCATAATTGATAATTCTGGTCATTGAACTTTTTGACCTTCAATTTTCCTTCTTCAAACATTGCTCCCACTCAAGCTTGAATCTCTCCTACCAAACATTTGAACAGCACCGCTCTGATACCAATTATTGAGATTTACCAACTAAATGGAGGAATAAATTAACCAATTATAATGCAAATGATTGAAATAAAATAAAAACAAATTTACACAAAAAACAATGATTTAACATGGTTCACCTAATGTGGGTTACATCCACAAAAACAACCATCCAATATTTTATTCTATCCAGCAAAATACAAGCTACATACACTTGCATCACTCTCCACAACTACATCTCTACACATTTTTTTGAACAAAACGCAATCCAACGTGTTGCTATGTGTTCATACACATTCTCACGCCTTGACTCTTGACCTTCCACATTCCCAACCAGCCAAGAAAATAGTTTGTTTCTACCAATTACAAAACAACCAATTTCTGGCATTTACAAAATTGTTTTTCAAACAGCTCGAATTTATTAACAAAAAAAACTTTATTAAATTAGAGCATGATTAGGCTCCATAGACCAACATCAACAACTCCTGCGTGTCCTACTTTCACAAGAGCTTGAAGGAGTACGATTGCAATTCTCACGATCACAAGACTGACTGTGACTTCTCTATATTCCCCAGTTGCTAGATGTTACAAATTGCCATTCGATTTTTCTTTGAAAGGCGACCAGTGGACATTGTATTGCTTGTGGCCCAATCGAAAACCCTTCACAAACTTACTATCTTTTCTCCGATGCCAATAACTCTCCATTATCTTGACCAAACCTGTTCCCATTTCTATTGCTTCCTAGGTCATTTCTTCTTACATCATTTCTCCAATGCTCTATTGTTCTCTCAGAATCGACTTTGAATTCTATCAAGTGTCATTCCATCCACTTGCTACCCATCACAAACAAGATATTTTGAATCTTTAATTGATTCATATGAAGTTTTCAAAGTTGATTTTAGAAAAATGGACTTAGAATATACTCAGTACATCATTGTGCGTATATTATTCAGCCTTCAATATGCACAATGATTCACGGTTATTTTTAATCATTATGATCAACCCCTATCTAATGGAACCATACTTAGAGAAACTAGAGACACGTTCCATTGATTTTTCCTTGTGTAATGGAAAGCCTCATTAACATTGGTTCCAAAATGGAAGGACCAACAACTAACAAGGAAGTCCAAATTTTGGCTGTGGAGGGGTAAACCATGAATATGTGATGTATATCCTTTTTGAACAACAACAAAAAATTGGTGAAACTGAGATCCTAATATCCCTCAAATCAACCTCTGGTTACTTATTCCCCATGGTTAATCAGTTTTCGACAATGTTAAATATTGGAGAAGATGCTAACCCATAAATTTTGAGAATTTTATCAAGATATTACTTCTAGATAACAAAAAAACAAGAACTTGTTAATATTGGAGAAGATGCTAGCACATAAACTTTGAAAATTTTATCAAGATATTACTTCTTGATAACAAAACCTTTTAATACATGCAAAATTATTTAATATCATAGGTATTATTAACAAAAGATAATCCAAAAAAACTTTGCTATCTTACATTTCCTTTGCTCTTTGATTTTGACTCTCTTTCATCTTTCACCTTCTAAGAAAAAGCTCGAGTTATTTCCTCACTTCAAAATATTTGTGTGCACTGTGCAGTGTTCACAATAATATGGTTCACAATGCTGCATTTTCAAGCGTACTCTAATATTCTTGTTTATCATTTCAAAAAATCTATTACATTTACCCATGACTTGGTCTTGAACTATGATGTTATATTTCTCTTGCCCTTTGATTTTGAATCTCTTTCATATTTCCTCTTTTAAGAAAACGCTCAAGTAATTTTCCTGACTTCAATATATTTTTGAGCTGTGTTTACAGTAAAATGATTTCAATGCTGCATTCTCAAGCATACTCTAGTATTCTCGTTATATCATTCAAAAAATCCATTACATTTATCCATGACTTGGTCTTGAACTATGATATATTTCTCTTGTTCTTTGATTTCAAATCTCTTTCATATTTCCTCTTTAAAGAAAATGCTTAAGTAATTTCCTCTATATTTTTTAACAGTGTTTACAATAAAATGATTCCCAATGCTACATTCCTGAGATTTTAATATTCTTACTTTATCATCACAAACAAGCAATTTGCATTAATCAATGCTTTGCCCTCCCAATACATATGTCCATACATGTTAATGATCTTCTAAGCACGTACAGTTAATTATTACATTATCACTGCACATGGCATTAAATAATGCACTTTTTTCATCATCTTTAAATAGGCAAGCGCAGTTTGTTTAACCAGACATTTAAGACATGATTTTCAACAAAAATCAGGCATTTTAGTATATAGCAAATGCTGACACTAACTTGGAAGAACTAATTGATCACAATATCAATCCAATTTTACTCAGTTGAAAAGAATCACATTATGTGATGGCTGTGCAGGCCGCTCATGAAAAAATGAGACTGGCATTGTAATATTCAATAAGCCCCATGCCTTTGACAAGTGTTCAAAGTACTGATAACACTATCACCATATGTGCACTTCCGTTTATAAAAAAGAAACCTTTCCTCTGTATCTATTTTACCTTATTTTTTTCCTGGACGTGAAGACAACTGCTAACCTCTTGGATATACAGTCAACTGCTTGTTTCTGAGAAGATGTTGTCCAGCTGACTTGATCTTTAAAATGGCTAAATGCTCATAAAATTTAAGGCTGTCTTGGTCTTCTAGTAAAGCTACCTTCTGCTTGACCGAATTGCAGGATAGCTATAAGGTTCTGAAGAAAAGAGCACAACGAACCTTTATGTCCACCTATTTCTTGATCCCAAGTTCTTTTAAAGACTGTGGACCAACTAAAAATATTCGTCTTGGTGTTTGCCATCTGAATGCCACTACTCCTTTGTAAGCAGTCCTTGGTACACCATCCTGCAGAAAGGTTCTATCAGAAACCGAATGGTCTAAGACACCTACATAAGCTATTAACAAGACAGACTTTGGAAACACAAAGCAACAAATGATGTGATTTTTGTTGAGTCCAACTATATTATCAGAATAATATACCTTCCATTCTTCAAAGATCCCAAACTGCCGTGCAATTTCTTCAAAGTGTCCCTGATTTGAATATTCTATCAGCACATCACCATCTATATTGTATGCCTTATGAACAACATCCTTCCCATATACAGATGTTGCACTTGAAAGAAGCTGGGCGAAATAATTTTTGTAGTTTTCCTGCATTCAGATAAACTACTATGAGTAAATCAAGATGTAAAACTATGTAATATTAAATTCTGAAAACGTTGAAATCTTTAAGGCATCTGTATACATTTCTCACCTCCAATAGGTAGCTCAGATCTTTTGATTTCCAGTTCACCTGAACAAAATGCATATGCCAATTGTGATTAGAACCACAAATAAAGATACCGGGATCACTTCCTCTTTTTCAGATCAAAACTATAAAACACATGCAAAGATGACTTCCAAGAATGGAGAAACATAAAATAAGGTTTAATTTGTGAGCAGAAGCATAAAGTTTTACCACTATAATCAAGCTGCCTTGTATTATACAACTATGTAGTCAGACACTACACAAATATTTCCTTTTCATTGAATGCATCCATAATATAAACAGCAAGGAAATGGCTTCACAAAACAAAGGAAAAAATTGAAACATACAAGGACATCATTCAGCTTGATTGTCTCCAGATATTGTCTGAAGAACTGTCCCATACTAGATCCCTGTCATTGGTCAGTTGCATAAAACAGTAATCAGCTCAGATAAATTCATGTTAGAACAGGAACAACAGAGATTAGCTATGGTTGTGCACAATCTTCATGAAACTGAAAAGACGATGCACTGAGCTAAATTGAAAGTATAAAGGCACAGCCAAATAGAAAGCTCAATTTCAAAGCAATAAAATATATTGTAGAAAATTTCATTTTTACAATCTGAGCTTCTAAAAGCAACAAATCAGAAACCTGCAATGCACAAGTGATACATCAAAGAAAGATGAGTTTTCTGAAAACTCAATAATAACCAAACTTAGGTGCATTTTCTTACTCATATACCAGTTCACATCTTTAAATCTTGTGCCTTCAAGGGATCTCGCTTGGAAAAATTAACTGTTCTTTTGAATGCGGCATTTCATCTTTCAAAGTTGTTATTGAATTTGAACAAAAATGTTAAACGGAGACTCAAGTAAATTGATCTCTTGCCTGAAGTACTCTTTTATTAGAATGATTGAAAATACTTCACAAATTTTCTTTCTTAAGAACTTAAGAATAGTTATGTTTTATATGGCATAAAAATATTCATTATATGCGCATTATTATGACAGCCAACTTCATTCTTTTTGGATTATGGTTAAATATTATGTTTATAATTTCATTCCAGGTAGTATTACTTATTCTGTTGGAAGATACAACACAGGACAGTGATTTATGTTATCTTCCATTGACAAAGGAATTCACTTGGATCCTCTCTTATTTATAATTGTCCAGGACATTGTATGTGTAGGACTTTGTATTTTTGGTGCATCCCAAGTAACCCTGGACCTCTAATTGCTGTCATCCCTTTCTGCAGGGTTAAAGAAGTCCTTGGATCTCCATTACATTCAGCATCACTGAAGGGCACATATGATATGGTGAGTTCAATCAAGCCACTTAAATTACTGAATCAAACTTCCAACACAGAAAAGACAACTACAACTGGCACCTACTATGAAGATCCATGGTAGTTAGGTGTTAGCCATATTTCATCTTCTAACCCCAAGGGCTTAATAGAACAGTTATTAGCCAATAGGATTTATTGTGTGGGCATGCCCACTGGAAATCAGTATTTCTCACGCCTGAAAATAAATTCCGACAAGTTGAAATAGTCCTCACCTCACGCCTGAAAATAGCGTTTGACTTGCCTTTAATCGGACAAAATCAAATCAAATCAAATCGGATTCAAATCAAAAGAAATTTCAGCTCTGGTTTCTGCAATTAATATTTTCATTTAAAATGCTGCAAAAATCTCGCCGTCCTCAGAATCAAATTGGATTCTAGTCATCTCATGCATGAAATCTTGTCTCAAGCTCAAAAATCTAATAGCCCTAAAACCCCGATATTTTGAGATCCACTTTTCATTTACTATGAATAGATTCAAGCAGCACCTGTAGGTGGTTTCAGTGAGTTTATTTTTTATTATTTGTATGCATCAAAAACAATTTTCTAATTGTGTTTTATTAAATGAAGGCATTGGTTTTATTTGGCAGTTTTGCCTTGGATTTTATGAAGCAGAGTTTTTTGTAGGGTTTTCTGTGCAAACTTTTTAGGCCAGGGTTTTGAAGAGACGGAATTTGTTTTCCTAGCACTTGGTATGGCGGCTGGCAGTTATGGAGGCTGCAGAAATGATGAATTCTGGTTACTCTTCCTCAGCACCTCATGTTCATGGTGATAGCAATTATAGTGACGGTCAGGCAAGCCACAACAAAGATGTGGACAACATTGAGTCAGTTGACTCCAAATCAAATCGGATTTCAGTAGCCCTAAAACCCTGTTTACCGTGAATGGATTGAAGCAGCAACTGCAGGGAGATTGGTTTTGGTTCTTCTCATTTAAAAAAAGAAATCTGATGTGATAGGGTTTTGTATATTTTTCTTGTAAACTCTGCCCATTTTTTCTCATCGGTGTTGTTGACAGCACAACATAATTTATACAGAATCTTGCAGTCACTTGCCATGGTTTCAGTGAGTGTTTTTTTGGCAATCTATCCACGGCTGGATCATTTTTTGTTGTGTTTTATTTCATTCTAAAACAATTGTGTTCTTTATGTGGTTGTTCTGTTTTATCTAAACCATTTCTTGGCCCAAATAGTCTCATTTACAGTAGTTTTTATCAACAAATTCATAGAAAAACCTATCCAATAGAGATGCTTGAAAAACTCCTCTCCACACAAGTTGAAGTCTGAGAAAGTGGTGTCCAGAATATTGTTAGAAAAATGTAGTGAGTAATTTGAGCCCCAAGGACTAGAACACTCGCCCATGGAAAACACGGAAGTTAAAACATGAGAAAAGGTTAACTAACTATGGTTATCACTGCTTCAATCTTTCATCTATAACTCTTTCACGTATACACAAGACGTAACAGGCATACATAAGAGGAAAGATTGGATTGCATCCCCTGTTTGTTAAGTGTATTTATGTGAATTTGTTGTTGCGTTGTAACAAACCAGTATGTGTGTACTTGTATATGAAAATTATGTTTATGCATGTTTTGTTGGTATTTGGTTGTAAAATCCTAGGATGTAGAAAGAGATGATTCGTGATTAATCTTCCTCACCACCCCTTATGGAACTTTGCATCTACAATGACAGTAGCTAAAACAAAAAAATAAATGCACTTCCTTTGTTTGGCATTGGTGAAGACCGATTGATCATTTCTAATAGTAGTCTATTGTACATGTTTTTTTATCCCTTGTTTTTACAATTTAATTCTTTTTCAAGTAAAAAGGTCTGGAACATACTTTATGCAAAATAGTATATCAAACATGTGTTTTATTTTGACTCAGACTAATATAAAATATAATTGGCGTAACCATTGCACCTCCTTTCAGTGCAAGTGCTAGTCCTGTTATTGCTGAATAGGATTACAATAATGCATGCAAAAATCTCTACTGTATCTCTTAATAATATATGTGTATGGCTATGCAACATGATCTGTAATAAAAAAACTGGCTAACTAATCAACAACAATTTTATTTATATATATGGGAGGGCCGAATGCAGCTGTACTGAACCTAGGCAAAAAAAAAAAACAAACTGCCAAACCCCAACCCCAACCCCAAACCCGATTCAGCAACATATCAATTACAAAAATGCTTTGATCTGCTCTACAAAATATTGTTCAAATTTGCACCTAAAAGAAACATGTTGATTGACTTTGATGACGTTCATTCATCAAAATCAAAGCTGCCACAATGCCTCCCACAAACATTCAACTATTAGCAAACAAATCATTCAAAATAAAGGCCAGCCTTGCCAAACACTTGTAAAAAGTAGAATCCAGAGGTGCTCATTGTGTTGCATGTAAATTCTAGTTGAAAAAGGCAGCTGGAATTCATCTCTGTAAAAGAAATTAGAAGAACACTTACATGCTCACCGAAATTATATGTTCTGCACACTTCTGGACGAATAAATTGTCGACCCTTTCGTACTTCCTTTAGTCTTATCCAATCATCCCAATAAGTTTAATTATGTTAAGTATACAATAGAATAATGGATCAAATGGAAATATTTCAGTAATGTACATGATAATGATAAATAAACAAACAGAAAAGAAAAGGATATGCTTTTGGCCATTTTGGAGCCAGCTCATCCCACAACTGCTTGGTCAGCATCCATCCCAATCCAGGGAAGAAGTCTGAACGATAAAGTAATTCTACAACCCAGTGTCAAGTGATCACTATATAATCTTCTGTGCATATTAACATTTAATATTGAAATGTGAGAAATGTAAATATCCCCGGGCTCTCACCAGAATCTTGAACAAACTGTTTTTGCCCATTGTCATTCCAAGATGAAACCGCCATGAGGGTGCTTTTACAAAAAACAAATAATGTCAGATCTAGCACAAAAACATAAATATCAAGGAAAGAAAACTTAAATTTTCAATGCTGAAAACTGAAAATAAAGTGCATCATAGTCATCTCCACTTTTTGTTTGCGAACATACCTGTCTTTTTCAAGTAACGATGCCGCAACTTCAAAATACTCAAAGAAGTCAGGAGAAATCTCCATGTCATCTGCCTTCCAAAAAACACACTGACTCAGTATAATAAATTAGAGCCACATAAAGACAAATGTAAGTTACATGAAAATCATAGTTCAGATAATAGCTCACCTTCTAAGATAATCACCCGGCCGAAATTATGTTCACTAAAAAGTTTATTAAGTGCCCACTTATAATGATCTGAAGAAAATGTCAATAATAAAATATCAGTAAAGAAATAAGAAATGCTAGCCAACTCTGGAGATAAACTGAACAAAATCCATACTTGCTATTTTGTAGTAAGCAATCAACTCTCCAGGTCTTTCTGTTTTTATTGGTTCAAAATCCAAGTGCTGCAACCAGACAGCCAAGAAGAGAGTTGAAAATAATAAAAAATAAACCACCTTGATGTAAACACTGAAACTGAGACATAAAATATGTGGTTAGTATGGGCAGATAATTCAAGTAAAAATTCAATTATAAACATCTTACAAGGAAGCCTCTATAGGAAAACATGGACCATTGTACGAACAATCCACACATCCCAAGAAAATAATATAAGAAGAAGACTAGGAATACCCCAATAGATATTGTCCTAACATCACACCATCATCAATCTGACAAAATGTTACGATAACACCTATAACTATTTCACAGACATACAAATACTATTCTACCATACACAAACACCAAATAATTAAAAAAATAAAAAATAAAAAACCCTTCACAAAATTTTAAAATATATATATATATATATATATATATATATATATATATATATATATACACACACACAACCCCTTCTCAAACATTCTTAGGCACATTGTCATAATCCAAATGTGCAAAGGTATCACCTAGGAAATATTGCGTCTTGAATAGGTCGGTGACAATTCCAACAATCATCATGGCAAGGTTAATGATAGTCATGTCAATCCCCATGTCATTGGTGAGTGCCACTAGCTAGTAGGACCCATGATAAGGATGTTACTTTCCTCTAACTCCTCACTGTTACAATAGTAAGATTATTATGGAATGACTTCCATGCCATTAGTAAGACTATTGCAGAATGATTACTACAGCAACAATAACACTGCTGCAAGACAACTTCTACAACAATAGTAAGACTTGCGGAACAACTTCTACAAAATTGCAAGACTATTGCATGTTGCCATTTTGTAATGTCCCCAATTTCGCCCTACGCTCTTCATTTGGATTTAGCCTATTTCCGGAAATCCGTAGGCTACTCAGATGTGCAAATTTAGGGTTTCCACTTTCAGTAAGTCTTGCTTCCAGCTCAATTCAGCTTTCTATTGGTTTTGAGGTGAACTTACTATTTTTGGCATTGGCTATTTTTAGTAAGTCTAATTTTGGCAGTGGTATCATCAACAGTTCAGCTCAGGTCATCATGCTATTTTTGGCAATCCATTAGTTTTAGTATTGGCATTGGTTTTGGTTATCTCCTTGGACTGAGTTTTATACTTAGTCAATTTCATGTTTTTAAGTTGTACCCCACACCTAGGATTGATGACTTCAAGTTGTTTTTAAAGAGGGGACATTAAGGGGTCTAGTTGAGCATTTAATATTTTGATAAATATTTTATTGTTGCAACTTGAAAATGGACGCCTAAAGGAAGATGATAAATATTTTATTAAGTCAAAAAAATAAAGTGAATATGTGAGAGGTGGTGTCCCTTGGGGAATTTAAACAGTTTCTTGTTGGAGTTACAAGTTGCTTCATTTGCCCAACTAAAGCTTATTTATTGATGTTTTGAGCCTTCATTCTATATTTTGGAAAATATTGTAAAGTTATGCTGCTAGTTTGAAATCCAAAATCCGGCTAAGGGAAAGCTTAGCAAATTTACTCCATTCTTTAGGCCTGAAACTATGGTTCCCTAGATGGTCTATTGGGAGTGTGCTTCATTCAGAAGTGCATATTGACCATCAAAGTGAAGGAATTGGTGATTTTTATCAGTTTTGTACTTGTTGGTTGTTACACAGCTGAAGTAGATTTTCATTCACAGCTTTTGATATGAATTTATTTTGGTTATGGGTATTGACTCTCCTTTCTAAGCACATGGTGACCAATCTTGGAGAAGATCAGATTTTATTTTGATGTGTATGATTTTTTCAACCAAAATCGCCCTTGCAGGCAGGCCATACCTTTCAAGAGCACATTGGAATTCGTGCCAAATTAATATTAGAGTTTTGATGCTAGTTATTCATTGCAATTGGGGCGCCATCCTTCTAGAGAGCCATTGCATTTCGTTTCAATCAATTCGGAGGTATATTGATGAAGTTGTGAGCATTTATTTGGTTTTTCTAATTGCTGATAGACATTTCCAGATTGCAAATTTATATATCAAATTGTTATAGTTTTCTGATTTTGGCTTCTAGCATCCTTATTTGAGAGGTTTTTCATTGAAGAAACCATCCTTTAATTGTATATTGTAATGATGGTAAAAACGTTTGAAATTTGCAGTTATTTTTCATTGTAAAACTGAAAACAGTGGTACTGTTTCAATTCTTTATTTTGTTGCATTTTCTTGTAATTAATTCACATCATTGTAACCCCTGGATGGTTTACCGCCAATGTGGATAAAGAACATTTTGAGCTTTTATTTGTCACCCACTGGAAAGTGGAGAATTCCCACTATTGAGTGGATGCCCGCCGCAACGAATGAATTAGTTTGAATTGTTGTAGTATTCCCCCCCACTGTTCAAGTGGTTAAGCAGAAATCTTTATGGCTGGTTCACCGCCTCTTTCAGCTTTCAGTTGTATTTACTTTCAGTTATAATTCAGTTTTCCTCCGCCATATGTTAACACCTCGCCTTTCAAAGGATCTTGTGTGCACATTCTTGCCGTTGAGTGCAATTCTAGTTGATTCCTTTTTGAAGCTAACACTAATCCATTTGGCGTAGTGCTGGTTGTGTTGTGTAATTCAAGAAAAAAATTTACTAGCACATTTGAAATTTTAATTTATATTTTGCAAGAAAATACAAAATGAAAATGTGTGATAGAACCATTCTTCAAATTTGGAAAGAAAGCTTCCTAAGATTTAAGCCAAACCTAAACCTAAGATAAGCCAAACTCTAGACACCAAACTAGATATATAGATATCAACAATATACAATTTCTCTTAAGGGATTTGCGTATAGGAAATGATTGCTTGCCTATATTTTTGCCTTAGATAACAGGTACCAAACTGATGGCAATAATGTCTTGCAAATGAGATTTTCACACTCAACAAATGAAAGCAACCTATCTAAGCACGCAAATGACACCTTTTAACTGGATAAAATAAAGACTAGCTATTCCATGCAAACAAGATTCCAAGGAATAACAACTAGATCAACAACGGTTGATTTCAAGAAATAAATAGCTAAGTTATATACAAAGGTTGACTCAATACAATCTACTCTTGATTTACTGGATGAAATTATCAACACAATAAATGCAAACACATATATAACCAATGGAACGATATTTTGGAACTAGAAGCACAGCATCAACTTTCCTTTTTTCTAAGTTTATGTGCTCAAAACACTCAATTATTGGTTGCAAGTGTCCAATATTTGTGACTTCAGAATAATTGTTTTTATCCCAAAAGCCAACCTTTGAAGCAAAACACTTAAAGTTGTGAAAAAATAGGAACAAAAGGAACTTTTAAGTCAAAAATATTTGAAACAACCTAAGTTACCAAGTCAGCAAAAAAACAAGGCATTTCCAAGTACGATTCTTCCCATAATCAAACTACCTATGGAATTGGACAAGTTTTAATTTTTGGGGATCTAAATCATGTGAAATCATTGAGGAATGAACCTGAGCAATTCCAAGTTGGGCATGGCATTTTGAAGATGTTTTTATGACAATTCTAGAGGTGACCAAAAATTTTGACAGATTTTTTAACTTATTGACCATCCAAAAACCCTAAACAACTATCATTTCACTTATTCCATGGGTTGAATTAATCATAGGAACAACAACGGAGCTATGAATGCCAAAAGAGTAGTAGGAACATCAAACAAAATTGGTAAAAGAACAAGACATTTATGCTGCTGACAATTTGACTTTGTCCACATAACCTATGCTTGCAATTTTTTGTCTTTATGTTGCTTGCATTACAAATTCTTGCCCAACATTTTTGGAATCATGGCACCCTACCATTTTTTCAAAAATTTGAATGGCATATAATGGCACAGGAGATAATTGCAAAGGAGAGCACCAATTGGTTGTTCAATCGAGCAAGACCCTTTATTTCTACACTTACAATCAACTAACACTGATTTGATTCTTATATATGATGCCCTTACTACTTACTATTTCTAATAGTTAAATTCAATATATTGAAATTTTTATAATATTAAATATTAACACTTACTACTTAAAAGTTTCCTAGTAATATAATATTTATTATTTAACTATTAGAAATATAGTAAGTAGCATTATTGTTAAGTAAGTTGGTGATAACCTAAGTTACTGAATTAGTATAAGAGTCAAGGAATTTGAGGATATGATTCATCTCGGAATCAGATTTCAAGTCAAATCACCTTCGAAATTGGGCAATGTTCAAATTTTTTGGGTCTAAGTCATGTGGAGTCAAGGAACGATCCTAGGAGATTCCAAGTCAGTTGTGGCATTTTGAAGATATTTCTAAGATGGTTACAAAGGTGAGAAAATTTGTTGATGTGTTCTTTAACTTATTGACCATCCAAAAGACCTAAATGATCATCATTTCACTCATTTCATGTGTTCGACAACCCACAAGAATAGCAAAGGACCCACAAAAGCCAAAGAAGTTACATGAACAGCAAATGAACTCCATAAAAAACCAAACGTATTTATGCTACTCACAATTTGACTTTGTGCACATAATGTATGCTCACAATTTGATGTATTCATGTTGTTTTAGTCATAGCAGCAAAAATCGTTTGGGGAAAAAATCAGCAAACCAAAAGTATAAGACTTTTTTGAAAAAATTGGGAAAACATCAGATCTAGAAAAAAAAAGTAAAAAAATGTAGAAAAAGAGACAAAAACTACTTTTTAAAAAAAATTAAGGGCATTTCCATAGCATAGAGATATAGAGAGAAAATAAAATAAAGAGTTTAACCCATTAATTGTTCAAAATTGGATTTTGTTGTTTATGCTTTATATTCATATTGTTGGTTACATTGCATTGCACAAAGCATACTTCATAGTGCATAAATAATAACTAGATGGTTACAATTGATAAAATTTCAATTACAATATAGTTTGTACAAAGCAGTGTTCCATAGAGTTTCGGGGACGAGGACAAGGGGACGGCAGGGGACGCGTCTTGGGGGCGCGGGGACGAGGGGTCTAAGTTTGGGGGCGGCGGGGGGGCGGCGAGGGGGGCCAGTAGGGGAGCGGTGCGCTGAAATACATATAGTACTTGAAAAATTAGTTATAAAAAGATGTATAACTGTAGAAGCCTAAGGAATAAGTAAAGTTTAGAGTTTAAACACATTGCAATGATTTCATTGAACTAGTGAATATTGAATATTGCTACTTGTAGGATATGCACAATATTGAATATTGCAATATTGCAGGATATGCACAAGATTGAAAAATTTAAAATTTAAAATACTCTGCCTCTGGTAGAACATGTCTGCAAAATGTGGAAGCATGGGCAAGGCATGTGAACTGTTTGACTGAATACAATCATGCATTCAGTCAAACAGTTCACATGCCTTGCCCGTGCTTCCACATTTTTCAGACATGTTTAGTATTCTATCTAGCAGCTATGAAATCAGAAAATCAGAAAATGTGAAAGCCCAGCAGTACCCTTTGGCTCTCACAAATCCACTGTCTCTAAGTTGTTCAAGTCTCAGACTATATGCGTGCATGGGAAGAAAATGAAAAGTAAAACAAAATGAAAAATTTCTATGATAGACTATAGTAGACTTTGACTTAAGTCGACTCATTAGGGTAACAAAATAATATTAAAATTTTAAATTTGACTTTCTTTGTTTTTTAAATTTAAAAAAAAGTCATTTTTTAAATTTTTTATGGGGGACATCAGAGACTTGGAGACGTCCAAAAGACTTGGAGACCCCTGGAAGTCTCCTTTGAAGGAAACGTTTAGGGGGTGGCGGCGAAACGAGGGAAGGGTGGGGAGATGGGACAATTGCTGCTGAAATCTATCTGGATTGTTAAATAGAAAATATATGAGGCTTGCTTCGTGAGGGATTAAAATAAGCCCACAAGACTAGGGCATGACTTCTCTCAAGGCATGCATTAGTTTGCCTAATACTTATTTAACATGTATGGAATGCTAAACTATATATGTTTTGTTGGCGTAGAATCTAACACCTCTGGAGTGCAGGTTTGTACGGACAGCTATGTACACTACGCAATGAGTGCTCTTCAAATTAGGAGGGGAAGCTCCCTCGTTGTGCTGGAATGCATGGAAAAGAAAAGTAATCTAAGTCCTATCTTTTTGTTCTCAGCTGGAAGAGGCACAAGGTTAAGAAAACCAAGAACGTTGCAGCTAAGGATTTTCTGGTTTCGCAGATCATTAACTACAACTAAGCTATCTACTTTAAATCTATCCATTTCCTCAAGAAAAACAGAGCATGAGGAAATGGAGGGTTTGACTATCGACGATAAACGAGTTTAGATTCTCTACTTGAAGGCAAGGTGGCGCATCTATCAGCTCAATCTAGACAAGTTTATTGGGCACAAAACAGATTTAAGAATTTACCATGACAATCTTATGAAACCCTATGTGGCATAACACTTGATCAAAATAGTAAAGACTTACAAAACAGATTTATCATCACAATCTCACGAAACCCTATGTGGCATAACACTTGATCATAATGATAAAAGGTTCACAAAACATATTTATCATCGCAATCTCTTGAAACCCTATGTGGCATAACAATTGATCACAATGGTAAAGATACACAAAACAGATTTATCATCATAACCTCTTGAAACCCTATGTGGCATAACAATTGATCATAATGGTAAAGTTGTACAAAACAGAAAGAATTCACCATTACAATTGCATGAAACCCTATGTGGCATAACAATTAATCGTAATAGCGAAGACACATGAACAAATACCAAAAGAGCAATATTGAGGGCAAGGTAGGCGCAGCATATATTTCTCTCTCAAGCAAAAGTTAATTACAAATGAGCAAAAGCTCTTATTTATATACATCAAGGTGTAGGGAACCCTAAAATCACCTTGTGTTAACTACAGTCTTGCAAATGCATGCAAGATTAATTATTAAACCCTAATGAAGTAAACTATACAGTTAACTAGAAAGCTACCATCGTTAACCGGTACAAATAACCTAAATGGACCATGTGCAAGCATGCACGTCCTTATTTAAAGCAAAGTTAACTGGACACTACCTTCAGTTAATGGAAACCCTAACCCTAACTCCTGTGTTGATAATTCCAAGGACGAGATAAGCATGTGTTAAGTCAGCAAGTAAACTCAAGACTAAAAGTCGAGTTAACTGCTGCTCATGACTCAACCCTCGAAATTAACTGCAGGTTCCAACTGGCAGATCACTCCATGTCATCTCGGTCTAACACTTCGAACAATAATTCATCAATCACTCTGTCTTCCGGCACTCTGACGCTGCCCAAAAATAATAATCTGCTTCTTCAATTCTCTGTCACTTTCCTTGACTGTATGCATACATTCTTTAACATTTTCAGTCGCCTTCTTGAAACTAGCTGAAATCAATGAAATGTGATCCAAAATCTCCATCAAGATATCACGAACATGCTTCTGGAACTTAGTTTGCACAACCTCGAGATCAGCGTAGGTACCATCTTCACGAAGACAATGGCATGGGATTTGAGTGACTTTGGCGGCTCCGTAAATGGAGTAATCTCTGTTCCTTTTGTAGCGTAACGCTTCATTGTCAGCTGCTCTGATAAAAACCTAAATTAAGACCGATTTGGTCTTGAATTTAGTCTAGTTGAACCGCCTTCTGAAAAACTTGCCCGTTGACTGTTAACACGGCTATGTTCTAACAACTTTCTGAAGAGGCTGAAAAAGCTCTGGACAAGGCTAAAAATAGGCTGTTGGAGGATAATTTTCACCAAAAATTATGAGACATGGGTTTTGTCCGGAAAATGATTCTAAGACAACCCACAACGTCAAAATTGTGAAAAAACGCCGTTTAGCCTAACATGCAAAGACTTTTCAGTCGAGAATTGCAGGGGTTTTTAGAGCTTCCCGGGGCAATTTTTCATGAGAAAATCTGGAACATGGGTTTTGTGCACAACGGAATTCTGGACAAACCCAGATGATGAGATTTTCAAAAAGATGTGATTTTATCCCACATGCAAAGAAATTCTCGGAAAAAAGCACAGAGCTTCAGAATGAAGGCTACGGGGTGATTTTCTCGAAAAAATCTAAGATGTGGGTTTTGCTGCTGATGCTGAAATATGCAAACCCAGATGGTCAGATTCTGAATATTTTTCCGTTTTCTTTGACATGCGAAGAAAGTACCTAAGATGAGAAATAGAAGAAATAAGACAGAAGATAGAAGGCTTTGCTTGTTCTGCTTCTGAAGAATTTGCCAATCTCTTTTCTGGAACTTGATGAAACCTGCATGCAAAGTGAAAATAAAGTCTGGAATCTTCTTCCTCTGCACAATCTGAATTCGTTGCTATGAAGAACGCTAAATTCTGACACCTATAGCACCTTTAGCTTGCTGCTCGCTCAAGAAGAATGTAGACTTCGAAGTCAAAGATGATGAAATAATGGACGCCATTGCTGAAATATATAGATTTTCATCTATGAAATTCGCATTAGGCAAGGAATCCATGAAAAGTGCGCTTGGCTTATGATTGGACCTCATTCCAGTTAACTGAAACTCAAATATGCTAAATAAGACGCCATGCATTAGGGTTTGCCTTTCAAGACTTCAGTTAACAACTCATGTGACTTTGACTTCAGTTAGCAATCTATATTAAATTCGCCATCTTCAAACTTGCTTTAGATTCACAAACTTGAACTTGAGGCGACCCTTTTGATAACTAAAGTTAACAATCTTAATTGAGATGAGAAATTCGCCATATTTCATGCAATGAATATTCTAAAAATAGCGACCCTTTCATGACTTCAGTTGGCCTTCAAGAAGTGAATACGCCAACTTCACATGCTAAAAATAACAACCCTTTTGGAACTTAAGTTGCCATTCCTTGTAGAATGCGTAGCTTCACAAAACTATGCTTCATCAATAAAACTCTAAATATGGCGACCCTTTTGATAAGTGAAGTTAACATTCAAATGCGCCATACTTCACAAATTTATGCTTCATTAATCATGCCGTCCCTTCTTGAACTTCAGTTGACACTCAATGAAGCGCCATCTTCACAAAATCTTCACAATTGCAACCAAATTCGCCATGCATGTGGACTCCAGTTGACATTCACTGATAATCTTCAGTTAAGTGAACATGCAATCTAGTTAACTGAGCATGCAAAGCAGTTAACTGAACATGCAAACTAGTTAACTCGACATGCGAACTGAAAGATCACTCAACATGCCAATATATGAACTGAAGATGACAACCCAGAAAACGTTTAGTCTAACTGCAGTTAGAACTCCAGTTAAGGCGTCCATTCAACTCTCTTTCGAAAATCCAACTTTGAGCTCTTAAGGCGAATTCTAGACTTAGCCAAATTTCATGAAAATTTAGGCTTCAACCTCTTTAGGACCTCTGTTCATCCTTTGACACTAGCTAACTGACTTCTCCGATTAGCTGGCTGACAGGTGCATTGCAGAGCTAAGTAAAAACTGATCAAAAGATATCTTGAGACTACACGTCATAAAACTGACATCTGAAGGCTCAAAAATCCAAGCGCCTTTTCCAAAAGCTGCGCTTTTCCTCAGACTTAGTCAAATTTTGACTTCTGCATTTCGGAACGAAGAAAAAAAATCCTTCACTTCTTCTTAGCAACCCTGGAGAAGTCTCATCTCTCCAGAAAACATCATCCGGGGTGAAAAACAAGCGCCTTTTTGAAAAGTTGCTCTTTTCATTCCAGACTTAGCCATTTCTGGAAATGACTAAAATAATACAAAAACTCCGACTGCAAGTTGTTGAGTCATCTTCTGATCTGACGGAGACAGGCAACGGAAAGCTGAACGTAACACGGACAAATTGAATATCTGATATCATCAAAAAGAAAGCATTAAAGGCTTGAAAAGCTCAGGCGCTTTTCACAAAATGTGCTCTTTTGCTTTTTCTTTGATATTCTGACTAAGATTTGACCCTATGTTTGACCTCTGGTTCAGGCACTTCATCAACTCAGTTTCACCCACTGACAGATGCATCGCGAAGCTCAAAAAAATGTGAGATAAACATCTTGGATGGCATTTAGTCAAAAACCTTCATTTGACACCTCAAAAAGATGGGCGCCTTTTCCAAAAGCTGCGCTTTTCCTCAGTGTTAGCCAATTCTTGCTTTCGCCTCGTTTTGCGCTGTATCCAACACAACTTGCTCAGAACAGGTCCGTTTGACAGGCTTGATAGCTTACTGCGAAGCTGACGTGATGCCGGACGAATGTCTGCTGGAGGTGACAAACCCTAAAAACAGGATCTGGGCCCCTAAAAGATAGGGCGCCCATTTGAGAATGTGCTCCCTTCTCCAGAGATAGAAAATTTTGGTGATTTCCGTTCAGATTTTCATTTTTCTTAAATCTCTTCAGTAACAGACTGACATTACACTGACACCAACTCCATGTTTAAAAACCCCAAAAAAGACCTTCTGACAACACTTTAACAAGATTAAGACTCAATTAAGCAAAATGCCTTAGTGAAACAAAAATTTTGGTTTTGGGTACAACATGTTTAAAGCATTCATGTATTGATATTGTACTCCTTGCAAGCCTTCTGAACCTCCATGTATATGACGATCCTAAATGGAATGTAGTTCCCGAATAAGTGCAGGGCATGCATTTAAGCAGTGAATTTCACCAATTAACAAAGCATTAAGCCTCCAGAATATATAGGAAATTTAAATATAACCAAAACAATCCTTCATTTTGATATAAAATACTGCTATAGTTCATTTTTTTCAGCACTAAAAGCTGATTTTTATCTTTCTAAAAGGAGCCATTTTGCTTCCAGTTCCACAATGTCTATATACTATTATGTATATACTTATACTTCCCACTTGAGCATACAATTGTCACTACCCTACCCGCTTATCAATAAAACTTGATGGCCATCACACTTTGTTAGCATCTGAAAGGGAAATTTGTCCCAACCTAACCTTGATTATCTAAATGTACTGTCCCCATTTTGGCCATACACTCTTCTTTTGGATTTAGCCTATTTCCGAAAATCCGTAGGCTACGCTGAAGTATAAAACTAGGGTTTCCTCTTTCAGATACTGCTCAGTTGGTGTTCAGAGAATGTTGTGCAGGCTTACTATTTATAGCAGTTTGCTATTTTTAGCAAGTCTATCTTTTGGCAGTATCTATCTAGCAGCAATTCAATCCTTTGCAGTTCAGTGTTCAGTTTGGCTTTCTGATGGTTTTGAAGTTAACTTACTATTTTTGGCATTTACTATTTTTAGTAAGTTCATTTTTGGCAGAAGCATCATCATCAACTTGGTTCAGTTTGGCATTTGTCAATTTGCTATTTTTAGCAATTCATCAGTTGCAGCTTGGGCATTGTATTTGGTTATCTCCTTGGACCGAGTTTCAAACTTAGTCAATTTTCATGTCTTGAAGTTGTACCCCCGCCTAGGCTTGATGACTTCAAGTTGTTTTAAAGAAGGGGACATAAAGGGGTCAAGTGAGCATTTAATTATTTAATAAATGCTTTATTGTTGCAATATGAAATGGATGCCTAAAAGGGAAGTTGAATGATATTTTATTATTTCAAAAGTAAAAGGCAAAAAGGTGGCGTCCCTTTTGGAAGTTGAAGTGATTCAACTTCTTGGAATTTGAAGAGTTCTTGTTGCTTCATTTGCCAACTAAAGCTTATATATTGCTGCTGTTTGAAGAGCTGATTATCCATGAATTTATGCTAATGTTATGCTGTCGAAATGACAACTTGGTTTTTACTTCGAGGGATGCTTACCTCCTAGTTTCAATCCAATTTCGTGTTTGAAATACAACACCTAGTTGGTTTTCATTGCTGCTTCTCATCCAGACTAGCAGATTGAGCTCAACAGTTGAAGTTTTTAATGATATTTCCAGTTTTGAAGTTGCTGATGCAGTCACAGCTGAAAGTGGTTTTTGCATACAGCTTTTTGTGTGAATTTAATTTGCTTGTGGGTACTTTTCCAATCCATTCCTACACCCAAGGCGACCATCTTTGGAGAGTTTCAGATTTTAATTTTGAGTTGTTGATTTTTACTTGTCAAAATCGCCCCTCATGAAGGCCGTACCATTCTTGCTGCATTGGGATTCGTGTAAGAATTAAATTACAAGTTTTTGTTGCTGTTTCTTCATCTAATGTTGGGCGCCTATCTTCCAGCAGCTCATTGGTTTTCGTTTCACACAAAACGGAGGTATTTTGAGTGAGTTGTGAATATTTCTTTGAATTTCACAGTTGCTGATCAGAATTTCCAGAATTGTTATTTTACATCAGACTTGTTTAAGTTTGAATCTTCAGTCCTTTCTTCATCATTTATTGTTGATGTCTAACATGGAATCATCCAGTATCATGGTACATTGAATCTATTGTAATTTTCATGTAATTTGCAGCTCTTTTTCCATATTGTAAGACTGTAAACAGTAGTACTGTTCCAGTCCTTTATTGCTGCAATTCTTTCTTTAATTTCACATTAGTACCCCTGGATGGTTTACCGCCAGTGTGGATAATTGGATTTGTATTACTCTTGTACCCACTCTCAAGTGGTGAATCCCCACAACTCTGTGGATGCCCGCCGCAGCGGACGAATTGTTTTAATTGTAATCTTTTCCCCCCACTGTTTGGTGGTAGTGTGGAAATGCTCTTCATGGCTGGTTATCCGCCTATTCATTTCTAGTTTCAATTCAACACTCCGTCATATGTTAGCACCTCGCCCTCAGTGGGATCTTGAGTGCACATTCTTGACGTTGAGTAGTTTCTTTCAAGTATTTTTCATTTAGCTCCTCCACCATATGACAACACCTATTCCTCATTGGGATTGAGTGTGCATTCTTGGTGTGAGTTCTTTTCAAGTTTGGTTTTCTATTTGGAGCTAACGCTAATCAAGTTGGTTAAGTGCTGGTTATGTTGTGTTACTTCATCGAAAAAATTGGTTAGCATATTTCAGTGGTATCAGAGCAGAAGTTCCTGCCATCCTGTTGGGAAGAACCGAAAATTAGTGTTGCCACAATGGACATCAACAGATTTGTCGAACAGTTCAGGAGGGAATGTGAACATGATGCTTCCATATTCCGTGCAGAATATCAGAGTATGTCAGATGAGTTCAAGAATGATGTTTCTTTTGACTGCTACTTGAATTGTGTGTTGATTAAGTATCCTGAAAAGGTTGGTGCGGTCAATTACATCAAGAATAAAATTAAAAGAGAAGCAGAACTTGCCATGGTTGAAAAATCAAGGAAGGAAGAAGCAAAAGGATCTGTTTGTGGTTTGCAGCCCACAAGTAAGCAAATTGAAGAGAAAAATCAGTCAATTAGTGTTGAAGAAGACACAAGCAAGGTGCACATTTTGGTTCAAAATGAAAGTGGGCTTGATGAAGATACCTTGGCAAATGAGGAGATTAAGTTAGAGTCCCAAAATACATCCCTAGACTTGCATGGGATGGGAAATAATGAAGATTATTATGTAAGAAGATCATTACAGCAGTCTTGAGTCCTTCAATCAATGAAGATCTCAAGACAAATGGCTTCTCAAAAGATGCTGGTGGAACAGTTGTGTGGGATAAGTATGTTGAAGAAGAGCAAGATGAAGCAAATACTAATGGTGTCTTTGAACCAGCTTATGACCATTACGAAAGTGATGTTGTTGATGGTGATTCCGATGTGTTTTTATCTCCTCTTGTTGAAGATTTAGTGAAGGATAATTCTCTACTTGTTGCTGAGCCAATTCCATATGAAGAATTAATGACAAGTGTCCAAGAAGACTTCTTTGGTATGTATGTGGGCACTAATGATAAAATCAGCAACACATCTACTCAAGATAATTTCATTGAAGAAAAGAATGACAAAATATTCAAAGCAACCAGCTTTGATGATTCTTTAATCCGATATAATGCTAGTGACTTGGGTGGTAGTGGGTTTGATTATCAAACTACATCTGTGGAGAAAGTTATAGATGAAGATTTCAGTTCAAGTGGGTTGAGGAGTGACTCATTCAAAGAGTCAATAGTTCAAGAGGAGCATGATGATCTCTTTCCTATTGATCATTACAATCAAACCTTTCACATTTGGGATCCGGGTGCGATGTCACCAAGGTATGATAAAGAACCGGAGTGGGATAAATTCCCCTTTGATCCTGATGAAGTTCAAAAATCAGTTTGCAATGCAAGTAATGAAGTGATCTTTGGAGGAGAAGTTGCAGCAATGGCTAATGAGAACGTGATTTCTTATGTTGAAGAGAAGAATGTTTTAAAATCAGCAAATGGTTTGGATGCCTTTCAGAATTACGCACAAGAAGAGTATGAGAACTTGAAAGGTCAAGATAGAGGTACTAATTTGTTTGAAGAAGTTGTCGACAAGCCTTCGATTCAGGAGTTATGCAATGATAAGATTAGAAAGGAGGCTGATTTTGAGAATCAAGTCAAAGAAAATAAATCAGAAAAGATGATGTTTGATGAGCAAAGCTTCTTTGCTGATTATGAACATGGGCCTAAAGAGCTGCAAGTTTTGAAGGATAACTTATTGGTTACAAAAGAGAAAATTGTTAAGGAGTTATCAAGATTTGATAGCACACACAATTGTATTGAAGAACTTTACTGGGAGCTGCAATTTGAAGAGAGACAGAATGGAGTTAAGGGTGGAGACACTCTTTCTAAGGTGCGAACCATCAAAGAAGCATTTGAATCCATAAAGTCAGATTATTTGCACTTGCTCTCAGATAGGGATCATGCTATTAAGTTTGCAGAGGAAACCTATGATGCCTATCAAGAGAAGGAGAATGAGGTTGATAGGCTTTGTCTTGATCTTTCCTTAGCTCATCACTCTTTATGCAAGGGAGAAAATCAAACTCTTATTGCAGCCACACTTGAAGGACAAGAAGCTGATACAAGGATTATGGAGATCAAGCAAATAGTTGAAGGTATTAATGAACTCCATAATGATGAAACCTTGCTTAATTTTAAGGAGATTCATGAAGATGATGGTAATTGGAAGGTAAATCAAGAGTGTGAACTCTTGAGTTGGGAAGAGAACTTGCCTCAAGAAGGGGTAGCTTGCAGCCATGAGCTTGATGTGATGATTGGTAATGTGTGTGATATTCATCACGGTACATTCTACGAATCAAGCAACTAATGATGGGTATCCTCAAGTTGCAGAAGATGTGCATGAATTCTATGAAAACACCAACGAAAGGGATGAAGGAAATATTTTTTCTATGATTGTGTACAATAATCCACCATCTTCACATAATTTGTTAAATCATAAGGTGATTGACAATTTCTACATGGATGACATTGATAAGAGGTTTTATGTTTTTGACATGCATGATTTCATGGTTAAGTATAAGATAATGTTGGTGGATCCAAGCTATATGTCAGGCAGCACTCTCTTGGGATGGTTATTAAATGAGCATTTAATGATGTCCAAACTTGAACTTGCTGGTCTTCACTCAGCATTGACCAAGGGAAGAGTACCGCCTATCTTAAGATGGTTGATTTGGTCAGGTCTCGGAAATATGCATCAAATTGTGGGAGAACTTTCAGACTTGCCCCTTTGGTTTCTAGATTGTGCATTGTTGATGAGTGATTATTCTAAAATGCTGGTCATGAAAGGTTCAAACTTTGCATTGATGGTTGCAACTGATTACATGGGTTTGTGTGCTCGAGACTTTCACTATGGCTCTTGGAGATATGTTGGGAATTCTTCCCAATGTGTTGGAGATTATTTGCGGTTGGGAATTCATGCTTGGAATTCTCAACATGGCTTGATGGAGATTGTTGCAAGTAGAAAAAAGGATCTTTGGAGAGATAAGGATTCAATTCTCAGAATCTTTGATGCTGCCCCCATCTTTACCAATCATTTGATGATTCCTTTGGTTCATCTATTGGTGGATTGGAAAGATACTTCGAACAAAAGATGGCTTAATGATGGGTTGGAGTCTCTTGAGGGGATGTTTCCAGCCTTGGGCAGGAACAGTTGTGATATTATGGACGCTGATTTCCAGTGTCAGAATAGTTGTTCTACTCTTTGTATGCTGATTTTCCTAAAATCAGACTTTAATTGGTTTACTTCAGATGTCATGGGCAGCTGGTATACTTATTTTTTCTCTTCACAATCTCTTATCAATGATGGTTTTTGGTCCCAAAGGTGGGAAATGATGTTTCATAGTGATTTGGATCAGTTTTGGATGGTGTTCAAATTATTTTTCAGTGATCATCTTTGTTCAATCTCTAGCACTAGTGTTAGGGGCAGTGAACCTTTGCTTGATTTGGTTCAATTTTTTGAGACTATGGGGGAGAGATTGGTGGAAATTTTTAGAAATTTTCTTGAATATGTCAGCATTATTCAAAGGGGGTATTATACATCCTTGTGGAGTTTTGAGGATGCAGCTGCTATGACTTTGCAAAGAGTTGTTTTTTCCTTTGCAATTAGCTATGATGGACACACACTTGCTGTTGTAACTCGGTTTGTTACTTTGAGGAGTTATGTTGATGAGAATATTTTTGAGTTGCTTAAATTATTCTTCATTGTTCTCAGAATGGTGATTGACATTGACATTACATATGGTAATTCCTCAGAGCTTATTGATCATAAGACGCTGCTAGATTTTGATTCAATTCCTTCCATGTTGTTCGACTTGAATTTCAGGCATGTTATCACTTTGAGGTTGCAGGGATGGTTAGTGCAGTTATGGTGCAATGATTTCATTTGTATGATCAAAGTAGAGCAACATCAACATGGTGGGGTTTTTCAGAGATGGACATGGGACCCCGGAATCCTATATGTTTGGTGGGATCAGTTTGGAGTGTTGTGGCATTGCTTGAGGACAAGCAATTTTGGGAAGGGCGGACTGTAATGTCCCCATTTTGGCCATACACTCTTCTTTTGGATTTAGCCTATTTCCGGAAATCCGTAGGCTACGCTGAAGTATAAAACTAGGATTTCCTCTTTCAGATACTGCTCAGTTGGTGTTCAGAGGATGTTGTGCAGACTTACTATTTATAGCAGTTTGCTATTTTTAGCAAGTCTATCTTTTGGCAGTATCTATCTAACAGCAATTCAATCCTTTGCAGTTCAGTGTTCAGTTTGGCTTTCTGATGGTTTTGAAGTTAACTTACTATTTTTGGCATTTACTATTTTTAGTAAGTTCATTTTTGGCAGAAGCATCATCATCAACTTGGTTCAGTTTGGCATTTGTCAATTTGCTATTTTTAGCAATTCATCAGTTGCAGCTTGGGCATTGTATTTGGTTATCTCCTTGGACTGAGTTTCAGACTTAGTCAATTTTCATGTCTTGAAGTTGTACCCCTAGGCTTGATGACTTCAAGTTGTTTTAAAGAAGGGGACATAAAGGGGTCAAGTGAGCATTTAATTATTTAATAAATGCTTTATTGTTGCAATATGAAATGGATGCCTAAAGGGAAGTTGAATGATATTTTATTATTTCAAAAAGTAAAAGGCAAAAAGGTGGCGTCCCTTTTGGAAGTTGAAGTGATTCAACTTCTTGGAATTTGAAGAGTTCTTGTTGCTTCATTTGCCAACAAAAGCTTATATATTGCTGCTGTTTGAAGAGCTGATTATCCATGAATTTATGCTAATGTTATGCTGTCGAAATGACAACTTGGTTTTTACTTCGAGGGATGCTTACCTCCTAGTTTCAATCCAATTTCGTGTTTGAAATACAACACCTAGTTGGTTTTCATTGCTGCTTCTCATCCAGACTAGCAGATTGAGCTCAACAGTTGAAGTTTTTAATGATATTTCCAGTTTTGAAGTTGCTGATGCAGTCACAGCTGAAAGTGGTTTTTGCATACAGCTTTTTGTGTGAATTTAATTTGCTTGTGGGTACTTTTCCAATCCATTCCTACACCCAAGGCGACCATCTTTGGAGAGTTTCAGATTTTAATTTTGAGTTGTTGATTTTTACTTGTCAAAATCGCCCCTCATGAAGGCCGTACCATTCTTGCTGCATTGGGATTCGTGTAAGAATTAAATTACGAGTTTTTGTTGCTGTTTCTTCATCTAATGTTGGGCGCCTATCTTCCAGCAGCTCATTGGTTTTCGTTTCACACAAAACGGAGGTATTTTGAGTGAGTTGTGAATATTTCTTTGAATTTCACAGTTGCTGATCAGAATTTCCAGAATTGTTATTTTACATCAGACTTGTTTAAGTTTGAATCTTCAGTCCTTTCTTCATCATTTATTGTTGATGTCTAACATGGAATCATCCAGTATCATGGTACATTGAATCTATTGTAATTTTCATGTAATTTGCAGCTCTTTTTCCATATTGTAAGACTGTAAACAGTAGTACTGTTCCAGTCCTTTATTGCTGCAATTCTTTCTTTAATTTCACATTAGTACCCCTGGATGGTTTACCGCCAGTGTGGATAATTGGATTTGTATTACTCTTGTACCCACTCTCAAGTGGTGAATCCCCACAACTCTGTGGATGCCCGCCGCAGCGGACGAATTGTTTTAATTGTAATCTTTTCCCCCCACTGTTTGGTGGTAGTGTGGAAATGCTCTTCATGGCTGGTTATCCGCCTATTCATTTCTAGTTTCAATTCAACACTCCGTCATATGTTAGCACCTCGCCCTCAGTGGGATCTTGAGTGCACATTCTTGACGTTGAGTAGTTTCTTTCAAGTATTTTTCATTTAGCTTCTCCACCATATGACAACACCTATTCCTCATTGGGATTGAGTGTGCATTCTTGGTGTGAGTTCTTTTCAAGTTTGGTTTTCTATTTGGAACTAACGCTAATCAAGTTGGTTAAGTGCTGGTTATGTTGTGTTACTTCATCGAAAAAATTGGTTAGCATATTTCACTAAACAACCACCTAGGTATTATTGTTGACAATCGAAATGTTAAAATTCTTTTGAATAGTCAAGATCACAAGAATTCAAAGAAAACAAACCTCTTTAGGTTAATATCAAGCCAATAGAGTTTCATTTCAGTCTAGTCTAGCTTTCTATATTTATCAAGCCAATAAAGTTTCGTTTCAATTTTGTCTAGCTTTCTATAGTTACTTTTGGCAAGTACTCTTATAAGGTTCAGATATGTTAAAAAAATAAGATAGAAGCCTTACCTAGCATTTATGATATTGTCTACAATTTCCCACTAAATTGTGTCTTTGGATTTATATACATGGAAAGCATTACTAGGAACCTAAAGAAAATGACAGTAGCGTGGAATATAGAGAAAAAAGCAGCACATCCCTTAACCATTCCATGCTAATGTCCTTAACATCAAATGTAGGAGCATCCCAAAGATCGTGTCTCTATTTTAATGTCCTTAACATCTATTAGAAATATACGTCCATTCAAGGTCGCTTACATGTTATTTGCCTCAGCAACCTAATGAAATCTTGCAAATTTTTGATGGTGAACCATGTCCTAGTGGTCAGCACTCAATTTTGTGCTAAAAATCAAGGAAAAACCCAATTAAATAGCGATTTTGCGTAGCTAGGGTTTCGCAATGGGTTGGTAGGGCAATTTTTTCATGATTTTTCGTGATTTAAACCCTTAAAATCATTGAACATCATTGATAATCACACCTGATTAAATCAGGATTTTTTGGGAGAAAAATCATTTCAATCAAAGGTTTTTTAAAAATCAGGATTTTTTGCAATTTTTTGAGAATTTATGCTTCTATGGTTTGAGTTATAATTTCTTACCCAACATTTTTGGAATCATGGTGCCCTACCTTTTTTCCAAATGTATGAATCACAAACAATAGTAGAAGAGATAATGGCAAAGGAGAGGACCAGTCGGTTGTTCAATCAGGCAGGTCCCTTTGTTTCCAGAGTTACAAACAGCTGACATCAATTTGATTCTTATAGATGATGCCCTTACTACTTACTACTACTCACTATTTCTAATAGTTAATTTTAATATACTTAAAAATTCATAATTGTCGCTTACTACTTAAAAGTTTCTAAGTAATATAGCCTTTAGCTTTTAGACGTATCAAAAGTTGCATTATCATAAGTAGGTGGTAAGTGGTAATAGATCGCGAGTCATATTTTTAAAGGGCATCGTGTTAATATTTATAATAATCTTAAATTATCACTTTTTTAATATATTGAGATATTTATACACCATAAATGCATGGTAAATAGAATTAAGTTCATATATGTTTTACTTTAGCTTTACGTATAGATATTTATAATTTATATATATATTCTAACATTTTAGTTTTATTTAAATATATCAATATATTGCATCTCAAATAGTTATATTTATGGTAGTTTTGTTTAGCATATGCATGATATATGGTATCTTGAACATGATTTCTGTTTATAGGCTGTAAATATGTACATAAGATTTTTATATGTTTTTGTATGGATGTACTCAAAACATATCCAACCCCCAAAATTTGTTTGCCATGCTAGTATACCATACCAATGTACCTATGCTTGTTCATGATTCCAACTTGGCAACTTAACTTGAAAGCAGAGATCTAACATCTCAAAACAAGAAAGACATTGACAATGGGATAATATATTCAAAAACAATGACTTAGAGAAGAAAAACCATAAATTTATGCACTTCCTTGTTCCTACTGATTTAAGAGCCATGATTTTGATTCACTAAATTCATAAGAAAATTTAGAATGGTGACCAATACTCCACAGAAAAATACATCTCTAAAAGTAAACAGTTGGAAAATATCAGTTTACAGTTCCAATAAGGTCTAACTAAACTTTATTCATTATCTGTTAATGCAGTCACAAATTACTTCTATTAAAATATTTAAGTATTGAATAATTTAAGGGATGTTGTACCCAAAATAAATTTTTGCTTCAATGAGACATTTTTCTTAAAATGATCTAAATCATGTAAAGTTGTTGTCAAAAGTATGTTTTAGGTCAAACCAAACATAGGCTTTTTGTGGGTTTGTGTCCAAGAAGATGCTTGCAAATTTCTGAAAATTTGAAAATTAGGGTTTCAAACCCCTGTTTTTAGGAAAACCCTTGAAAATAGGACCTTCCCAGAAATGATTGAAAATGATTTTGATAGGATTAATCAACTTCATGATCACACTGGTCAAGTCAAAATCACCAAAAAGTTTGTTTTACTCTGGTGGGTCTATTTTCATTTTTCAGGAAGAAAGCTAGGACCTCCACAGCCATTAATGGCAGAATGGCTAGTACCAAGTGGTGAAATCTAAGCCTCAAAAGCTTCAACGAAGAATCCATGGCAAAAAATGTTCAAAAAGATGCTTCGCGACGAAGGGGATTTTCAAAAGTTGAAAAATGCTAAAAAATTTCTTAAGTCTAGAAGATGGACGCCTTGCTACATGCTAGATGCTACATAGTAAATGCCTTAGTTGTTTTTCCAACACTTGTACACATAGCATGGTGAAAGCAATTGCAACGGTGAACGCTTCCACGTCGTCAACAATAGTGATCAAGTCAATTGAGCTACAACGGTAAACGTGAAGCGCGAAGAGATGGAGATCTTAAAGGAAATGATGAAGCTGCAATCAAAAGAGCCCCTATAGACCAGGGGCGCCCATGAGTTCAAGAGGTCAAAGGTAATCATCAAGTTTTGCCAAGAGAGTCATCTCCTTCGTAATTTTGTTGGCTTTTCGACGCATCATCAAGCAGGTTCACCTGATTCATCGATCACCAGCAATGGAGGCGAAGACAGAAGACGCTGAAAGCAAATAGCATCAAAGATAGTAGTCAAAACATAAAAAAGAGCCCCTAATGACCAGGGGCACCCAAGAATGAGACTATCCAAATGACAGTTTTTGAGTAAGCTTACCTCCAGATGATCTCCCAAGATTCAACTCAGCTTCGCGATGGATCTAGTAGCTAACTCACGAGACATATCAAACGACAACAATTGTTGATCATCCGAACACGTAAAACGGAAGGTAAATCAATGAACATCAAAGTAAAAGAGCCCCTGCTGACCAGGGGCACCCATCATTCTGGGGCAACCAAATGAAGTTTTTAGGAGTTGCTTTCTTCAAGGCATTTGCTCAGCATCCTTTCAACTTCGCAATCAATCCAGTCTTCAAGCTCGCAGGACTTGTCAAGCATTCACAGACGAAGATCAAGCATAAAGCACTGGATGCAAAGGCGAGCTGAAAGACATAAAAAATTGGCTGAGTGTTAAGGAAATTGCACCTTCCTAGAAATAGGCGCCCAACCTTTTGGGTAGTCAGATGCAGTTTTCAAGCTATGTGACCTCTAGGAAGTCCTCCATCTTGATCAATCTCAACAATGACACCGTCAACAAGTTCAATAGATAAATCAAACATTTGACGACAAGGATCACACTAAGGTTGTTCGTGAAAGGTTGCAAGATGAAAATTTCAACACAAAAGGTCAAAGGCGCCCCTACAGACCAGGGGCGCCCAAACTTTTGGGGTCTCTAAACCAACTTTCATGACCTACAAGGCCAGTCAATCTTTTTGGTACTGAACTGGCTACCCATTCCACATCTTAGCACGTTCGTTGAAATCATCAGTCATGAGAGATCTCAGATCAAGGCATTGGAGGTGAAAAAGGAAGAAATGAAAAGCAACCAAGAAAATGACTAAGTCTGATGAAAAATGCACCCTTTTGGGAAAAGGCGCCCAAGAATTTGAGGCATCAGATTCAGGTTTTTAGCTTTTTAGCTCCCGAGCACACTTCATCAGAGTTGATTCAACTCAGCAATGGATCTGTCAGCAACACTTCAGGATCAACCGAGCAACCAGAATCAAGGATCGAACGGAGGCACTTCGTCACAAAAAAAGAATGAAAAATGTTTAACTCCTCAACTTGGACTCCTAAAGTCAAAGTAGGCCCAGTTGACTAATGTTGAGATATCTTAGAAGCCTTTTCATGTCTAAAATGTCCCCAAATTGGTGGAATTTGCTCCAATGAACTCCTGATCAAGCAGATTGGGGCCTAATTGATGCTTGCAACTCCAAGTCAATATGTATCAAGCTTAGGCGTCCATTCTTCATTATCTCTCTTTGCAGGTTGGAGCTCAAGAACGAATATTTTTCTCTCCAAACATCATTTGAAGATCTGACAAAGGGTTTTCTCGGCGTTCTTCATATTTTCAAAGAATTAGTTGCATAGAGGGACAGTATATCAGAGTTTGCATCTCCAGGTATGATTTTCTTGAAGGATTAGAGAGGTAGTTTATAACTTCCAAACTTCTTCCCCTCTTTTTCTTCTATTCTTGTCTTAGATCTTCTTGCATGTCCAAGTAAACGGAGGTTTTTCACAGATCTAGTCTTCTGGGTATGATCAACATAGCATATTCGGCAAAACCCACGTGCCAGATTTTACCAGGAAAAGTTGCCCAGTGTTAGTTTTATGATCAGATTAGAGCACAGAAATTAAATTCAAAATCAGACACAATAACACAGCAGATACCCTGGTAAAACCCTCCTCTTGAGGGAGAAAAACCCAGCTACAATATATCACTTATATATTGAATCACAAAGAATGTCTCCTTTACAATAGAGGCCGATATGAAGGCCAAGAGAAAGCACCACAATCTGATGCAACTACAGAAAAACAATGATGCAATTCACTGATGATAAAATTCAGCCTTCTACAATATCGATCTGCACTTGATGAAGAACTCACACTTGAATATTCGAACTTGAGAATGAACAACGAATGAATGGATGATCAAATGAGTTACAATCAATGAGGATATATACAATGTGAAGGGAGAGACGTGACTCTCCAAGAACAACACGTCAGCCTCATTCCAAAAGGCAGGTCTCTTACAAGCAAGAAGTCGACCTCCTTGAAGATCGCGCATCCACATAAATTCGAACCTTGGACAATAATTAAATATTATTTAATATAAATCGTGCTTCTTCATCGATATCTTCATAAATTAAATAGACATTGGCTATGATTTAATTTATCCAATCAATGTAAGGAGATCGGCTAGAAGGATACACCCGACGCTGCTATGAACATCAACACTCCCTCTCAGCTAGGGAGGATACTTCCAACTGCATAAGACATATCACCTCATCATGATGTCTAACACAATGGCTACACCCATATGTGGAAAGGAAAGAGATATCAGCTCACCGTGATATCAACCATCATGACTACTCCCACGGATGGTATGTACATGTGCTCATCACTCAACATGATGTTGTCACCTCATCGTGATGTTCACCATGGCTCTCCCAGAGGGTGAAAACACAAGTACAAGAAAAATCATCACGGACTCTCTGAAATATACCGAACCAATTTTTTTCAATTTTTTGAATGCAATTACAAACAACATGCACCCGTTAAGGTTAGTTAGGAAACCCAAATGATGCAGAAGTAACCCTAACCAAGAATGTACACCAGGATCCCGAGACGGGCAAGGTGTGAGCATATGGTCAGAGGATCTTAATGCCTTGCTGAACTGAGTAACTCTAACCAAGAATGTGTCCAAGGTGGACGAACATATGGTCAAAGGATCCCTACCAACTACAAATGTTGAAAGTAAACTCGACGCCAAGGATGTGCTTTCCAACCCAGAGTGGGAATGGAGCTACCATATGGCGGAGATGCTAAGAAATACAATGCAATTCAAAACGTAAATAGGCGGCAAGCCAGCCTCTTCCACTTATTCAGTGGTTATTACAAAGCATGAAGAGAAAGATTAGAAGATGCTGACAGTACTACTGTTCAGCTTACAATATAATAGAGAATGCCTGCCAAGAGCATAAGATTAGAACTCTTTAGTGTTGCAACAATAAAGAAGACTCTCCCTTGCTTAACAAGAATACCAAGACCAATAACTCCACTCAAAAGACCAATCTTAATATTCTGATTTGTGACAGACCTGCACTTAAAAGGCTTAATCAGCAACCTAGTAGCACACTAAAATGCACATATCTCTCTCAAAACTCACTCAAAATGCATAAGATCAAATGCAAACTGCTGCTAGGATGAAGGTGCCCAAGAAGGAACCCTAAAACTGACCCCAAATCTGATATATGTTTTTTGCACAAACTTCAAGGAAAGCCCAAATGGTACGGCCCCCAAGGAGAGGCGATTTCTTTATATAAAATTCAGTTCTTTGTTAAAAAATCTGCAACTTGTCAAATAGGGGCGCCCTTGCCAAGGAAACTCAAAGAGACAGTACCCGGAACCAGTATATTTTTATTTTCAAATATATGAATGAAACTACAGATCAGCCATGATATCAGCAACTCCAAATTTTAATATGATATGCAAGAAACTGAACTACAATGCAAAACAAATGCTACAAAGCAAACCTCACTACAAAAATCCACTCATCAACATGCTAACATCTCCACTAGTTGCTGTCTTTCAAGCAAGAAGTCGAGCCAAGCTAGGAGGCATTCATTCCTCGAAGCAATCCCAGTACCATTTCGGCAACATAACATTACTCCAAACATAAGATATCAAATGAAGACCCAAGGCTCCCTTTTATAACTTTGAGAAGACACCTCCAGAAGCTTCCAGAAGGTGCGCCCAATCCACAAGATGCTTTTAGGGTTTGACTTGACCATTGACCAAGCATCAAGGCAGCATCCCATTTTAAGAAAGATATAAATCATTTTTGAATAAAATAACAAGCTCTCCAAAGTTGGCGTACCTTTCTCCTTGAGCATTTTTGACCTTAGAAACATTAAATATTTCTTAATGAAATAAGCAACCTCAAAAGTCCCTCTTTTAAAAACAACTTAAAGTTGTCTCATTAGGCCAAGGCGTCCCAAAATTAAATTATAACATTTTTCTTATTAAAATTACTTATCTCTCCAAAAAATGCATCAAAGGCCAAAATCAAACATACCAACTGAACTGACAGCTGAGGGAAGCCAACTGAACTGAAGCTAACCTGTCCACTGCCAAAAATAGAATTTACTAAAAATAGTAAATTCCAGAAGATGCTCAGATTGCACTGCAAGTCATATCACTACAAAGCTCTCTAAAAACCCAGAAAGAATCCGCAAGTCAATCTCCAAATTTTGAGCAACAACAACCTCCAAAACGGGAAACCCTAATTTTACCCTCTGAGTAGCCTACAAGTCTCTGGAATAGGCCAACGGTCAACTGAATTCATCACGCTTGAGAAGGGGACATTACACTCTCTCACGTGATGTTGTCATGGAGTCACACACATGACATCCACCATGGCTCTCCCAGATGGTGGAAACAAGGGCTTTCACCTCAAATCTCAAAGAGAAATGCATTAACAAGGCCTTGCACCTCAAATCTCTCTCAAAGAGAAATGCATTAAAGAGGATCATTGATACTGAGACTCCTTCTTAGCTAGGGCTTGATTCTCCACCATACCAAGCTTGTCTCGAAAGTACACAAACTTTATCCTAGAGAGAGGCTTGGTGAGAATGTTTGTCGTCTGCTCATCAGTGCTGATATACCTCAACTGAATTGCTTTCCTCAATACCATATCTCTAATATAATGGTATTTAATCTCAACATGTTTGGTTCTGTCATGAAACATAGGATTGACAGAAAGCTTCACACAGCTCTGGTTATCACAATGAATGATAGCAGGCTCCATTGATTGTCCAAACAATCCTGCAAGAAGCTTCAAGCCACCGCTTCTCGAGCTACCACACAAGCTGCAATATACTTTGCTATACTCGTACTGTACTCAATGCCACAGAAGACCGCCTGCTACACCGGATATCATCGCGACCCCAAATTGAAGCAACATCCGAGGTGCTCTTCCGATCAGTGACACACCCTGCCCAATCAGAATCAGTATAACCATGCAGCTTCAAATCCACACCTGAAGAATATCTCAACCCATATCCAACTGTGCCACGCAAGTATCTCAGGATATGTTTTGCTGCAACTAGATGTATCAGCCTTGGTTCACACTTGAACTGACTAAGTGCACTCACTGCATAGCAGATATCTGGTCTAGTATTGACTAGATACATCAATGATCCAATCAACTGCCTGTACATTGTGGGATCCACCAACTGAACTAGTTGCAGTCTCTTTCAACTTATGCAAGTTGGTCTCCATAGGCGTAGACATGGATTTGCAATCCATCATACCAAATCTCTTTAGAATATCAATAGTATATTTCCCTTGACTTAGAATCATCTCATCTAGCTTCTGCCAAACTTCTAAGCCAAGGAAGTAATGCATGAGACCCAGATCCTTCATTTCAAATTCAAAAGCTAACTCCTTGCATTTGATAATGAGGTGATCTTCTCCAATCAGAATCAAATCATCAACATACAAAACCAAAATCAATGCTTCACCATCAATTACCTTGAAATACAGGTTAGAATCAGCATCGTTCTTGGAGAAGCCCAAGCTTGACAGGTAACGATCAATTCTTTCGTACCAAGCACGAGGAGCCTGCTTAAGACCATACAAGGCCTTCTTCAACCTGCAAACATGAGACTCCTTCCCATGTACCTCAAATCCATCAGGTTGCTCAATATATACCTCTTTCTCGATTAGACCATTCAAAAAGGTTGTCTTCACATCCATTTGGTGAATCTTCCATCCTCTAGATGCAACAATAGCAATGATGGTTCTGACAGAAGTATAACGAGCAACAAGAGCAAAAGTTTCCTCATAGTCAACTCCCTCTTTCTGTGAAAACCCTCTAGCCACGAATCTTGCCTTGTACTTCTCAATGCTCCCATCAGCGGCATGCTTGATCTTGAAGAGCCATTTAGAAGATACCACAGATTTTCCTTTGGGTCTAGGAACGATGTCCCAAACATCATTCTTGAGAATGGACTGATACTCTTCTGACATAGCATCTCTCCAAACCTGTTGACTAGAAGCTTCCTCAACACTGGAAGGCTTGGACTCAATAATCTGACTCATCAAAGCAACATAACTGGAAAACTTATGAGGTCTCTTACTTTCTCTGAAGGTTCCTCTCGGGGCTGCAAACCTTTTTGCCGCCTGCATTGTTTGCCTGGCCCAAAGAGGTCTTTTCCTTCCAATCACAATATCTGTAGGCCCATCAATAGGTTCCAAGGGCTCAATTGGATCATCATCTTCTTTTGGTTTTGTAGCCTCCCTCTGAATCTCAGGAGCATGGTCAACTTCCATATCCTGTGGAGACTCTTCATTATCAATCTCCATATGAGTGCCCTTGGATCTTCTAAATGCAACATCCTCCTCAAATGTGACATCTCTACTAATCTCGATCAACTTCTGGCCTGGAATGTAGATTTTGTAGGCTTTTGATGTCTCACTGTAACCTACAAAATCCCCTTCTTGCCAAAAGGCTCCAACTTTGTCCTCTTGTCCTTTGGCACATGAACATATACAGGACAGCCAAAGATCCTCAAATGACTTACTTCGGCTTCTTCCCAATGAAGGCTTCTTCAGGAGTCATGTTCTCCAGGATTCAGTGAGGGCTTCTATTCTGAACATAGACAGTTGTCTTGGATGCTTTAGCCCAAAGGAAGGTTTGCAAATCTTGGTCATGAATCATGGCTTTGGCTGCTTCCACAATAGATATGTTCTTCCTTTCAGCAACACCATTTTGTTGAGGATTATAAGGGAAACAAAAGTCCCTCTTAATCCCAACTTCAATGCAAAAGTTGCGAAAGCTGCCGGAAGTGTACTCTCCTCCGTTATCGGATCTCAAAACTTTGATTTTCTTTCCGGACAGGTTCTCTACCTAAGCTTTGAATTCCTTGAACCTTTCTAATACCTCCTCAGATTCTTTAGATTTCAAGAAATAAATCCAAGTCTTTCTAGAGTAGTCATCAATAAAAATAATGTAATACAAGAAACCACTCGAAGAAGCAACAAACATTGGACCACATAAGTCAGAATGAATAAGATCTAGAATACATTTAGATCTACTTTCACTACTATGAAATGGACCTTTTGTATTCTTACCCAAAGCGCAGCCTCTGCAAGTACCTTCATGCTCCTGGTTGAACTTCGGAAGGCCCGTGACCATCTTCTCCATGATAGGTAGAGCTCGAAAGTGAAGGTGAGCCAATCTTCGATGCCAAAGTTCACACAAACTTGAAGAATCATGCACTAGAGCCTAAAGTAGACGAGTGCATAGCCTGTAGAGGCTCTCATGTCTAACTCCAATTACCCGAGCAATCTTGAAGTTTGAATTCTTCGTCCACACAAGAACTTTTCCTTTTGAGAATGCAACTTGGTACCCTTTGTCTTCCAAGGCTGAAATGGAAACAAGGTTTCGCTTGATGCCTGGAACAAATAGAATATCACACAACTGCAGGGAAATGCCAGAATCCAAGTGAATAGTGGAGGTTTGAATTCCTTTCGCAGAGTAACTAGCATCATCTCCAATAATGACTTGTTCACTAGAATCTCTTTCCACCAAATTAGTTAGATGTTCCCTAAATACGGTGATGTGGCGAGAGGCACCACTATCAATCAACCAAGTGTTAGTGTCTGTAGGTACATTGCTTGACAATGTCGAATAGAATAAGTATTCACAAGAATTCTTCTACGGAGAGACTTCATCAACATCTACAATGGTAGCCTGCTACTTAGGCCTGGTTGGACAATCCTTTGCATAGTGACCATACTTGTCACATCTAAAGCATTGGATTTTGGAGAGGTCCCTCTTCTTCTTGAATGTGGGAGCACCACAGCTCCTTTATCTCTATTCCTCTTGAAATATCCTTTCTTCCCATCTTTCCCTTTCTTCTTCAAGGATTGAGTGGCGAGAACATGAATGTCTTCATTAGTGGAGCTTTGACCAATGCCTCTAGCAGCTAACCTGGACTCCTCTTGAATGCAATCCGCCCTCAAACGATCAAACTTGGGAAGTTTCGATCTTACACTGATTCCTTGAATGTAAGACTCCCAAGATGAAGGAAGACCATTAAGAGAAAGCATGGTCAAGTCCTTGTCATCAACAATATGACCAATAGTAGAGAGTTGATCTCTCAATTCGGAAATCTTCATGAAGTAAGCAATAACAGATTCTCCTTTCGCCATCTTAACATGATGGAGTTGTTGCTTCAGTGCAAGTGCCCGGCTTGTGTTGTTGATTTCGTACATCTCCTCCAAAGTCTTAAACATCTCTCTTGCCATCTTCAACTTGGAGACGATAGGAACAATATGATCCTTCACGGAATCAACTAGCATCTTCTTCGCCTTAATATCTTTCTTCTTCCATTGAACCTTCTCTTCCTCATCCGTAGGCTCGGGGACTTTGCTTTCCACGAACTTTGCCAATTCATTTTCCTCCAAGGTGAGCATAATTTTGAATCTCCAAGATGTGAAAATTTGATGCTCCCTCAAGTCTATTCTCAATATTGAGACCGTTCACCATCTTGACGAAGAGATAGAAGTAATCAACAATGAGAAAGAGGATAAAGAGTATTGCTGTAATACTAAATCTGATCAAGATCTTCTTCAAACCTACTCTGATACCATGTTAGTTTTATGATCAGATTAGAGCAAAGAAATTAAATTCAAAATCAGACACAATAACACAGTAGATACCCTGGGAAAACCCTCCTCTTGAGGGAGAAAAACCCAACAACAATATATCACTTATATATTGAATCACAAAGAATGTCTCCTTTACAATTGAGGCCGATATGAAGGCCAAGAGAAAGCACCACAATCTGATGCAACTACAGAAACACAATGATGCAATTCGCTGATGATAAAACTCAGCCTTCTACAATATTGATCTGCACTTGATGAAGAACTCGCATTTGAATATTCGAACTTGAGAATGAACAATGAATGAATGGATGATCAAATGAGTTACAATCAATGAGTATATATACAATGTGAAGGGAGAGACGTGACTCTCCAAGAACAACATGTCGGCCTCATTCCAAAAGGCATGTCTCTTACAAGCAAGAAGTCGGCCTCCTTGAAGATCACGCCTCCACATAAATTCAAACCTTGGACAATAATTAAATATTATTTAATATAAGTCGTGCTTCTTCATCAATTGATATCTTCATAAATTAAATAGCCATTGGCTATGATTTAATTTATCCAATCAATGTAAGGAGATCGGTTCGAAGGATACACCCAACGCTGCTATGAACATCAACACCCAGCTACCCCTATTTTTTAGGGTTTTCAGAAAAAAGTTAGAATTTTGAAAATATGACAAAATGGGTTTGTTTAGCTTTGAAGCACCTACAATACCATGTGTTGGATTTTTTCTAGAAAAAGTAAGCCTTTGGTGCCCCCAAAACCTCTGCCCCGAAGGATTCTTGCATGTACAAGGAAAAGTGACTTTTTGGATTTTTTGACATTTTGCGTTCACTTAGAAAAATATTCCCAAGAAAACCCATGTCTCAGAATTGTTCATAAAAATTACCCCTCAGCAAAGCTATTTTTAGTTGCTACAGAGAAAGTTGTCTGAACATATCCGTGTTTACAGTCAACAGTCGAGTTTTTCATAATACAGTACTCTCAAGTTGAAATCAAGACCAAAATGGTGCTACTTCACGACTTTCTGAAAACACTCGACACGGACATGCATCAAGTGAAGCCCATAGTCAAGTTGGATGCCTTGGAAGGCATAAATGACATCACCATTCAATGGATAGCGAAAATGTGGAAGGTAGTCATTCCAAACATAGAGCCACCACCGGTTACTACCACACTACCTTCCACACTTCATATCGACAAGGCTAGATGACGCAACTACAAAGAGTATCGAGTACCAACAGCAAATTGCAAGTGGCGAAGAGATGCTACGGAGACACGTCATCATCTTGCGAAGCATTAATTGTCCAGAGGCGGAGACACGTCATCATCTTGCGAAGCATTAATTGTCCAGAGGCAGAAGAAGTCAACGACTGGCTAGAGGAGCTATTGACTAGAGGTGGTGAGGTGTAAAGCACCTAATTAGGACGTCCTACCCTTCAAAATAGCATTAATGGCAACAAGAGTTAACTTGATGCCTCATTCCAAGTTAACTCACTGTCCCACTGATCATGCATGTCAAATCCTACCAATTATGGATGTCTATCTCAAATCTCCACTAATCGTGGATCTCTATTTTGGAGGCACATTTTGTAATTGAAGTTCACTTTTAGTTTAGTTTCAGTTAACTGAAGTAGATTTCCAGTTAACTGCTTGCTCACCTACTTTTAGACATAGGAATAAATCTTGCAGATTGGCAAGAACTGATTGTTAACTCAAGGAGATTTTAGGGTTGCCTACTCCTTTGAGTTTCTATAAATAAGAGTCTTTGCTCATTATTTTGTAACCTTTATTTACTAGGCAAAATTGTTAAGCCATTGTGTCAACAAGCTTGCAAGTCTATATTTGTTCACTTTTAGATGAGAGTTGTTTGGTTTTGATAAGCAATTGTGTATGATTTCATACCTTTTTTGTCCCAAACCTTTGTAATTCGTTGAGAAAGTTTGAAGATATAAATCAAAAGGCACATGCAATTTGATCCAAAGATTCAAGTTCTTTCAACGTCTTGTTCTTACAATCTATTGTTTCAATCTCCCCCTTGGACAGGTGTCGTCACCTCCTTGGGTATTTTGATGTTAATGATTGTCATTTGATGTTGTCTAATGATCTAATTTTCAGCCTATACTTTGGACAGGTGTCGTCACCTCCTCAGGAATCCTGTTAGCCAGTTCATCGTACTTTGTTGTTTCTAGTGAGTTGCATCCCAACCTACACCTCGGACAGGGGTTCCTCCTCCTTGGCAATCCTGAGATTCATCTTACCGTAAAGAGTGATTGCTTGCATAAAACCTTATTCCAGTGTAGATCTGAGAGTTCAAAGCCTCGGACACATTCTAAGAGACGGTAGGCCCAAGTGATCCAACCAATCCATTCCCACTCCTACGCCCTCATGCTCTATTTATCTCAAGGAGATAGGATAGATTAAAAGCTAGTTTAGTTGTAGTTAAGATCTGCAGAAACCAAAGAAAACCTTAGTTGCAACGCATTGTGTTTATGCACCCTTGTGTCCTGCCTGCTGAGTAAAAAAGATAGGAACATTTAGTCCGTTTTACTTTTACGCAAACATCAGCAAACAAGAGGGAGCTTCCCCTCCATAATTTGAAGAGCAGTCATCACGCACTGTGCATAGTTGTTTGTTTCCAATAGGCACTCTAGAGGTGCTAATTGAAATGCCAACAAGGGACAAAAGAAATGACATCAAATGAGATTAAAAAGGGAAATTAGATACATAAAATGTTTTTGATTATAGGGCAAACCATTTATAAAACTATGAAAAAAACAATATAGCCCCTAGATTAAACAAAAGTACCACCAAAAAGCATCTTATATAATAGAATTAGTATTATATTTACAGTGAGTCTTCTTATTGGAGTGAGCAGGGAAAAGGTAGTTTGGGCCCTGGGGGAGAATGTTGTGGCCCACACTTCAATATGTCATTAATTATAACATTGAACTAAACACACCAGTAAGCTGCTTTGAGGCCCAAAATGGACTTCCAAAAAATAAAATGAAGTAAAATAGAATGCAAAGCACATTCATGATATTAATCTTTACCATTAGAAAGTATACTTTGGAAGCTTCTTGGTAATATAACATTAGATACTTTTACTTTAGTGGGATTTTTCACGTGGAAGTGTTTTGAACACTCAAGTCATCACTTTGATAACTATTTTCCTTGAGCAGTAACTCTCTGTAACCTGTTTGGCTCTTGTACACATTGGTAAATAATCACAAGGCACCCAAAAAGCACACAAACACCTCTAAGTATTTGTTAAAAACATGTAGGTGATTGGAAAAACCACAAGGAAAATACATCAATTACAAGAAGATACCTTGAAGCAGCTAAGTCGAGCAGATGTGTAGTGATACTCTAAGCATCTATTATCATATTCATGCATAAGAAGTCCTTGGCATTCATCATCATCATCATCATCATCATCATCATCATCATCAATTTGATACAAAATCCTACTAAAAATCTAACAGTTGAAAAGACAACCAATGAAGATTTATGTAGTAGGAAACCCCTTTAAGGGCATTACCATATGGAAACACATTTCAGAAGCTGGTACATTACCAAAACACATTTCCCTTCTTGGGAAAATACTGACAATGCAAGAAATATTTCTATCAAAAATTCAAGATTCTTCTCAATCAGGCATTTCTCAAGCCAGCAAACCACTATATCTAAGAGTTTCCTGAATTAGAAAATCACCATACAAGTGATTCCAACTTTTTTCTCAAAATATGTGACCCATACAAACACAAAGATTCTTTGCAATTCAAAGGAAAAGCTTCTTACATTTTTATTTTCTATATGCCTCAATAACACACACACACACACACACACACACATTTATGTATATATAGTCTCACTCAAGGCTATACCTGAGATCTGGGGCCATTAAATTTTTTATTAGGATCCATAGTCTAGCTGAACTATGAATGAGGTCCAAGTCAATTAAATCTCTTATGAGGCCCCATGGTCCAGTTCAAGGATATGCTGGTAGGAAGATCCCTTCTAAGACTTCACTGTTCAACTCAATCCTATGCCAAAGGTTTGCAGCCATTAAATCTCTTCCAAGACTCCAAAGCCTGGCTTAAAGCTATGCCTCATGTCAGAGATCATTATCTCGTATGTTACCGGGTTCGCCTCCTACAGGACTAGATCCGGGTTCAATTTGCACCGGATCCGGGTTCTGGTTCGGTTCCTCTGTGGGTTCACCATACTTGGGTACTTTGTTGTGTAGCCAATTTTGCATTTATCTAGCACTTCTGATCCTCAACTAGGCTCTGCTACTAACTTGTAAACACTGAAAGAGGTTGGTGTTTTCTGCTGCTACTTGAATATTTCCCTAGCCTCTTCAATCTTGTCTGAATAGAAAACATCTTGTTTATCTATGTGCTTAGCAGTCAACATTTCTTTGTTGTCGTTAGGCTCTATGCCTGCTTTTGAACTTCCTTGTTGCCTAATCATTACCTAGAATTGGGCCTTAGGCCTAGTAGACTCCAGTAGTCTCTTTCTGTGAAGTCTAACATATTAAAGTAGATGCTTTCCTCCAATGGATATTTTCTAAGTTACCAAGTTTGCCTCTGGAACCCCTGGTTCGAGTCCTGGTTCACTCTTGGTTCGGATCCCGGTTTGGCTCGCCTATGGGTTCAGCTAGGATCCTTCATTTTTGGGTCTGATTTGCCTAGGGCAAAACCCAAGAGAACCTGGGAAAAACCTAGACAGAACCCAGGCGAACCAAGACAGAACCCACATGCCTAGGCATCCAAAAAGTGTTTTTTTGAGCATTTTTTTAATGTTTTATGGAGTTTGACTTTGACCCACGCCCAAGGGAACCCTAAAAGTGACCTCTAAATTACTCTAAACACCTTAACTACCTCATTCTTATTCATTTGTTTTGCAAACAAGCATTTTCATTCCAAGAGGCTGAGCTTTCATTCTTGCTTGTTGGATTGAAAGTGGACTGTGACACAACTTTCTTTTCTCAAAAATTGTTTTGCATCATTGAACTAAGAATTTATCACACATCTGCAGAGAACCAGAGGAATACTACAAACTAAAACACATTACACTTTTGTTCTCACTGACTTGGTTTACTCTCCAACATCTCTCTTCTCTCATGTGGAGTTAGAACTGCTTGGCCATGCCTTTGCATCATTAGGGAAGTTTTGCTCTTTTTGACAATGTCAAAAGGATGGCTGCATACAGATTAGGCAAAAGACCTTTGCTTTTAGATTAGCAATGCATGGAAGATTCAAAAAGTATCCTTGATATTACAAAAAGATATGTGTTTATACACTTCAATTGTGCAGTCACCCTTTGGTTCTTTCAAAGAAAAACCTGCCTATGCCACTGTTACACTGCATAGGTAAACCGGATTTTGTATTGCGGAGCTATATTAAGCTACCACTCTCAAGACCAATGTAACAATGATACAAAATAATGTATGAGACTGCAAGAAGACATCAAAATGGCTAGTGTACTAAACAAATTCTTATGATTTCTAAAGAATGTTGATAACTCTACTCAGTTGGCTTCTTTTTTCAAAATCATACAAATTGAACCCTAGCATCGATAGACTCTGTATATCAAGCTCCCACAATTCAAGTTTCAACGATGAATATTTATCATGCATGTTTTAAATGACATTCAAGTTTATGGTGGTTATGTTGTTTATATGATGTTATGTGATATTCTAATCCTAATTCATGCTTCTAGGCTGCATATATATATGATTTTTACATGTTTTTTGTACAAACGAACCCAAACCCCCCAAAAAAATTTAGCCGAACCCACGAACCGAACCCCTATATATATCCCAAAAAAATTTAGCCAAACCCACGAACCTGAACTCAAACCAGTACCAGAACCGGCAACTTAGATTATCTCTATTAAAGGCTCTTAATTAAGCTCAAGGCAATGCCCAAGAACTAAAACCAATTGTACATTTACCTTGAGATTTTAATATCAAAAATAGACAATAATATCTAGAAAAGGACAGTTTGATATGCAAGATACTGGAATTAATTGAGTCCTAATTGGAAAATGGCTATGATTGTCATGGGATGCCTTGTTACAAGTAGATTGGTCTTCATCATACTCCATTCCATACCAGCAAAAAACAGACCTGAGGAAAAAATGTGTTTTTCACGTATTTTAGATCTGTTATTTTTAAAAAATCATTTTTTATCCTAGAGCCATGTTGTAATTTTTTTAAATCTGCACCAATGCTTTTATATGCAAAAACTCTGATTTTACTAGTGAAAAATGTAAATGGAAAATGAAATGAATATGAAATTTTTTAATGACAGCCATGAGACCATGAAGAAATCTCTGAATTTGCAGGTTAAAAAATATATACAAAGATTTTATGTATAAACTACATATTTTTGGCATATGTATTTCATTTTTTCATTTTTCTGAATATTTAACTCGAACATATTTCACGTTTTTTGAGCTGCACATGAAATTGTGATTCCCAGGCATCCACCTTTTGTGTTTAACATACACTCCTTGATAGAGACATCAACAAGATAAATGTGGAAAACAAACCCTACAGCTGGTCATTATATGTATGAGTGGCAAACTTGGCAAGTACTCGCCACTTTTTTAGCTTGCCAAGTCACTTGTGAGTTAACTCGCCAGTCAGACTTGTCAAGTTTCTGGCAATTACTCACCAATTTTTTGGCAAGTACTTGCTAGACTCATTAAAAAATTTAAGAAGTAAAACATGAAACAAAAACGAAGTCAAAATTAAACTATAAGCATGCTCCAAGCATGAGAGAGTTTGCTGGCATTGAGCTTAATGAGTGGGCCATACACTCACTGTTTTAAGAAACTGGTCTTAGGTATAAACTGTATATTTGAGGAAGGAACCCAAATCCTATGCATATTAAAGAGTGATGCAAACCCAGTTTTGGGAACTTGGAGAATTCAGATAGTGTGGATGGTTGAGAGGTGCTGGGGCAGGTTTTGCTTTATACTCTCCTATAGGCTGCAATCCAATTTTACCCAGCCCCTACCCCTGGGGTAGGGGCCACAGCATAGTAAGGAGCATTAGAACTTGGGAGGGCCCACCTATTAATAAAAGAGGCCCTATTAATTGATCATATTTAGCTTCAGTAACATTGAAACTTAAGCTTATATTGATCATATTTGATGTTCATTAGAAAAGCTTTTATTCCTTCTGGATCTAAGTTACCGAATCGGAATCGGAATCAGGTACGTGGGTACGGTACGTTGGTACGACAAAGTTTTTTGGGGGTTAGGTACGGGTACGGGTACGTCCGTTCAAAAAACATATAAAATGAATAAATATATACATATTCATAATAATATAATATATAATAATTATATAATATACTAATAATATAATAATATACAAATTTAAAATATAATAATATAATAATTCAAAGGGTATATTATTCTCCCATTATATTATTATATATTAAAGTACATAAAATTAGTTTATAATAATAATATATTAATAATATACTAATATATTATATTAATCATAGCAGCATTAATCGTTTGGGGAAAAAATCAGATTTACAAAAAAACACAAAAAATTGAAGAAAAATACTTTTTTTTAAATATAATGGCATTTCCATAGCGTACAGACATTGAGAGCAAATAAAATACAGAGTTCAATCCATGAATTATAGAAAATAGATTTTTGTTGGTTATATTCATATTGCTGATTACATTGCACAAAACATACTGCAACTACATAAATATCAGATGGTGACAGTTGTCTATGCTACCACATTTTTCATACATGTCTACCAAAGCATTTTATCAAACAATTCACTGCCTTGCTGCTATGGCTAAAAGCCTAAAACAGGTGCTTTTGAACAAGTTATGGATGCTTGGAAAAAATCAAAGCATATAGTAATAGCATAGAAGGGGCTGCTTCAAAAATGTAAAGAAATGGTCTCAGTGATGGAATGCCATGACAATCCATAGCAATTTGCTTGTCATGGCATTCATTATGGCATTCCATCACCATGAGACCACATTTCTTTGAAGCATTTTTTCAAATAGTTCACTACCTTTTCTATGCTACCACAGTTTTCATACATGTCTACCAAAGCATTTTATCAAACAATTCAACGCCTTCATGCTATGGCTAAAAGCCTAAAACAGGTGCTTTCGAACAAGCTATGGATGCTTGGAAAAAATCTACCAAGGCATAATAGTAAGCAATAACATAGACAAGGCAGTGAATTGTTTGTAAAAATGCCTCAAAGAAATATAGTCTCACGGTGATGGAATGCCATGACAATCCATAGCAATTTGCTTGTCATGGCATTCGTCATGGCATTCCATCACCATGAGACTAAAATCCTAAAACAAGTGCTTTCAAACAAGCTATGGATGCTTGGAAAAAATCTATCAAAGCATAATAGTAAGCAACAAGCCATGGTCTGATGGTTTTTTTTGCGCGAAAAATCAGCTCAATTTTATTCACATTTTTTTGCAGATTTTATACACGTTTTTTTGGCGATTTTGTAGTTTGAGACAGAAAAAAATCATTGACCAAAAAGTCAACGATTTTTTCAAAAGATCGGGGAAAAAATCGTCCAGCCTGCAGATTTTTTAAAAATCACGATTAATCAGGATTTTTTGCAGATTTATGCTTCTATGATATTAATAATAATATAATAATAATGATGATATATTTAGTATATAATATATTAATATATTAATTGAAGAACGGGTCAAAATATCAAAAGATATATTATTCGCATTATATTATTATATTTCAAAGTATCCCCTACCGTCCCCAAAATTTAGGAAAAAATTTTCCTTGTAAAACTAATATTACTCTTTAATATCCAACTTAGAGTATGGCCTTCAGTGGGGGTGACAGTACATTTATGTTTTCATTGAGTTAATTCAATATTCATAAAACGATGAAATGAATTTTTTCAAATGATTACAGATCAATTCGATAAGTATAAAATTACTCTCTCCGCCTTTGTGCAACACAAAACAAAACAAACAATAATAGTCCACCCGTCGGGGTTTTTTTTATTTTTCCATTTGTTTTCACTTTTTTTGACTTTCAAAAGTAAAATATCTGCTAGAAACAGTCAAAAAACATCTTAGAATTGCCACGTCACCTTCGAAATCGCTCGGAAACATGAAGGCAAACCCGGAATCGATTCCAAGCAGCAAAAACCGAATCCTGTGTGATTCCAAAGGGATTCGTACCTGATCCCATACCCGGTACGTTTCGTACCCAGAGTCGTCAGGCAGAGGGTGACAATTTGGCTACGTAGTTCTGGATAGAAAGCCATGATACTTGTGATTTTATGAAGCTAATTATTGACTAATGGAGAAAAATGTTCCATGTCTTCTTTAACACATGGTTCTTGGCATCCAGAAAATGTATGGTTGAATCTTTGAACAAAAGCTTTTAAGACATAAGGTCGGATTTTATCATTTATGTCACTATGCATAATGTCAAACTTGTGAGTCTCTGGCATATACCTGCATATATTTAAACTTGGTATAACTCAGAGCTTTGCTTCTCACTGATTGATCTGGGCCATCCTGAATTAAAATCAGCAACAAGAGAGCAAATCACATTTCTTAGAACTGAATTAAATATCAATCATACCACACAATCATTTTTATTGACAAAAGAAAATTCTGAAACGAAAGGAATGAAAAAAGATAACAGATAACTGATAAGCACAAAACCTGATATTATTAGTGTAGATACCATTAAATACCTGTGATATGAAAAGAGGAAATTTTTCAGCCAGAGGTCCATGATACCTGAAAACATGAAACCCTAGTTTCAGTGATCTGAATGGGCATGTATAGTGGCTTTCATAGATGACAAAGAAATAAAATCCAACAGCCATGATACGATAAACAAATTTATTCTTCAAGAAAACTGTGTTGTTTAATCATTCTCTACCTTAGGACAGACTTCACTGTTCTTTCTAAATAGTCAGGACGGTTGCAAGCCATAATAACAACAGCTGCTACAGGATCCTGTTCAAGTTAGAATTCCCGACTGAGTTGCCAATATAATCTTGCTTAGCACAAATTTGGCAGCATGCATATCTTAGAAAATTAATAAAATAATACAGATTTCATTGCCAAACCTTTCAATATAATCTAGTTTCCAAATAGCTAAATGACTTATTTTATCTAGAACTCTCACCTCAACACCTTCATTCTTTAGTCCATTTACTCCTCTTCCTGCCAACAACACGATACACGAAGTGTGGAAAATGAGGAAAAAACATAAATTTATTCAGTGGAATGGAACAGTTTTACTTTTATCATAAAGCTATTAGATATATGGTCCCAATGAATCAAAGCATATGGAAATCAAGTTCATGCCATAAATATGGTATCATTTTGAAACATGCTAGTTAGGCAACAGCAAGCATGTTCTTAAAGGATTAAAAAATCTAACAAATGTTCAAGGGCAATGCAGGAGCTGTGATGAGAAAAATAGACAATTGCAAATAGTTATCAATTAATTGTCTGTTCCCCAACAATAAAATCGTGTTAATGAGATGTTGATTTGCAATGAATCGAACTAAATAATAATTTACAATTTTTTGCCTAAATTATTAAACACTTGTACTGACTAAATAGACAATCACAATCAGAATTTGAGTTTTAAATAACATGATATTCATGTAATCAAGAAGGAAATACTAGTGCTGACAGAATTAACACACTGTGCCTCAAGTGGTTGATTTTGTCAATAGAAAACATAAGCCTAAGTTGGGTAAGGACATGTATGATGACTCTCATCACAAAAGATTTCAAATGATGAGGATTGTAAGCAAGCCAAAACATACAAAATGAGCTTGGATTTTCATCTCAATAATCTTTTAAAAAGTAAGAAACCATCAATGCAATAAGAAGTTGAAAGACAAGGCATGCAACAATAATTATGAGATTGCACATAACCAACAATCTCCTAATTCCTGGGACTAGAATTGACGAGTGTTGGCAGGGGAAAAGTACAAGAGGAAAGCCATTCAGGAGTTCAATCTTGATGATGCAGTGGTCTCAATGTAGTTCAGGCAATCAACAATGAAGATTTAGTACTTTCTCTCTAATAAGGATTTAGAAGAAAAGAGTGATGAAATGGTCCCCAAAAACCAAACATTCCATGTAATGGTTGAGGACTTTATGTTGGAAAGCATCAAGCTTGTAAATTCTGGCCACAGGCTAACTCAATAAGTGAAATGGTCCCCAAAAACCAAACATTCCATGAAATGTTTGAGGACTTTGTGATGGAAACCTTTAAGCCTGTAAACTCTGGCCACATGCTAACTCAATAAGTGAAAACTCCCCAGGCAATTGCTTGTAATAATTTCTGGAGTTCCCAAAAACCAAATATTCCATGAAATGGCTGAGGACATTGCAGTGGAAACCTTTAAGCTCATAACCTCTGGCAACATGCTAACAAGTAAAAACTGACACAAAATTGCTTACAATAAGCAGAGTAATGAATACTAATAAGGGTTGTTTGTTTGGAGGCCTGGTGAATCAGTTTCTCCAAGTCTTAAGTTAGTGCTGTATACTTATGTTAATAAGCAAGAGAGTGAAACCTGACTGAATAAGTAGGTGTTCAGAAGTTGTTCCCTGTCAGTCCTGTTGTACTTGGCATTTTTCTTCTGCTAGACATGTTACACTGATGATGTGGGTCCACTTTTAGATAATAGAATTTTTGCCATCTAAATGATTTCAGATTTCCACAGGTTAACATTTGAAGACATGCATCTGGATACAACTCTTTTCTTTTTCTTCCAACATTTCAAATCTCCTTCAAGATCACTCTTCAAGATATTTTGGATCATTGATATTGATTTGTCCAAAAAAAATATTGAGGTTGATTATTGTTTTTAGACACTAAAAATAATAATATAACTATGATTTCTAAATTCAAACTTAATCCTGAAATTATTTCCATTGGCAATTCATTTCCAAATTTAATATTCACCAAATTTGAACATAAACATGAAGACGGTACCTTAACCTGCCATTTGCATCTATAGAGGAGGTGCGTCTGGACTTTGCTTCTTTTCTACCACCATCTAGTGATATTGTTTCCACTATCTCTTTTGTATGAAGCCCTTTTGGAATGGACTCAGGAGCAATGCTGGCTCAAATAAGTCAGTAACTTCTTAACAGGGGTCTCTAAGCATGAGACTAGAGACCCTTTCCATGTCTTCTAAAATTTCACTTAGCATGGGTTCAGATGTTCAAATTAATTCTTCTTATTTCCCTAATTGAGCTTATATAGTTGTATACTAACCTAGAAGAAAGCCCTCCCCACCTAAAGTATGGCTTGAATCATAGTGACTCAGACTCAACACACAATACAAAGCAAGCATTCTTTTTCCTTGGACTTATTCAATGCCAAAACTCAGCATAGACTCGGCAAAACTTGGTGAATTAAAAAAATCATTGAAAAATACAGAATTTTAAGGGAAGAACTAATTATATTACATCTCATATCACAATAACTTCAAATACACACATAAAGTAATCAATTAGATCTGCAATACATGTGTAGACGAAAAATAAGGAAAAAATACCAGAAATTTCATACTTGAACTATAGGACAAAAGAAAAGTTGTTCTAATATACTTAAATTTGTTTTCTTGTAAACAAAAAATAGATTTAGAAATCCAATACATGGTACTAACAAAAAAATAAACAGAAAAATGAAACTAAAGTTGAAGGTAGCCATTCCTCGGAACATTAGCCTCAAGTTGTTGGACCCTACACCTCTTTGAGTATGTCAAAGAAGTAGTTGCAACCATTTTATCTGCAGAGGATATCGCATCATTCTCTTGGACAACTTCTTTGTCTCTAGTTGCATAGACTCTAACCTCCTCATCCCTCATCACAACAAGCTCTACCTCACAGACAGCCTAATCAACCCATGCATGGTCCTCTAAAAAATGAGGCCATTTACAGTGATTCACTCAAATGCGGAATAATATTCCTCCAACTCCATCAGGGCTAATTCTCCATTTATTGTTAAAACTCATGGTGGAGACACAAGTTGTAATGCACAAATACAAGTTCATTCATTTTTTGAATTCACAATTTGCTGTGCTTTTTGTAGTGTATGTGCTCAAAGCACTCACAACCCAAACACTACACAGCTGGCTTAGAACTCAAATGGAAATTCTTTGAAAATTGGAAACCTTAGCGCCAAAATTGTCCTACTAAGCATCTATAAGAACAAAATTAAAACATTTAAAAGATTTAGAAATATTCAAAATTCAAATTTTAATAACAAATAAGGAAAATCATTAAAGTTTAAATCAATCTTTCAAATTTCAATGAATGGAACTCTGGACAATATTTGTCCTTGTTATCTTATATATGTCTTGAGATAAGAGATCTTCTAGAGCTTGTTTGTAGACCTCAATCCCCAACATAATCTTCATCCTCATCTAAGGACTTGGCTTCATAGCCTCTATGACAGTGTAGAGGCCTCCCATAACCTCCTCATCAACCTTGAAGCTATCAAGAAATTGGAAGGCTGGGATGAGGAAGTATGCACAAGCATGAGGTGATCTATGAAGTTCTCTTATCCAGAGCTAGTCAATTATATCCCAAATGGGGGCATATTTGGCCTCCACACTGCCATATTGTTGTCTAATATGCGTATTTTCCAGGTCCATTCCCTCTTAAATCTACCCCATTGCTGACTTTTCTCCATCAACAACACACAGGACAAAAACCAACAACCTAGTCATGTATAAAAAGTCAAAATTCAACTAGTTAAAAAAAGTAACTATTATGTTGCAAATGACGAAAAAAAATAGCCACTATAAATGAAAATGATTTTTTTTTTAAATTAGAACCAAAAGGAAAAAACTTTGAAAACATACAACTCTTTTGTATGAATCCAACAAATGGGCCTCATCAAATACCCAACCCATCACATCAATCCCAACAATTGTCTTTGCATGGGAAGATTTGCTTCTCTTCTCACTGCAAACATTTGCTTTAAAGAAGCCTTTGCTTGTAGAAAGAATACGAGTTAATGAACAAGGTTGGAAATCAAGCAACACTAGATCAGACCAACTCCCTATTTTTTATGAACTACCATTATAAGACCACTCAATCATGATTATAAATGTATTTATAGATGTTTCGATCATCCCAATGTCCTCCAACATTATTTCAAGGCAATGCGCTATGCAAGGCGTCCAAAAAATGGCTGGGTGTCTATCCATTAGTAGACTGCCTACACCAAAATAAGTTGTTGCATTATTGGTGACTTACTTGTACTATATTTTCCAACCCCACTTCCGCCAAAACTTCTTCTAGAACACCACACAAATAATCTACTTCTTTATGTTCCCTAATACCCTAATTTGTTTAAAGAAGATTGTGCCACCTGAAGAAAAAACTAGAAAATTCAGTGGTGTTCTAATTTTTTCTATCAGTCCGTCCAATAGGCATGATATTGCAATACTTCTTCACCCAGAGAATCCACTGCTCGTCAATCATAGACTGTACATCAGCCACCTTCTCAGTCAAAATATGACCCCAAAGATCATCAACAAGAGGAGTTTTCAGCCCCTCACCGGCTACAAAAATTGCATTGATCATTGCTTGCCAATAAGGAGACCTAGAACACCCCAAAAAAATCAGAACTTAAAAAACAAACTGACAAACATAAATCCTCAACAAAACTAAGAAAGTGAATATAAAAAATTATTTGAAAATAATCTTGCAAAAATACCAAAAATTGTCAATTGCTTTCCTTATCACTTAGTCATTGTCTTTGTTCCAACTCATGCTTTCTAACAAAGCTTAAGAACAAGGAGTGGTGTGTGGCGCAACCCAAATCTCCAAATTGTGAACTCTAGGCCCAATGCTAGTAGATTTAAAACCCAATCCACTTCCACTTTCAAGCATCGGAGCAGTGGAAGATGCACCTTTTTGTTGGTTTTGTCTTAATTTGTATTCCTTATTTTCTAAGCAAAATTGTAACTACGTTGTCACCTCTCTTACAACCTCAAGCTCAACACTTGGGTATAAGGAAACATCACATCTAGCTCATCCACTACAATAGTTGATTGCATTCACAAAATTTATTTGTTCCTCACAATACTCATGGTGCACAACCTTTGTTCAAAGGTACTATTTGGAACCAAAAGAAGCAACATGAAGCAAAGATAGCTCTTATAATTTTTTGTATTATAACATACAATTCCATCATTGAGGAGTACATATTGGAATTCATTGGTCAATGCATTGATTATTGCCGAGAAAGGGTTCAAGACACCTAGTTTGTATAATTTGAGTGGGCCCTTGTTGGAGGAAGTTGTGAAGTATACTAAGGTGATTGTAGATGATCAAAAAGAATTTGGCTTGAAAAGCACTATAGTATTTTGTCTAAAGGGTAAATAGATGGCGAGAACTGCATATTGTTAAATTTTCTAATCTCTTAAGGTAGCGGATTAGTGTTCTTGAATGCCATTAAAGCCTCCCACAATGTGAAAAATGTTGAGGTATTGTTCAATATGTTGGAGATCTTGGAAATGGGTGTAAAGAATTTCATTCAAGCTAGACTAACAATGCAACATGTGTAGCAATGGGGGAAATTTTTGAGCAATCCACACTCCGCCTATTGCATTGATCAACTATTTGAGGACACAGGAAAAATTAGATGGATGAAACTATGGTTGAAGAAGACAGAAAGATAACCAAATACATCTACAATCACCCTTGAGTGCTTCACTTGTCAAGTGATGACACCAAAGGAAAGGAGCTTGTGCAATTTGTAATGCCCCACACTTGAGTTAGGGATAATAGTTTTAACAAACTAAAAATCTTTAAATTGGAACCATACAAATCCTATAATTTGTATCAATGTTTACCCACAACAATAACCTTATAAAACACTAAAATATATTAATATTTGCATAAATATATTACCCACCCTAAATGTGCTTTAAATATCCCTATTTTTACCTTAAAATTACAAACCCTTACTACTAACGGACTCTAATACACCCAAAAGTTTACAATAAATTTGTATGAATAACAATAACCCACAATATATTCCTAGCATTTGTGTGTTTACATGGAAAGCTCCAATCATGAACTAGGCTTACAAAAGGAGATAAACTACAAATATGTATTTTTATTAAATGGGCCTAAGATACCCTTACGAAATGTTCTTATCACAATTGAGGCCGTTAATGGCAATAATCACAAACCCTAAGTATAGGGGAGCTTCGATTACAAATTACCTCTTAGAAGAACGGAGCTATTTGGTATTACAAGGACCAATTATTGCCTTTATGGCAGCTACAATACGAAACTTTCACGACAGCTAGAACTATTGTGCAAATTCAATATCACAATTATTTTTCACCATGAAAGCTTGAATGTGGTCTTTATGAGAGTCTACCATAACAACCAAAGGGGTTTTGTCCTCCGACACAAGATCTATAAGGCTTTCGTCTCTCAACCTCCCAAATCCATGAGTTTTCGTTCTCAAACCTAGACGTTGCAACAAGAAGTGTTCGTTGCGATCTTTGGATTAGGTTTTTGGTGGATTGTTTAAAGATACCTTTTCCATCAATCTTTGCAACCTTAAGATGCCTATAAAGAGCGTCAAAATCCCCTACAATGGACTCTGTCTTAGGTTTGATACATGAGAATGGCATCCTGTACCAGGTCACTATTTTATTTCCCATTGAGCCTACCATAGTGACGTCTTGTGTAGAAATGGGCTTGGAAGGTATGGAAGAGGGTCCCCTACAACTTGTAATTGTCCTTAGCAATCGTGGTGAGTCCCATTGGGGTCAAAACCCTATCTACTGCATTAATAGTGGTCGTTGGCTCCCTCGTCCCTTGCCCCCTTGGACGTCCATGTGGTTCAATTTCAATATTACTAGGATGAATGGCAACACCAAGTGGAAGCCTATGAGGAGCTGCCTCAACCTTCCATGCATTAATGATACTCTCCTCGTGTAGGGTGGTAGTGGACAAAGACAATGAAAATTGGCAGGAATGTGGAGGTTTGAAGTTCAAGGTTGGCAATGGGGCATGGTGGCATGCAGAACTCCGAAGCTCCAATAAGGAGCACAATGGATGCAAGGGATGGTTGAAAGGTGTGAAAGTAGAGACAAGTCCATCATCTTGACAAAAGCAAAGAGAGATGTGAACTTGAGAAGGGAGTCATGCTAAGAAGGCCAACCCCACCACTCTGACCACTTACACAAACTCATTAGCCTTCCTATGTCTCCACACTCAAGATCCATGGAGGACTTAAGCAGATGTATGGGAGATGAATGGGAAGGGTCTACATACAAAATAGGATCACCAAAAGCACAAGAGTCATGACTTGGGCATTTTAGTCCATTGCATGAGTTACATGAAAAAGGGACATGACATAATTAGCAAACATGATCCACCATCTTCATCACATTGTGAGCATTACAGCCTTACTAGCATCATTTAAGCAGATGTTTGTAAACACTCAATAGTTAGAGTTTTCATATTCAAAGAAGGCCAATGGGGAAAGAATTGTGAAAACCACTTTTTATGATGGATCTACCAAAAGCATGGATAAGATCCTCTCTGGTCCTCTTTTGAACAATAATTGATAAAAAGTAAATGATAAATCTAAGAATAAAAACATTAGAAGTTTTGCAAACTTACAAAGTAATGGAGCTGATTACTTTGTAAGTTCATAATTGTTATAAATATTGTCATTATTTATCTTGGTATTTAATTTATAAATTTGGATTTCTTATAAATTTTATTCATTAGTAGGATCAAAAATAAAACTAAGCAAGTATTTTCTCCCATCCAAGTGTTTTATCTCTGCCCTTGTTTGTTTGGTGATAGGATTGGGCAGGCAATTGCTTGTAAAACCAAAAAAAATGTAGACCTATTACACTCTGCAACATGTGCATAATGCATACTTTGACCTAGTTGAAGGGTGCTAAATTGAAAAAACGAGTTGCAGAGAGAATTGCTGTGAATGAAGGGGTGAGGTTGATTTGACAGGAGGCTATGACATCCTGGCAGCAAGCTCTGAGGGACAGTATTACAAACCCTGTTCTCATGTACTGGGTTAATAGAAAAATTCTTATGGCTCAAAAGTCAGAAAGCAGTGCTGCATTGTAATATCCCACTTATTTTTTTTTATTTTTCTTAAATATAATAAATCCTGGCTCACAATAATTGTTTGCACAATCAGTTATAAATATGAGATTAACCCAGAAATTGTAATTTTAACAGTTTATTATCTAATTCAGATATAATACTTAGAATATATTTCAGAAAAGATTGAACTTATTCCCTGTATCTGCTGTTAATTTTTCCCAAATCTGCAGCAAACTATCTTTACTGAAATGCCTTTCAAATGTTTCTCAAATCTGCCCAAATCAGGGGTTTTTGTCCACTAACTGAGCAATGGAAATTAGGGGGTTTTCATCCTTTAATTTCCAACCTAGTGGAGGTTTCGTCCTCAGGTTATCTAAACCACAGTCCATGCTCCACAAGGACTAATAATCAAATATACAAAATGTCTTCACAATGATGCCTCCTCCTTGCTTGATCTCTCTTAAATAGACTTTTCCTCTAATAGATGCACCTCTTCAAATGCCTTCCAATTATTATTGTTAAAAATAAACTTTAATTATAATACTATTTAATCTTTCTTAAAGGCTAGTAATTGCACATTCCTGGGGAATACAGCTGCACCATATTTTTAGCATATACTTCTACACCTGATCATGCTCGCAGGCCATACATGACACTGTTATTAATAGCAACTTAGTTTGTGTCCGTATAGTTAGGGTTTAGGATCAACTAGGGGATATTACAATCCGTACTTCCCAAGATTGCTTGTCCTCGAGCAATTGCAAATTAAGATACTCTTGGAGTTACTAGAGTCCCAAATCAACCTTCGAGATTTGTAATTCCCAATCCTCAATCCTCCTTGTGATATAGTTAGCTTTTGTTGCACTATTCTGATAAAATTAGGAATTGGAAAGTCTACAATAGGCGATGCTTCTCCAATTGTCTCGGTTATATGCCGACTTCGTACTACAATGATGTCCCTGAAAAGTTGTTACTATACTTGCCTCAACTTGTCTACCAATGTAGTCCTTCAATGCCATAATAAAGTTGATGCCATTTGTATGTAGTACCATACCACCCAAACCTTGTTTTATTGCCTCAAAATACCCTTGAGCTTCTTTTGCTGCCTTAGCCAAAATGTTCATGGATGCCCCACCATCTTGGAGAGCAACACGTGTGTTTTATTTTTACCAATCCAAGCAATTAATCACTATACACTCTATTTTCCCAACCATGAGATGAAAACCCACTACAATTGTACCTATGTATCGTCTTTCAAAGAAAAGAGTTGCAACCTTTGCAATTGTTGCCCACTCACTAATGACTTGTTCAATACTTGTCGAGAAGATGAATGCTTCCCAACATGTATCATTTATTTCAGCATTTCTCAATCTCTGATCAATCATAACATCCCAATGAAGCCTTTCCTAAAAAGTATCTTTGAAGTAGCACTCACTTGGGTTACCTTCCTTTGATTGTTGGTCATACATAGCTCTATGAGGTCTACCATGTTCCTATAGGATAGAAAAATCCTCATAGCTTGCATCATATGCAAAATTTTAGGAACGTAACTATCTCCTCCTAACATAGGTATATCCATGGACTCTCTATTCCCTTTGTCACAACAAGCATGATAAGTAAATGGCTGACTACAAAAAGAATTATGCTGCTGCTCAAAATCAGCAATAGGAGAAAGATAAAGTTGTGCCTTTATGAAATATGCCCCTTAGTTTTTTCTTGGAAATTTCACAACACAAACCAGCACTCTGAATTGATTGAAACGAAATGCAATGGCTCTCTAGAAGGATGGCGCCCCAATTGCAATGAATAACTAGCATCAAAACTTTACTATTAATTTGGCACGAATTCCAATGTGCTCTTGAAAGGTACGGCCTGCCTGCAAGGGCGATTTTGCTTGAAAAAATCATACACATCAAAATAAAATCTGATCTTCTCCAAGATTGGTCGCCATGTGCTTAGAAAGGAGAGTCAATACCCATAACCAAAATAAATTCATATCAAAAGTTGCAAATGAAAATCTACTTCAGCTGTGTAACAACCAGCAAGTACAAAACTGATAAAAATCACCAATTCCTTCACTTTGATGCTCAATATGCACTTCTGAATGAAGCACACTCCCAATAGACCATCTAGGGAACCATAGTTTCAGGCCTGAAGAATGGAGTAAATTTGCTAAGCTTTCCCTTAGCCGGATTCTAGATTTCAAACCAGTACAATATTTTCCAAAAGATAAGAATGAAGGCTCAAAGCATCAATAAATAAGCTTTAGTTGGGCAAATGAAGCAACTTGTAACTCCAACAAGAAACTGTTCAAATTCCCCAAGGGACGCCACCTCTCACATATTCACTTTATTTTTTTGAATTAATAAAATATTTATCATCTTCCTTTAGGTGTCCATTTTCAAGTTGCAACAATAAAACATTTATCAAAATATTAAATGCTCAACTAGACCCCTTAATGTCCCCTCTTTAAAAACAACTTGAAGTCATCAATCCTAGGCATGGGGTACAACTTAAAAACATGAAATTGACTAAGTATAAAACTCAGTCCAAGGAGATAACCAAAACCAACGCCAATACTGAAACTGATGGATTGCCAAAAATAGCATGATGACCTGAGCTAAACTACTGATGATGCCACTGCCAAAATTAGACTTACTAAAAATAGCCAATGCCAAAAATAGTAAGTTCACCTCAAAACCCACAGAAAGCTGAATTGAGTTGGATCCAAGACTTACTGAAAGTGGAAACCCTAAATTTGCACATTTGAGTAGCCTACGGATTTCCGGAAATAGGCTAAATCCAAATGAAGAGCATAGGGCGAAATTGGGGACATTACACTTTATTGTACCAAGTATCTTGGACTCCCCAACTTCTCTTGGTGTCTCTATATATGGCATTTCAGCCTCATGACATTGGCTATTTGTGATCTTATCAGTATGAAGTAAAGCTGCCAATTGATTTTTATTAGCCCTATAGGTGAATTTTCAATCAACTATTGGCTGACTCTTCTATACAAGAACCGATATGATGGTTTTGGTTTTTCCCAATGCTTGCCTTCCTCCCCACTTATCCAAAATGTAAAACATAGGAGCATTATAGTTCTGCACTATTGATGGTACTAATTGCCTCGGAATAGTGGTGAAGATAAATTCCTCATCCCCATTTCCAAAGATGACAAAACATCTTCATTCTATAATAGATTCCCTTCATAGATAGGTGTATGAGTATGTTCTTATTATAATCCCATAAACTAATGGCCATCTGCTATAGAAACTTACATGCACCAATGTGAGTTTTGTGGGATGATGTTACCTTTAGAGCAAAGGTTCCATCCAATGAATACCATGATAAGAAGATAGGAAATTATAAACCATTGCCATTTCCCATAGTATAATGTCCCCAATTTAATTAAGCCAGCATTGTAATTAAATAATTAATCTTAAGTTGTTGAAAAGAGTTAAATTTAAAAGACAACTTAAATTAATTATTTAATAATGTAAAGTGACTTAAGACGAGAAAGAAACAATATTTAATTAAGTCACTTTAACGGAGAAATAAGAAGTTAAAATAAAGTTAAAAATGGTTTTCAAGAAATCTTGGAGCGGTTACGGAAAGCTGAATAAAAGATATAGAGAAGCTCATTCTAGGAGGTTGGTCGATTTCTGGTTTTGGAAGAAACTTGGTTTCTCAGGACTCGAGGACGGAAACCTTCAGTTCTTGATTTGCATAGAAACCCAAATCAATTGCAGTGGAATCATTCAGGCTTCATGCGTGGAATTATCATTTGCAGTTTATTTTTGAAGGCTTGTGGGTGTTGCAGTTTGAATATATTGTTGTTATTCTCAGATAAGTGCCATATATATATATAACTGGAGAACCAATTCTAATTCGGATATATTTCATTGTTGTTCTGGGAATTAATGAAGTTGATATTCTTTAATATGTATTCTCAGACAAGAGTAAGGTTTTGCAGAAGGAATGTGGAGGTCTTATGATATACAATTGTGTTAAATTTGTGTATATGTTTAAAGACTGCAAACCATATGTTTGAATTTTCAATTAAGATACGTGGCTCAGTTTTGATAGCTCAGTTTAAAAAAAATACCAAGGCACCCGTCTAAATATTTGAAGATAAGAGCTTTAAGAAAAGGCCCTCGTACAAGATTGAGAGAGTTTAGAGTTTATTAGTGCGGTTGGAGAAAATCATCTTCAATGTGTGCTTACTAGGAGGCCGATACTTCAAGTAAAGAACCGTTACAAAGCTATGAGGCCGCAGTTAATAATGAATGGATGGGTTTGAAATTTGACAATCTCTAGAGAATATTGGAACACAGGGGAATTCAAAGGCTTATTGCAACTTCAAGCTCATCAAAGGAAATCAGATGGTCATTGCTAAGTGGTGACCATATCTTACATCTTGTAATGGAGTCAATACATTAATCGAGAGTTGGAGATAAGAACCATTCAGGCCAGAATAAGGAATGACATACTAGTATATTTAACTATGAGCATCATTTATAGCCGCCGATGTTTGGCGAATAGACATGGAGTTGAAAGACCTTCATTACTACCCACGGTTTCTTGAAGAGCCTTGAAAAACTGTCAATTTCTGAAGAGATAAAGGAAGTAGCAGGAGCAATGGAAGTTTGGTTTTTTAATAGTTGATATTTGGGATATCGGCAGAATACAGGTATCTGGAATATAATGTGGCCAAGAAAAAAAAAGCAAGAGACGGATTTAAGTTTACAATCAGGCCTTTCAATGACAGCCGCTAGCTTGAATCGATTACTTTCAAATAGTCAGGTGCTAGGTATTCTTTGGACCACGATTTTGGAGAACTTTCAAAGGGGACGATTTCAAGCTTCAATCGGGAGTCCCATGCTGTTACAAATTAAAGAAGCCATTTCAAAGGAAGCCGCTCCAAAAAAAATCCGTTTTGGTTTGAAGCCGTCCCAGTCAAAAGTGAAGATATTCGATTAACTAAAGATAAAGCGTTATGAAGGTCGTTCATCATATATTCCTTGCCACTTCAACAGGCTCGAACATTAAATATATTTAGTAAGGAGTTGGGAGATGTTCTAAGTTGTCGCCTTGTCATGGTCAGTCGACACAATACAAGAAGTTGTATGTTCTTATTAGTCATGGGTTAAATTAAAGGAAAAAGTTTTAAATTGGGAGCTTCGAAGATTATAACGCTACTTGATATGTTTAGCGTCAATTCATATATATCATGGAGTATCAATTAACCAATGTCGAGTGCCTTTGAAAATTACTAAGTCATTCAATATTCATACATCAGAACTTCTTAAGAGCCAAACACTTCTAATGCAAAGTTGAAGCTGGGTCAGGAATGTATGAGAGGCAAGATGGAGCCAAACACTTGTTTCAGAAGATATGAAGTTTGCATATAATTGTAACTTACCAAGAAGACATGCCATGTCAAGAATTTACTTAAAATTGTTGAATCTATGTAATCTAATTATTTCTGAGAAAGGTTTCATCTATGATCCTCTCTGTCGTTTATTTGATGATGGTAATTGTTAGTTGCACTGTTCCATGTATGTGTTTAGTCTGAGTTTGGTAAATATCTCTTGGTGAAAATATTGTGGTGGATATTCATTAAATGAATATGTGATGTAAAACATAAGCAAACCAATGATAATAACTCAAATCAGTGTATGAGAAAAAGGTTTGACAAAATCCCTGATCATCCGGAAACATAAATCGAAAAAAAGTTTAATGCAAAATAGGGTAGCTCACTATATTGGTACCAAAGCACAGAAAATTTTCTACAGCCTGTTGGGTGATTCAGAGATTGATGTTTGAGTTGTAATTCATGGCATCATCTAGTGAATACAGTAATCAAAACACAAGAGAGATTTTAAAAGATTTTGCTAGAGGTCAAAGGGAATTATAGCAAGATTTAGCTTGATTGAGTGCCTTAATGACCCAGTGTGATAATGGGAACAATGGGCAAGAAAGAAATTATAGAAATGGTTATGTTTTTGTAGACTACAAGGGTTCAAATCAGAGTTCTAGAGCTGTGACAGTACAGGAATTTGAGGATCAAATTTTGCAAGATTGGAAAAAATCAAGTGCTGATTTTCAAAGTGAAATATTTTTTCATGATTACAGGGATCTTAGGTGGAAGCAAAGACCACACAGGGGTGGCAGATCTCGTAATCAGAATAACCACCTTGTCACGCATGTAACTGCTATTGATAAAATTGGAGATAAGGAGAAAGTCGTGACTAAAGGGAAAGAATTTTTTAATACAAGGGAAAACGAAATCAGCAGGAATGAGCTTAGAAGACAAAATCATTGTTTCACATGTAGAGAAGTTCAGGAGCCTAACCACCAATGCACAGATGAAAAGGTGAATAGGTATGAAGAAGAAAAGGCAATCATAGAAGAAGAGGCTAAAAAAGAGATACAAGTGGCTGAAAATATTCCTAATGTTTTTGAGGAAAAAGAATCACTTGATGCTTCTACAAATGAGATGTGCAAAAATCTTTATGATGGTGAAATAGAGATTGTATTTGATAAGCTTTGTGGGGAAGAGACGAATACTTTTGAGGAAAATGTGTTTGATGATAACACTGTCCCATCTTCTTTGTTTGGGGTTTGCAAGACACCATCTAATGAAAAAATTGATTTTAGAGATGATATGGTCCCTATACATGAAAGTAAATCAGAAAATTTAGTTGATAGCAGCCCAAATCACATTGAGGAGTTTGATCAGATGCCTTTGGCATTGCAAGATTTGAAGGACCAGCTGGTTGTTACAGATGAAAAAGTGGTGCAAGTGTTAACAAGAGTAGATGATACTCACAAATATGTTGAAGAGCTCATTTGGAAAGCTCAAATTGAGGAGAGGAAAAAGAGAGTTGCAAGTGGAGTCTCTCATACTCACTTGTACTCCATCATAAGGGCTTTGGAAACAATGAAAACAGATTATGTGCAATTGCTTAAGGACAGGGATCTAGCTGTGAAGTATGCTGAAGAAAAGGAAAAAGAGGTTGATGACCTTTGTTTGCAGCTATGGCTCATTTTTCTTTATACAAAGCAAAAAATTCTACTCCTAATGTAGCCACCTCCGATGAACAAGAAAGTGATGCAAAGATAATGGAGAATAAGAAATTAGTTGAAGGGATTGAGAAACTCCAAAGATGTGAAACAATGTGTAATGATTCTAGTATTTCTCATATTGGAGAGATTCGGGATGTTGAAAGAGATCAGAACCCACATCAAGAATTTGAATTCTTGAATTTTGAGGATCAATCTCCACACACAGGCACAATTGCAGCCATGAGATAGCTGATATAACAGGTGATGGAGACAGTTTTCAGCTTGATACACTTCATGAAACAGCAGTTAATGATAGGCAACCAATGTGGAAAGAAGGTAGGCATAAGATCTATGAAGACATTAATGGGAGGTATGCACTAGACGTTAGTTCTATGATTGTGAATATCAGCTCATTATCTCCATATAATTTTATTTAACATGACATGGTGAATAAGAATCTTAAGTTTGACATTGGTAAAGGGTCTTAGTTTGTTGGTGTTCAAAATTTTAAGGAAGAGGATGAGATAATGTTTATGGGTCCAAGTCATTCACAAGACATGATACTTCATGATGAGTATACTATTCTTCACCTCATGAAAATGCATAACAACAATGTGCACCAAATTTGGGAGGAGTATTCAGATTTGATTCTTTGGTCTCCTACCTACACGTTGATGTGCTCTATGGTGCTGATCATAAAATTCTCAGACTTTGCATTGATGTTAGCAGCAGATTGTTTGGGTTGGTGTGTGCATGTTTGTTACTATGGCATCTGGGAATTGAATGTTGATGACAAATACAAGATTTGGGATCCTGGTATAACTCAAGATTGGGTTTATGAACTTTTAGGATCTATTTCATGGATGGGCTTTAGGCAAAATTGCAGATTTGAAGTTGCTCTCCGCTTCCCAATCAGCCAATACATAATTCTTGCTACTTGCATTGAGTTGGTTTAGTCTATATTTTCAATCAATCAGTGGAGTATTTGTCAATGGAAGTTTAATGAGGAGCTGATTGTTGTTATCAGAGTAGCGCAGCAGCAACTTGATGGGTTTTATTGAAGATTGGTTTGGGATCCAGGACTAACAATTGATTGCAGTTTGCTTCAATCAGGAGGGTTGGTTTTTTTGTGCTAACATTCCTTGAGGACAAGCAATATTTGAGAAAGGTAGACTATAATGTCCCCGATTTAATTAAGCCAGCACTGTAAATAAATAATTGATCTTAAGTTGTTGAAAAGAGTTAAATTTAAAAGACAACTTAAATTAATTATTTAATAATGTAAAGCGACTTAAGATGAGAAAGAAAGAATATTTAATTAAGTCACTTTAAGGGAGAAATAAAAAGTTAAAATAAAGTTAAAAATGGTTTTCAAGAAATCTTGGAGCGGTTACAGAAAGCCAAATAAAAGATTTGGAGAAGCTCATTTTAGGAGGTTGGTTGATTTCTAGTTTTCGAAGAAACTTGGTTTCTCAAGACTCGACGATGGAAACCCTCAATTCTTGATTTGGACGGAAACCCAAATCAATTGGAGTGGAGTCACTCAGGCTTCACGCATGGAATTATCATTTGCAGTTTATTTTTGAAGGATTGTGGGCGTTGCAGTTTGAATATATTGTTGTTATTCTAAATAAGTGCCATATATATATATATAAAAAACTGGAGAACCAATTCTAATTCAGATATATTTCATTTTTGTTATGGGAATTAATGAAGTTGATATTCTTTAATATGTATTCTCAGACAAGAGTAAGGTTTTGCAGAAGGAATGTGGAGGTCTTATGATATATAGTTGTGTTAAATCTGTGTATATGTTCAAAGACTGCAAACCATATGTTTGAATTTTCAATTAAGATACGTGGTTCAATTTTGATGGCTCAATTTTAAAAAAAATCCTAAGGCACCCGTCTGAATATTTGAAGATAAGAGCTTTAAGAAAAGGCCCTCGTACAAGATTGAGAGAGTTTGAAGTTTATCAGTGTGGTTGGAGAAAATCATCTACAATGCGTGCTTAGTAAGAGGCCGATACTTCAAGTAAAGAACCGTTACAAAGCTATGAGGTCGTAGTTATAATAAATGGATGAGTTTGAAATTTGAAAATCTCTGGAAAATATTGGAACATAGGGGAATTCGAAGGCTTATTGTGTAATGTCCCCATTTTGGCCATACGCTCTTCGTTTGGTTTTAGCCTATTTCCGCAAATCCATAGACTACTCAGATGTGCAAATTTAGGGTTTCCACTTTCATTAAGTCTTGCTTCCAGCTCAGTTCTGCTTTCTGTTGGTTTTGAGGTAAACTTACAATTTTTGGCAGTGGCTATTTTTAGTAAGTCTAATTTTGGCAGTGGCATCATCAGCAGTTCAACTCAAGTCATCTTGTTATCCATCAGTTTCAGTTTGGCTTTGGGTTTGGTTTTCTTCATGGGTTGAGTTTATACTTAGTCAAATTTCATGTTTCTGAGTTGTACCCCACGTCTAGGAGTAATAACTTCATGTTGTTTTAAAAGAGGGGCCATTAAAGGGGTCAATTGTGCATTTAATGATTTATTAAATGCTTTATTGTTGCAAAGTGAAGTTGGACGCCTAAAGAAGGTTGAGTAATATTTTATTATTTCAAAAAGTAAAATGCAAAAAGGTGGCGTCCCTTTTGGAAGTTGAAGTGATTCAACTTCTTGGAATTTGAAGAGTTCTTGTTGCTTCATTTGCCAACTGAAGCTTATATATTGCTGCTGTTTGAAGAGCTGATTATGTATGTTTTGGAAAACAAAGTTATGCTGTCGAAATGACATTGTGATTATTTCTTCGAGGGATGCTTACCTCCTAGATTCCAATCAATTTCGTGTTTGAGAGACAACACCTAATTGGTTTTTATTGCTGCTTCTCATTCAGACTAGCAGATGGAGTTCAATTATTGAAGATTTTGGAGTTATTCTCAGTTTTGGTGTTGCTGATATTGCTACAGCTGAAAGTGTTTTTTATTAACAGCTTTTTGAGCAAATTATATATCATTCTGGGTATGTTTGCAAAGTGTTTCTAGACCCAAGGCGACTCCTTCCACAAGAGATTGGAATTTATTTCCAAGTCTTTGATTTTATATTGCTAAATCGCCCTTCTCAAGAGCCATACCATTTGGAGAGCATTGGGAATTGTGCCATAAATTAATGGATGACTTTTGAGGCTGTTTCTTCATCTTGTCATGGGCGCCTATCCTCCAGAGGTTCATTGCACGTCGTTTCATGCCATTCGGAGGTATTTTGGTGAAATTATGAGCATTTAATTGATTCTTATAGTTGTTGGTTATTCATTTCCAGAATTGCAGATTTATATCAGACTTGTTAGTTTTTTATATAATGCTGGTTTGAGCTTCATTTTTATATCATTATTGTATTGTAAGAGTTAGAGGAAGTGTTACTCTAACCATTGATTGATTTGGAAGCATATCTTTCTTATTTGCAGTTGTTTAATTCATTGTAAAGCTGATTAGTAGTACTAACAGCTATTTATTTTATTTGCTGCAATTAGTTTAAATTTCATACTCCCACGATTGAGTGGTTAAGTTTAAATAATCACCTTTCTTAATTGTAAGTTTCCCCCCACTAAATAAGTGGTTGTGTGGATTGTATTCCCCCCACGTTAATAAGTGGAAGTGAGGATTTAAATGGCTGGCTTGCCGCCTTTAATAGTGTAATAATCTCACCCACTGAATAAGTGGAGTATCCCCACTGCTTGTGGATGCCTGCATCAACAGATGAATTGTAATTTCAGTTCAGTTTATTCCTAATGATCCTCTGACCATATGCTATCACCTCGCTCACATTGGCATCTTGGTGAACATTCTTGGTTAGAGTTACTTCCATGCTGATTTGCGTTAGCTAACGCAAATCAATGACTTGTTGCGGGTTTGTGTATTGAATTTTGGGGAAAGAATTAAGGGGAATATTTCATATTGCAACTTCAGGCTCATCAAAGGAAATCAGATGGTCATTGCGAAGTGGTGATCGTATCTTACATCTTGTAATAGAGTCAATACATTAATCGGGAGTTGGAGATAAGAACCGTTCAGGCAAGAATAGGGAATGGTGTACTGGTATATTTAACTATAAGCATCATTTATAGCCGCCGTTATTTGGTGAATAGATGTGGAATTGAAAGACCTTCATTACTGGTTGCGATTTCTTGAAGAGCCTTGAAAAACTGTCAATTTCTGAAGAGATACGGGAAGTAGCAGGAGCAATGGAAGTTTGATTTTTAATAGTCGATATTTGGGATATCGGCAGCATACAGGTATCTAGAATATAACATGGCCAAGAAAAAAAAGCAAGAGACGGATTTAAGTTACAGTCGGGCCTTTCAATGACAGCCACTAGCTTGAAACGATTACTTTCAAATAGTCAGGTGATAGGTATTCTTTGGAAAGGTTTTGGAGAACTTTCAAAGGGGACGATTTCTAGCTTCAGTCGGGAGACCCATTCCATTACAAATTAAAGAAGGCATTTCAAAGGAAGCTGCTCCAAAAAAAGCCATTTTGGTTTGAAGCCGTCCCAGTCAAAAGTGAAGATATTTGATTAACTAAAGATAAAGCATTATGAAGGCCGTTCATCATATATTCCTTGCCATTTCAGCAGGCTAGAACATTAAATATATTTAGTAAGGAGTCAGGAGATGTTCTGAGTGGTCGCCTTGTCATGGTCAATCGATACAATACAAGAAGCCATCTGTTCTTATTAGTCATGGGTTAAATTAAAGTAAAAAGTTTTAAATTGGGAGCTTCGAAGATTATAACGCTACTTGATATGTTAAGCGTCAATTCATATATATCATGGAGTATCAACTAACCGGTGTCGGGTGCCTTTGAAAATTACTAAGTCATTCAATATTCATACGTCAGAACTCCTTAAGAGCTGAGTAAAGGTCGAAGACAATTCTAATGCCAAGTTGAAGCTGGGTCAAGAACGTATGATAGGCAAGATGGAGCCAAACACTTGTTTCAGAAGATATGAAGTTTGCATATAATTGTAACTTACTAAGAAGACATGCCAGGTCAGGAATTTACTTAAAATCGCTGAATCTGTGTAATCTAATTATTTTTGCGAAAGGTTTCATCTATGATCCTCTCTGTGGTTTATTTGACGATGGTAATTGTTAGTTGCATTGTTCCATGTATGTGTTTAGTCTAACTTTGGTAAATATCTCTTGGTGAAAATATTGTGGTGGATATTCATTAAATGAATATGTGATGTAAAGCATAAGCAAACCAATGATAATAACTCAAATCAGTGTATGAGCAAAAGGTTTGACAAAATGCCTGATCATCCAAAAACATAAATCGAAAAAAAGTCTAATGCAAAATAGTGTAGCTCACTACACATAGCAACAAGGTAGCCTTCACAAGTTACTCCTTGCCTAAAAAAAGCCTTTCTCATACACCATCCTCTATCAAGCAATCATCCTAGAGGTATGTTATGAAACAATATGCTCTGCTCAACCCAAGTATTATAAAATTTCTGCTTGTTTATATATCGAGCATTATGTTTGTCTTTCAGCATGATCTTCTACTCTAACTAAATAGTCACCAAAGATCTTGGGCAACGAATACAAACTCTTGATTGGCATTGCTAACATCCAAGATGACAATAGAGTGTTGCATCTTCTACCATGACAAATGCAGGAGTGCCTTGAATGCCAAGATCCCACTCCTTTACACATAGCTAATTTTATATTTGAGTAAAAGGATCCAAGTATCCTTTACTACAATTTATATCTTTCATTTTTTTCCCATCCTTAAAGAACTTTTCATGATGACAAAAATATTGAAAGGACTAGTGTAGAGTAAATCTATGCTATTATCATCTCTTTCATATTTGAATTGCACTCATGGGAATGATCGGAATGCTTATTCTTCCTTGATGATGTTAAGCAAACTAACCTTTCCTAGTCCCTAGTGGATGAAAGGATCAAATGCTCCAGCTTGCAAACCTAAGATTGGTTGCTTTGTCATTGCCTTCTGAGGTTCCCATGTAGGATGTTGGAGTAGACCTAGTTGCTGCCTAAATTCTTGATTTTCATTATCCACGCGAACAAACTTTTCCTTAAATTCTTAAAAATGTTGTTATACTTTGGTGGCCATCAACTTAGCTTTTTTTGCCCTTCTTTGCCATTCCTCACATAATTTCAAGTTTTGGGTTACATCTTCTACACTTGCTTGAAATGAGTTAAGCTTCCCTTTTTTTATTTAGAAGGATTTGAAGTGATTCAGTAATCCTTGTGACCTAAATCTGTAGCATCAATATGAGTGGAGCCAAATTCCACGTCCTCCACAATTTTATGCTCCTCCATACTACTATCTTGTAGATTAATTCCATCTCTAATTTATATGGTGGATTCCTTATGTTCTTGCTCACTGATATGTTCCTTCTTAAGTTTTGGTAGCTCTGGTTTTAACCCTTCTCCCTTTGGCTTATACTCTACAAACTCTTCCTTGACCTCTTCCTCTTGCAAATTTGTCTCTAGTGTATCTATCACTAGCTTCAAGATCTGCTCAATCTCTTCATCTAATTTTTTTGAGTCCTTTTCAAGATGAATTTTACTCCATGGTATTAACAAATCTAGAAATGTATTCCTCTTGATGACCTTTGACTCAGACTTTTCTTCTTCTCTACAAATGAAAGTGGGTTATAGAGATCTATCAACGGACACAACAGCTGTTCTCTATGTGTGATTATTCTAATTTTTGTTGTTGGCTCCTGAAGTTCTTGCCTCTGATTTCTAGAAGCATTCATATCATTCTGCATCAAGTGGAGCATTTGGCCCACATATCTATCATTGTATCAATCTTTTTTTGTTTACAGACATCCGTCTTTTATTAATAATTCCTAATGAGAACAATCCTTAGATTTTGTCGGCAACTCTTCTCAAACAATTCATATAACCTCCACTAAATGGAAATGATACTGCATCTTGGAAACCTAGAGTTTGATGACAAGCTGCTGATATTATTTTGATTGATTGATGAAATTTGTTGAACAAATTTTGACACTACTATTGTAAAACTAATATGATGATGAACAACTCAAAAAACCTCTTGCAAAGTCAATATGTTTGTTCTCTCACTATTGATATCTGTTTGTAAACATAGTGAAATTTGATAAAAATTGTTGAACTTTACATGAGGATTATCACCATAGATTACTGAATGTCAATGAAGACTGCCTGAAAATATGTTGACTTTGCTCACAAAACCCTCATCAAATGACAAAGGTCACTATTGTTATGATGAAAACTCCTGCTGTAGGTCATTGTAATCCTACAAGACTGATGTCTTAACCCTTGAAACTAACCTAACCTGCCAAAGTTTGCAAGTTTGAAACAATGAAAGGAGAATGGGATGATTCATGTGTATTTACTTTATGCATACAAAACGGGCTATTTCCAGCCCTTCCAATCACCTAAATATAATCTCTTTCTTTTCGCCTTTGATCTGCTATTAAAATTTCAATCTCCTTTCTATGGGTGCAACTTTATATATGGCTGTCTTTTGAATTTTCAAAACTTATGTCCATTGATGAGAAAGTTTGCCCTATTAATTGATGTTCTATTTTCAAACGAATGCATCCATTCACAGAAAGATGTACACCTTTAGACTCTTGTGCAAGTTTTTAAATCAAAATCTACTTGGCCCTTAATAGGCGTGTGACAGTCATGCATCCTTTGGCTTGTGAACATTTGGATTGTCTTCTTTGTGGTGCACATCTTTATATTGCACTGTCAATGTGGACTTAAAAATCAATTCTCATCTTAGGTGGCATGTGTCCTAATATAGCATCACAGTCATGTTTTTGAAAACCAGTCTCTTTGTTCTAGGGTGTGCACCTATGTATAGTGCTGCAACTTTTTACTCAACAAAATCTGATCCTTCTCTTTTATACATTGGCAAGATCCAGCTCTGATACCATTGTAATATCCCCTTTAAATTTTTATCTTTATTTTTGTATTTCCAAATGCCTGTAAACTGAAACAAGGTAGGATGCTAATATCTACAGCAATGTCAACAAATTGAACAGCAAGAACATAATTTAGGGATTCCAATTCTATTCAGTGATCGATTAAACTGTTGTATTAATAAATGCAAGGCTGCGGATCAGATATGTGACTGTTCAATAAGTGTAGTTCATCCAATCAAAGTTCTGAGGCTACGATCAGTCCAAATGATGCAGCTGGGATGCTGCAGATTGTGAAATTGCGGTATCAGACTTGTCTGAAAATTATTAAAAGACTGGAGATTATTCAGATCTGCACAATGATGATTTCCATGTGAAATCACTCCAAGGAATTGTGGGTTTTCGTCCTCCAATTCCAGGCCTAGGAAATTTCAGTCCTTGGGCTAATTGAAACGAAGTTCCCTGCTCCAACAAGGAATAGAAATCAAATAATAAAAAATGTTTCTCAATGATGCCTCCTTCTCCTTGCTTGGACTTCTTAAATAGAATTTTCCTCTAATAGGTGCACCTCTTCAAATGCCCTTTGACTATTATTATTATTAAAAAAAAAATTAATTATAATATTATTTAATTCCTCTTTAAGGCTGGTAATTGCACCTTCCATGAGAATACACCTACTTCGTGTTTGTAACAGATACTTCTACACCCAATCATGTTCACGGGCCATAGACGATCACTGTTATTAATAGTGGCCTAGTGTGTATATGTGTAGTCAGGGTTTAGGATCCTATGAAATCTAGGCCCCATCTTGATATGATGAAAACTCATCATCTCATTGGAGTGAAATCTGTCTTGAACTACAACAATACTCTGACCATTCATGAGGATATCAATCCGATGGAGGCTCAAGAAATGTTCCTAACAAGAACTTACTGTAGTGCCTCCAATAAAAACTCCACAACTAAAATATAAATATTTGATATCTGTGATGAAAATCTTTATCAAAACCTAAAATTTGCAGCTCTGATACCACAAAACTAAACCAAAACATAAATCTGGAAATCCTATGAAAAGCAGTCTTACATCAAACTTAAATCTTGAAAAGCAAATCAATATAAAACACGGTCTGTTATGCTAGAGTTGATATACAGAGCAACCAAAGCTCGAAGGTGAGACTCTTTCAATCTGTGAACATAACAAATCTTCTAAGTTATGCCAGTTTCTATGGATAATCATTCATCTATTTTTACAATGTTGCCTCATACTTGTATAAAGAATAACATCATCTACCAAGACACATTCCAAAAGATAGAGTCCTTTTAAATAGAACTTCTTTCTAAACTGTGTTTTAGCCTTTTCATGGCTTTATTTAATTCACTTGTTCTATTTTCTTACATTGTTCCCACATAATTGAACCTGATCTCTCAACTTGATTAAGGTTAGAGTGCATAATCATGCATGAAATTTAACTAAAATAAATCTCATCTCCCTATCATCAAAGTAGCTGCACACTAATGTGCATGTAGATATCATTATCGATATCATTTATTTTATCTGCATAGATTTAAAAAAATCATGTTTTATTCTTGCAATGATCTCATGTTTTGTTCATAAGAAACATTTTCTTATGAAATGCATAGGGCTCATTACAGGAAACTTGTTAATTTGTTAGAACTTGTATAACCAACTATTTTTTTAGCTCTTTGTTGATTTTGGGTAGTTATAAATGAATATTTGTAAGCGGTACCAACAGTCTTGGTCTAACTGACAAGCGTTGGGCCCTTTAAATAGAATTGTCATGGTCAGGGAAGGTGTCTGATCCTTGAATAGTACTCTGTACTCACTCACCTACTTTCATTTTAAGCAAGCACCATCCTTTATAAGCATTTACTCCATTACTCTCATACAATCAATCTAGCATATACTGTTTCTTTTTGGTATATTATTGCAATTGGTAGTGTAACTAGATAGCAGTAAACACATGTAAGCTCCTCAAAGGTTTGGAGGCCCGTGCACAGATTCAGCACAAAATGGTGACAGCTCTATGGGAAGATTACAATTGTGATACCTGCTGAATTTATTTCCTCTGATTTCAGTAGCGAGATGAAAAATGAACCTGCCCTGAACCCAAGTGGAAAATTCCTCTGATGAGTAGGACAAGTAAGCCCTTCCAAAAGGAATTTTTTAAATATAGTATACTTTAATACTAGTTAACTTTAGAAGATAACCAGATACTTGAGGCAATATATGCTGCATTCTCTCCTCCACTCCCTCCCTGCCACTATTTTGAGCTGATTCTATCAGCAAGGTGTTAGAGTAATCATGCATTAGCTAATAATTAATTAATCTTTAATTGATTATTAGGCCAATTTATTTCATGCACTTAAGTTAAACTTAGGAGTGTTTTTTCTTGTTAATTACAGTTAACTTTTATTAAATCATTATGTCTCATCACATAGGATAATGACACTTGTCATTATCTAATCACTTTATCATTTAGGTTTGCTCTTATAAAGCACTCCCCCTCATTGTATTATCTTTGGAAGACTTTTGAGGTTCATTATGTAAGCTTTTCTTGTTGAGGATATAGCAAATCATTGTTTGCAACTCTATTGCGTGGAAGGTGTTTTTGTTCGTTGTTTGATCCTACGTCTCGTATTATTCACAATTCTAACATGGTATCAGAGTTCGAATTCAACGAACCCTTCTCGATTTTTTAAGGTTTTTTTCAACTAGGGTTACATGGCTTCAAATTTGGAATCTTCATTTTTTTTTGCAAATTTTGGAGTTGGGTGAACTTTTGGTGCACATTGGCATGAAAAGGACCTGAACATGATTTTTTGGTGCACTTTGGCACGAAAAAGACCTCACCATTGCATTCAAGAGTCTAATTTGACAAATTTTGACTATAAATTTGCCCTATTTCGCCGTTAGGAGCTTATGAGGCAATTTTATTTTACTTGAGAGGTCATATAGCCTCCAAATGCCATATCGTACAGCAAAAAACTAAAAATAATATAAAAAGTGTTTTTTATAGCGCTTAGAGCTATTAAGGCACACTCTGCCAGGGTTGCGTCCAATGTGTTGCATAGCATTGTCAGTGCCCTTTGGTCCATAGATGGCAGCAAGCCGTCCAACGGCCTTAAAAAATATTCCGACGCCATTTATTATTCTCAACCACCAACATCAGCAAAAGCCAAAATATTCCATTAACCGCCAAGTATATTCCATTCGTCGAGTTTTCTGCAAGTGACCGGATTCTTTTTCCAACAAAGAGGAATATTCTCCAAAACATTCCACTGATGTTAGTGGTAAGGACTACTAGCAAGGCCCCTCCAAGCCCCCCTTTGGTCCTAAAAGAGCAGTTTTTTTCTTTTGGTCATAACTTGAGCGTACAATGTCAAAATTGGATGAACAAGATATCATAAGAAAGCTAGTTCTGTGTACTTTCTAGTTGTGTGAGTCTCATCAACATTTTTTGCTACTAGTGCATTCTACAGCTTGTTGAAGTCAACGGTGATGTTTTCACTCCCGAGCTCACAACTTTCGACCCATTTCTCCGTTTTTCACAATTCCAACGACATTGGGACAATCTTTCAAAGCTCTTCATAGCTACCGATGCATTTTTTCTAGTTTTCTCCAAGTACATTTTATTAATTTTTTTGTGTTTTCACATTCTGGTGAATTACTTGGATGTTTTAGCTCCTGGGAAATTTATGTTTGTGTGGGATGACTTGTCTAAAGCTATTCTACATGTATTTCCAACATTTTGTCCTATTTGGGCATTGTAGACATCTTTTACATGCAATTTCTTTTTTGTAGACACACTGAAATAAAGTGCCCTTCTGGTGCATGCTTTTTGGGGATTTTGCACATCTTGTTATGCCTTTTGTACTCGCACTATGTTATAAAGTGTCATGGGTGGGTTGTGAGTGCCTTTGTTTTGCCATCACACTTTTGTCAAGTGAGTGTTCCTTCCATGACAACATGAAATCCAAGCAATTCTTGCATCATGCGTGTGTGCCTTGTTTGCACACCCTTTTTCAGTTGCAGGTACTATTTTGTGCATATTCAGATGTTCTTGGTTCTCCTTCATGCACTTCTTCGTGACACACAGTTTCAATATACCTCTCTCCCTTATCTGTATTATTTGGGGGCGGGTTCTACTGTTGGTGCTAATGCTTCCTTGGTTTCACATTGGAGTGATCTATGTATCCAGTTTTTTGTTCCTATGTATTAGGCGAATGCAACAGCTAGTTGTCCATGCATTTCGGTGAGATAGAGCATTTACCATATGGACACTCTTGCATTCTTGTTTCTAGAGGTGACCTATTTTCATTTGATCAATGTTCTTCAGACGATTGATACTTGTATTTTCGACTTGCATCTTGCATGTTGAGTACTGTTGTTGGGGTCACTCATGCAGATTCATGTGCCATTTGTATCTTCAATTTCCAGATGTTTGCCTTTGTTTGCCATCTAATTTGAGTACTCGTGCAAATTCTTGTCTTCTTGATCCTAATCATCATCTGTTTCATAGGAGGTTCTTCATTTCAGCACTATAGTAGTCATCTTTTGATAGTTGTCTAGGGCTTTTTTGTGCTTCAAAGATGTTCTCCATGTTCCTATTCTTTTTTGGGACATTGTTTTGGAGGCTTTTCGGTCCTTCATTTGCCTTTCCCTCTTTTGGAGAGAATTTTTTCCCATGAGGTTTTCTCATTTTCTCCAATTGTGAGAGATTAGATTGTTTGTACATAGGTACCTCATCAGGCCTTGTTTGTCGGAACCCATCATGCATTCGCTTTTTAGGGTTTTTAGCTACTCCCTAAGTTCATCTTAAGGGGGGGTGTTAGAATAATCATGCATTAACTAATAATTGATTAATCTTTAATTGATTAGTAAGCTAATTTATCACATAGGATGACGACACTTGTTATGATATAATCCCTTTATCATTTAGGGTTGCTCTTATAAAGCACTCTCCCTCATTGTATCATCTCGTGAAAACTCTTGAAGTTCATTCTGTAAGTTTTTCTAGTTGATGATATAACAAATTATTATTTGTAGCTCTCTTGCATGGAAGGTGGTTTTGTTTGTTGCTTGATCCTATGTCTCGTGTTTTAAACAATTCTAGCATAGGGAATAGGAAAGGTATCATTGTGTATCACGTTGGAATGTTACTGCTGTTTATGCTTGGGATATTTTATATATGTGTTCAGTAAGTTGTATAGTCCCTTTTATGTCAAAACAACTGTGTCAAGCTATAAGAGATTTTTGGCAATTGATGCCCCAAGTGCAGGGTCCTGTTCTGCAGAAACAGCATTTGAAGATCTAGTTCTTTACACTTCTGGGGTACAGTTTATCAGTTATTGCAGTCTGTAATGGGGGTCAACAAGTCAATTTACTTTTTTGGTGGTATCATTGATGATTTTCATGATAATAGCATTTACACACAAACATCTCCTTGTTTTGCTGTCATTTTATGCTAATGTTGATAGAATCTTGAAGCTTGCTACAACACATTACCTCTACCTGATCATGGTTATTGTGAGCAGACTTGATGATATCTCTGCTATTGCAATAGAAGAATATCACTCTCAGATCTCCAATAGGAGTGATAGAATTAACTTTATCCAGGAAGCCTGCTTTGAAATCAGAACAAGCAGTATTTCAGCTTTTACTACAAGCTGCATCACACTCTGTAAATGTAAACAAATCTGCAACAGGATGGGATCCTAATACTAAGAAATGACAGAAATTCTAAGTGATAACTTCTGAGACAAATATAAATTTTCTGATTACTTCTCTTACTGCCGAATGCACTGGATGCAGAACATTAATGGATTTCGATGATCTGCAAATTACGAATGGACTCAGTATATGTATAAGGGAGACCCGCCTCTAAGAGACACGTCTCTTGAGAGGACGTGTCTCCACACTTGGAGACACGTCCACTCAAGGGACGTGTTTCCTTGAGTGCGCGGGTGTCATACTCAAAGGGACACGCCTCTTGAGAGGACGTGTCTCCACACTTGGAGACACGTCCGCTCAAGGGACGTGTTTCCATTCAGCGCGCGGGTTCCAGAACACCATTCGAGTTTTTAACAAATACGTGCCTTCACAAAGTGGCGATTAAGAATACAGAGCTTTATTCAAAAACGTATTTTGATCATTAACTTATTTGAATTCGATTTACTGATTTCAGAAATATTAAGAGCGATAGATCTAATATAAACAGTGATGATGCTTACAGCAATCATTGTTTATATCAGACCTAAGCTATCATACATCAACACTCCCTCTTAGCTTAGGGAAGATATTTCAAATCAAATAAGTGAAGATATCACCTTTACACGTGATATCGAAGATATGTTTTCTCAAGGTTGTCAAGACACATGACATTCTTCATAACACATCTTTATTATGGTATGTGCACTAACATCAAGTCACATGATGTCTACCATAATTCATGGCATATCCACGAATATAAATATCCACCATGTTTATCTCTTAAGGATCACAATGATCTACAAATGATATCAAGTCCCATGATATCAACCAAAGTGTCCAAGAGATACTATCATGACATATCCATAGATATCAAGTCACATGATATCTATCATGATAGTTTATCATTGTAGAGTCGTCACTTTACAATGTCAAATACAAGTGTTCATTATTAGAAAGATTGTCACCTTTCAATAATGTACACAGGGGGAGTAGGCCCATAAAGTCATGGAGTCACACACATGACAAAAGAGTTTACACATTAAACATCTTTATATATTAGTACAACAATTTGAATTTCAAACATAAATAACAAATTACATTTCAACCATACCAAGTTTCTTCCTGAAGTGCTCTACCTTGATTCGTGAGAGAGGCTTGGTGAGAATGTCTGCAGTTTGATCATTTGTACTAATATACTTCAACTGAATTACTTTTCTTTCCACCATATCTCTTACATAATGATAGGGGATCTCAATGTGCTTCGATCTATCATGAAAAACAGGATTTACAGAGAGTTTGATGCAACTCTGATTATCACAATGAATGATTGTAGGATTCAAGGGTTCACCGAAGAGTCCCACAAGCAATTTACGGAGCCAAACTGCTTCTCTTGCACCCATAGAGGCTGCAATGTATTCAGCTTCTGTTGAGCTCTGTGCAACTGAAGATTGTTTTCTGCAAATCCAAGAGATCATGGCAGATCCTAAACTGAAGCAACATCCTGATGTGCTTTTTCGATCGGTTATACTTCCAGCCCAATCTGAATCAGAGTACCCATGAAGATTTAGTTGATCATTCTTGTAAAGAAGACCATATCCAATAGTGCCTTGAAGGTATCTCAAAATATGTTTCACAGCCATTAAGTGAATTTCCTTTGGCTCACACATGAATTGGCTGAGAACATTCACTGCATAGCAAATATCAGGTCTGGTGTTAACCAGATACATCAAGGATCCAATCATCTGTCTGTAGAGTGTTGGATCTGCACACTTGGATTCTGCTGCTGCTTCTTTCAATTTGTGAAGGTTGGTTTCCATAGGTGTAGACATCGGTCTACAATCCAACATTCCAAATCTTTTCAGAATGTCAATAGTATACTTCCCTTGGTTTAGAATAATGCCCTCTGATTTCTGCCATACTTCTAAACCTAGAAAGTAGTGTAGAATGCCCAAGTCTTTCATGTCAAATTCAGAAATTAGATCTTGCTTCCCTTGAGCAATAAGGTGATCTTCTCCTGTTATCAGCAGGTCATCAACATATAAAATAATTATTAGCATATCACCTTTGATTACCTTGAAGTAGAGATTGGAGTCGGCCTCATTTTTGGAAAATCCTAATCCCAAGAGATAGCTGTCAATTCTTTCATACCAGACCCTGGGAGCCTGTTTAAGTCCATAAAGAGCTTTCTTCAGTCTGCATACATGAGTGTCAGGTTTATGTATCACAAAACCTTCAGGCTGTTCCAGATAGACTTCCTCTTCAATGTTTCCATTCAGGAAGGCAGTCTTCACATCCATTTGATGGATCTTCAGCCTTTAGCTGCCATAATGGCTAACACTGCTCTTACTGATGTGTAACGGGCAACAGGTGCAAATGTTTCTTCGTAATCAATACCTTCCTTTTGAGAAAAACCTCTTGCCACAAAAACGCTTTATGTTTTTCTATACTGCCATCAACAGCATGCTTGATTTTGAAGAGCCATTTGGAAGAGACAACAGATTTTTTGGTCTAGGCACAACATCCCATACATCATTCTTCAGAATAGACTGATATTCCTCCGTCATTGCATCTTTCCAAGCTTGATGTCTGAAGGCTTCTGAAACACTGACAGGTTCGGAGTTTAAGATATCATTCATGAGAGCAACATAGCTAGAGAAGCGTTTGGGTCTTTTGCTCTCCCTGAACGTTCCTTTGGGTGCTGCATGATTCTCTGCTTCTTTGATCATCTTCTTGGCCCAAAGTGGTCTCTTTCTGCCATTGATATCTGTATTCACATTTGAAGTGGAAGGAAGTTCAGGTGACATTTCTTCTGTATGCTCCCTCTGAATCTCAGGAGCAGGTTCCATTTCAGATACACTAGGGGAAAAAGATTCAGTCTCACTAGAACTTCTTGCCCTCTTAACTGCAATGTCTTCTTCAAAGATGACATCTCTGCTCAATTCAATTTGATCTTGACCGGGTATGAATATTCTGAAGGCTTTGGAGGTTTCACTATATCCCATAAATATCCCTTGCTTTCCGGAAGGTTCAAGTTTGAATCTCTTCTCCTTGGGCACATGAATATAGACAGGACAACCAAAAATCCTAAAGTGACTAATGTCAGGTTTTATGCCAGTGAAGGCTTCTTCAGGAGTTTTGTTGTCAAGATGAGAATGGGGACATCTATTTTGGATGTAGACAGCAGTCCTAGAGGCTTCAGCCCAGAAGGAGGTTTCCATGTTTTGATCAAGCAACATTGCTTTGGCAGCTTCTACAATGGTTCTATTTTTCCTTTCAGCAACCCCATTTTGTTGAGGGTTGTAAGCCACTGTGAACTCCCTCTTAATTCCAGCACTCATGCAGAATTCCTTAAAAGCTTTAGAGGTGTATTCTTTCCCATTGTCTATCCTTAAGGTTTTTATTTTCTTACCGGAGAAGTTTTCTGTAAGTGCTTTGAACTCCTTGAACCTTTTGAGGATTTCTAATGACTCTTTACACTTAAGGAAATAGATCCGGGTTTTCCTAGAGAAGTCATCTATGAATATGACATAGTAAAGAAATCCTGCTTTAGAAGGTACAGACATAGGTCCACATAAGTCAGAATGAACCAGATCTAACACATTAAGAGTTTTGCTCAAACTAGTGGGAAAGGATCCCTTTGAATTCTTTCCTAAGGCACAACCTTTACAATTTCCTTCATGAGATGATTTTAACTTAGGTAATCCTGTAACAAGTTTTTCCATAGAAGGTAGGGCACGGAAATGAAGGTGTCCTAATCTTCTATGCCAGATTTCATTTGAATCAAAGGTGTTAAGGGTAAGGGCTTGATTGACTTCAGTGCAAAGTTTGTAAAGGTACCCTTGTCTTACACCTATGATTTGGGCTTTCTTGATTGTTGAGTTTTTAGGCCATGCTAGAACTTTCCCATCCATGAAGGTAACTCTATAACCATTGTCTTCAAGTGCGGAGATGGATATGAGATTCCTCTTTATACCAGGTACAAATAAGACTCCAGAAAGTTGAAGGGAGAGACCAGATTTCAATGTAACGGAGCAAGTTCCAACCCCTTTTACTTGATGTGTAGAGTCATCCCCAATTGTAACATCTTCATCAGACTCTTCAGACATAGTGTCAAGGTGTTCTCTGAACCCTGTGATGTGCCTCGAAGAACCACTATCAATTACCCAGTTGTTGAAATTGTTAGATACTTGACTAGATAATGCTGAATAGAACACAAAGTTCTCAGATTCATGATCTGAATTTGACTTTCCTACTTTAGCAAAGGATGCTTGTTGCTTTGTTCTGTCAGGGCATTTCATTGCATAGTGGCCATATTGATCACACCTAAAGCACTGGACTTGAGAAATGTCTTTCTTCTTAGAGGATCCCTTTCCATTGGGATTTCTCTTTCTTTTAAAAGATCCTTTCTTGTAGGTGTTTTTCTTATTCCTTTTATTAGACGTTGTGTTCAGTGCATGAATATCCTCATCTAAGTTTTTCTGTTTGTTTTCTTTTGAGGAGAGCCTTGTTTCTTCTTGAAGGCAGTCAGTTCTAAGCCTGTCAAACTTAGGGAGTTTGGATCTTGCACTTATTCCTTGAACAAAAGACTCCCATGAGTTTGGTAGGCCACCTAGTGCAATTAGGGTTAATTCTTTGCTATCAATCTGATATCCAATTGTGGATAGTTGATCTCTTAGTTCAGTAATCCTCATGAAATATGCATTAATGGACTCTCCTTTGTTTATATGAGCATTGTTGATTTGTCTTTTTAAAGCAAGGGTCCTGCATGTGTTGTTAATCTCATAAGTTTTCTCAAGAGACTTGAACATATGGTATGCAGTTTCATGTTTTGCTAGGATGGGCACTATATGATCTCTAACTGCATCTACAAGGATTTTCATGGCCTTTTCGTTGTTTTCTGCCCATTGAGTTTTCTCAGTTTCAGACTTAGGTTCCTCCAGATTTTCTCTCACAAGTGAGTCTAACTTATGTTCCTTAAGGATCATCATGATTCTAAATTTCCATGATGTGAAATTGTCTGCTCCTGCAAGGCGATCTTCAAATCTGATCACACTTGACATTATGAAGAATGTGAATAAATTCGATTTTAGAAAATACGAATTTTCTGGAGCAAACTGATATTAGATTTGTTTGGGATTTGCACAACGTGGCTCTGATACCATGTAAATGTAAACAAATCTGCAACAGGATGGGATCCTAATACTAAGAAATGACAGAAATTCTAAGTGATAACTTCTGAGACAAATATAAATTTTCTGATTACTTCTCTTACTGCCGAATGCACTGGATGCAGAACATTAATGGATTTCGATGATCTGCAAATTACGAATGGACTCAGTATATGTATAAGGGAGACCCGCCTCTAAGAGACACGTCTCTTGAGAGGACGTGTCTCCACACTTGGAGACACGTCCACTCAAGGGACGTGTTTCCTTGAGTGCGCGGGTGTCATACTCAAAGGGACACGCCTCTTGAGAGGACGTGTCTCCACACTTGGAGACACGTCCGCTCAAGGGACGTGTTTCCATTCAGCGCGCGGGTTCCAGAACACCATTCGAGTTTTTAACAAATACGTGCCTTCACAAAGTGGCGATTAAGAATACAGAGCTTTATTCAAAAACGTATTTTGATCATTAACTTATTTGAATTCGATTTACTGATTTCAGAAATATTAAGAGCGATAGATCTAATATAAACAGTGATGATGCTTACAGCAATCATTGTTTATATCAGACCTAAGCTATCATACATCAACACACTCTTAAGGCATATAACTCTAATAATGCAGCAAAACTTATTAATATTTCAGGCTTCTGACGATAATCTTCCCTCATGGTTTTGGCTGTAGCAAATGCAACCCATGAGTGAACTGCTTCTCTTCTTTCTAACTATAGTTAGGGAGTTGTCCCTTTTTTTGGTTTACTTCTCAAAAAAAAACTATCAAAATATCAATAAAAATAGAACACTCACACAATCATAAAGTGTTGTGGCTTAGAAGACATTTTCAAAGATAACTCAAAACCCAAATCCATGTAAAACATATCGCCACCTTTGGCAAAGCTTATTAGTCCTTGATGAGTGTAATCATTTATGGAAAGCATAGGATTTCTAAACAAATATGATAAGTATGATTAGTGTTTAATCCACCCACAGATAGATATCCTTTGACACTAATAGACATTGGAGAGCAGCCAGTCCCTTTATTATCTTTTTGTTTGCTTTGTTACTTTTCTAGCAATATGTTGTGGTTTAACACCCACAGATAGATATCCCTTGACACTAATAGTCATTGGAGAGCAGCCTGTCCTTGTATTATCTTTTAGTTTGCTTTGTTATTTTTCTAGCAATATACTGTGGTTGGGAAACACAGTCCCATTCTGATCTAGTGGTAATTGATAACTAATCTAAAGGTGGCTCACAAAAAACTTGTAATATTAAATATGGGAGAACCAAAGCAATAGAACATAATGGGTCAAATAAAAAAGTGATTCCTCCAGATGAAACAACATTAGGCTATCTACAAATATGAAGTGGCATTCAAACTGCAGCTCATCACTTGGTCACTGATCCATCAAAATCAAGTTGTTAATGATCAGACTGACAATTTATCAGCTGCAAGCAGATGCCTGTGTAATTTTCCAGAAGAAGTAACCAATAAGCATGTATTCCACGATACAGATTCACAAACATTCTGGAAATGGATTGTGTCAAAATACACTAGCCCCTTTATGGGACATCTTCAGGAAATTTTGCATTGTATGGCAACATTTAGATGATTTAACAATACAGAGGGTGTTTTGAACACCATCAGGCATGCTGGGATTTATTTTCTTTGGAACCATAGATGAAAAGCCACTTGTCATAGAGATCCTTCATACCTACATCTGGGAAATTTTGAAGTTATAAAAGAGAATTCAGCTGCTCATACTGTAGCCACAATAGATAAATTTAGAAAAGTGTCAATCCAATAGGCAATGACTCCAACATGTCCTCTCTCCTTGCATATTTGAAGAAAAAAGAGATGCCTAAAATACCAATAGTTGCATTCTTCAATGTACTCTTATTGATCTCCAATATAAAGTAAGAGGCATTCTAAGAGAGTGATTGTGAAATTTGATTAATGACTGAAAATATGTGAAAGCAAATAATATTTAAAATCAAGAATTGAAAGACAAATTTATCCAGAAAAAGGCAAGAAAATGGCTTACTTTCAAGATCGTGAACAAGACTACGAAGTTGTCCACACTCTATGTCCAAACGTTGCTTTGCCTCTGCAACAAATGAAGAGGGATACATTAAATGGACTCATATACAGTGCATTCAATATGGTCAATATAAACGCAGATATACCTAGATTAAACTAAAAGTGAAATTGTATGCAATATTAATTACATATCCTTAAGCACATCACAAAGGCTGCCATGTAGCAAGGGAATTTCTATTTATTTTTTAAAACTACGATTTCATAACATGGTAACAATTTGCTTTTGAACATGGCTAAGGTTCTTATATAATAATACAAATGAAAAATAACATCCTTGCTATAGGGCTTTCACAACCCTTTTTATATTGTAAATTTCATCCAATGATAAAAAATATAACATACAAATATACACGTAAAAAAAAGGCAGAAAAGCTTACAAGCCAAAGTTATGAGACTAGGAATGAGAACATTATTTACACAGGAATTGACAAAAACATTTCAGCATCCAATTTATTGTCATAGGCATTTAAAGAATTTGAACTATGTTGTTAATAACTATCATGAACCTCAATCAATCTGAATTGAAGTTAATAAAATTCTAGAAAAGAAAATTGTATGTAAAAATTTAAAATGTAAATTTCTGAGCTCTGAGAGCAAACAGATTTATGAAGTAAGATTTTTACTAGGAACAGGCAGTATCTCTGTTAAGATTGCAACCAATAAAAAGAACAGGCCAAGCTCACAGGTGAGCTACTCCCAATTTCGAAGACAACCAATCCTCAATAGGTTAAAGATATCATATATTTCCATTCCAAAAAATCATGCCCTTATTACAATATATCTTGCCATATTTATGAGCAAGGCAAAAATATAAAAAAACCTTTGCTTAAGTCTTCTAATAAATACATCCTTGCTTTATTCTACTTAAACAGCAAATCTATCTTTGTTGATGTTATAGCAGCGGGAGATATCTTTCTCTTGAATTTAAATAATAAATGATGAATAAATAAAAGCAAGTTGGACTTGCTATAAGTATTGATTTATTTTTTATGGGCTGACTCAAACAAAAAGTCACCTTGTTTTGTGAAAGAGGCTGACTCTAATGAAAAGACACCTTTGATTTGTATATATACCAAGCAATGATCATTCATTTGATCATTCACTTTTTCAAGAAACAATTCGCACTTCAAGAAGGAGTTTGCACCTTTGCAGCAGTTCATAATATTGCTTCAAGCAGATCGATATCAAGGAGAAATATATGTGTTTGTATATTCGCATCTAGGAGAGGTGCTATCATCCATTACATCAAATCGGCCTTGTGTTTGGCCAAGTTGTAAAGCAGATTTCTGCTCTTTTCATTCAATATATAAGGGATATATTTTGGCTGGGTTTTTCTCCATCGAGAAGGAGGGTTTTCCCAAAGTATCTTGTTGTGTTCATTGTTCACTGTGTTGCATTTTTTATTGCTTACATTTCTAATCCTAAAACTAACATGGTATCAGAGCGGGTCTAAGAAAAGATCTAATCAGATTTGTTTAAGCAGTCAAGTCAACTTTTCATCTAGGGCAGATCTTGAAGACAAAGTATTGTTGATCTAAGGTTGCAATTTATTCAGACCTAAGGGCAGATCTTTGAAGGTGAATTTGTGCGGAAAAAAAAATGGTGAACAGTGTCAAGGTAGAAGATAGGATTGATGGAGCCTCAAACTTCAACTCTTGGAAACCCAGGGTACTCATTGTATTAGAGGAGAATGATCTTCTTGATTTCGTGGAAAGTGATATGCCCGAGCTTTCTGATGATACTGAGAAAATCCAGCGGAAGAAAAATAGCACGAAGGCTAGAAAGATCATGATAGACTCTATGATGAATCACCTAGTACCGATCATCTCCAAGTTAAAGACAACTAAAGAAATGTTTGATACTCTAAAAGGATTGTATGAGATCAACAACACCAGCAGAGCTCTTGCTTTGAGACAACAACTTCACCATGTAAAAATGGCTAAAGATGATTCAGTCATCTCATTCTTTATGAAGATTGTTGATTTGAGAGATCAGTTGAGCACTATTGGGGATATAATTGCAAACAGAGATCTTGTTATGTTGGCACTAAATGGTCTTCCTCAATCTTGGGAACCCTTTATTCAAAGCATCAGTGGGAAATCTAAGTTGCCCAAGTTTGATCGTCTTCGAGCTGATTGTATTCAAGAAGAGTCCAGGTTGGCAGCAAGAGGAATTGGGCGAAACTATTATGGTGTAGAAAATCAAGTTCTTGCTACACGTACTTCTAGAGAAAGAGGCAAAGGAAGAAAGAGGAATAGAGACAAAGAACCAAATTCTGCCCCAAAACCGAAGAAGGATCTCTCTCACATTCAATGTTACAAGTGCGACAAGTATGGTCACTTTGCTCAAGATTGCAAATTAAGGTCTACTCAACATGTTTCTACTGCGGAAATTGACATAGGGACATCTCAGAAGGAGCCAAGTTCTAAAGTCAATACAGAAGGTTTCTTATTCTAAAGTCAATCAATTTCTTCGAAGAGGAGGAAATAACATTCAAAAGGAGTCTAACAAACCAACAGAGGCAACCTTGGACAAGGAGGTCAGGAGGTTGATGCAAGTATTTGGAGCTTCAAAGGGAGTCACTTCATCATGAAGATTTGTGTAATGTATATTTCTCTGAGACGGAGAAATATGAGGTGAAAGCCCTTGTAGTGTATATTTCTCTAAGACGAAGAAATATGAAGTGAAAGCCCTTGTAGTGTATATTTCTCTAAGATGGAGAAATATGAGGTGAAAGCCCTTGTAGTGTATATTTCTCTGAGACGGAGAAATATGAGGTGAAAGCCCTTGTAGTGTATATTTCTCTAAGACGGAGAAATATGAGGTGCGAGCCCTTGTTCATCTCTAAGACTGAGATGAGACATCATGTTGAGAGACTCCATGACGACATCACGTGAGAGACTCCCTGATGAACCCTTTGTACTTGTGTTTTTCCACTCATAGGAGTAGCCATGGTGGACGTCATGTTGAGAGACTCCATGACGACATCACGTTGAGAGACCGTGATGGGCACTTGTGCACATGTTTCTTTCCACACATGGGAGTAGCCATGGTGGACGTCATGTTGAGTGACTCCATGACGATATCACGTTGAGAGACTCTGTGATGAACTCTTTTCCACAAATGGGTGTAGCCATTGTAGGTGTCATGTTGAGAGACTCCATGACATGGATATCTGGAAAGATACCTCCCTAGCTAAGAGGGAGTGTTGATGTTATAGCAGCGGGAGATATCTTTCTCTCGAATTTAAATAATAAATGATGAATAAATAAAAGCAAGTCGGACTTGCTATAAATATTGATTTATTTTTTATGGGCCAACTCAAACAAAAAGTCGCCTTGTTTTGTGAAAGAGGTTGACTCTAATGAAAAGACACCTTTGATTTGTATATATACCAAGCAATGATCATTCATTTGATCATTCAATTTTTCAAGAAACAATTCGCAATTCAAGAGGGAGTTCGCACTTTTGCAGCAAATCATAATATTGCTTCAAGCAGATCGATATCAAGGAGAAATCATATGTGTTTGTATATTCGCATCTAGGAGAGGTGCTATCATCCATCACATCAAATCAGCCTTGTGTTTGGCCAGGTTGTAAAGCAGATTTCTGCTCTTTTCATTCAATATATAAGGGATATATTTTGGCTGGGTTTTTCTCCCTCGAGATGGAGGGTTTTCCCAGGGTATCTTGTTGTGTTCATTGTTCACTGTGTTGCATTTTTTATTGCTTACATTTCTGATCTTAAAACTAACAATCTTTAGCCTTTCTACTCTTTATTTGCTTTATTCTATATTCCTTAAATACACTAGCATTTTCCTTTATATTTCCCATAAAATAGCTTAATACTTCATTACCATCCTTTTTATTCCAGTCTTATTTCTAGGATGACTTTGGTCTCATGATATTTTTTGGACATCCCCCCATTCAGAGACTTTCAGGGACTGGGACAAAATATTCCCCTTCCATTCCAAAATTTCAAAATGTTTTGGGGATATCCGGTTTTGTATGCATCCATCCATAATGTTCCTCTGTCATCCCTTCCACTGACAAATTTTTAGAACACACAAAAATGGCCCCAAATCAAAAACAATCCTATATCTGTAATTCTACTATCTGCCATAAATTTTAATGTCTACAATAGTTTGGCAATTTCAGCTCCGTTCAGAGCAAAAACAAAAGACTTTATTGCAACACCAGTTGTACACTTGAAATCTTAAATCTTTCCCATTCATGGGTTATAGCAACTGGCTGCAAGTCTGCAGTTGTGAAACCCACTTCTATATTTGTCTTTGAAACTCATTGGCTAGAAGTCTGCAATTCTGAAACTCCCATCTGATAATATCTTTGCTCATCAAAACACCTTAAGACTTAGGCATTCATGTTGGTATTTCTCTTATTTTCACATGCATCTGCAGGACATGGATCTTATTGAAGTTCTGATTGAAAGTGAAAAGTGAGGCATATCTTTTGATCCATAGTTGGCAGACTCGGAGAGTACTTGCCGAATTTTTTGTAAAACAAGTAAATCTCCAAGAAATTTGCCAAAATTACTCGTTGAGTTTCTGTCGAACTCGCCGTTTTTTTGGCAAGTACTTGCTGATTTTTTTGTAAAACAAGTAAATTGCTGAGAAACTTGCCAGAAAAACCCATCGAGTTTCCATCGAACTTGCCATTTTTATGGCAAGTACTCACCAAAAACTCGGCAAGCTCAACAGACGTGTCTAGCATGCAAAACATGCCTAAAACGCTACAATTTGGCCTATAAATACATGAATGCCCTCTCCATTCCTCACACAGCAGTTGAAGAGAAAATATAAGCTGATTGGAAGGATTTGTAGGCGAATTTGAAAAATTTCAAAGGCAGGTTAGTAAATTTCCTTTTTTGTTTTATTTTTTTACAAGCATTTAAATTCATTTTGGCTGCTAAAATCTTGCATGTCGGCTATAAAAAATTCATTATTTCCTAAAACTTAGTAGTATATAAAATTTTATTTCCAAAAAATTGGATTCATCACCATTTTTTATTCATTTATGCTGGTTTTTAAAATGACTTCATTGTTTTTTTGTATACACAAATCATTTTTCTGATTTTAACTAATTTATGCTGATTTATACTAATTTTATGCTAGATTTATGCTGATTTATAGTAATTTATGTTGAATTTAGACTTTTCTTTTATATTTAAAAATTAAAATGTTGTACTTTCACTTTGTACTTGTAGGTTAGATACGATGGCAAATAGAGAAGCTTCTAGATCAGGGTCAAGCTCAATCTCAGCCTTAAGATCGACTCCGGTTACAAGCACTTGTCCAAGTGGAGCTAGAGATCCTGCTTGAAAATATGTCATACAAGACCCAACACCTGGGACAATTGTTTGCACCAAATGATAGAAGCTATATCATGGAGGCATAAATCGCCTCAAATACCATCTTGCAGCCATTACTCATCATGATGCCAAGTCTTATACCAACACCATAGAAGAGATAAAACGAGAGATGAATGCACATCTTACATTAGCAAAAAAGAAAAAATTACAAGGGGAGAAGACAAGAGCAACCATAGCAACATCCATAGCTAGCGATCATGGTCCTCAAATGCAAGCAAAAATAGATGAAGAAATGGCATTTGAAAGCATAGTGGGCTCCCTTCGTGGTCCATGCATACAAAACACATCGGCATCCACTTCATCTACTTCAAGTAGAGTGCCTAGATGCACACCACATAGCTTTTCCATACCCAAAAACATATTTGGAGCACAACCATCATTGGAAGGTACAAGGTGGAACAAGAAGATGCATCAAGAAGCAAATAAGGCATGTGCAAACTTTTTGTACTTCAACAACCTTCCCTTCAATGCGGTGAGTAGTCCTTATTGGGAGAATTTGGTAATTGCATTGACAATAGCAAAAAAAGGCTACAAAGCACCTTCTTGGAAAGACTTAAGTGGGAGGTTGCTTATGGATGCAATTGAAGAGATGAATTTAGTAGTGGAAGAAAAGAAGAAGCAATCACACAAGTATGGTTGCACTATTCTTTCAGGTGGGTGGACGGATGGAAAGAATTGAGCCATTAACAACTTTTTGGTAGCTTCAAATGGTGAGGTAATTTTTTTGAAATTAGTGGATGCCTCTAACAAAGTAAAAAATGCGAAAACATTGAGTTTAATGTTGGAGGAAGTTGCCATAGAGTGGGCATAGAGAATGTAGTTCAAATCATAACTGACAATGCAGCAACATATGTAGCAGCTGGGAAATTACTCGAAGAGAGGCATCAATCACTCTTTTGGACCCCTTGCATAACACATTGCCTTGACCTTCTTTTGGAGGACATAGGCATACTTGATTGGGTGAGACCAATTATGGATGATGCAAGAAGCATAACAAATTTATTTACAATCACCTTGGGGTTCTTAATTTTTATGGGAGATCACACCAAAGGGAAAGAGTTGGTCGAGCGGGTGTCATAAGGTTTGCAATGATTTTCCTAACATTGCAAAGCATTATTGGTTTGTTGACTTCCATGAAACAAATGTTTGTGAATCAAGCATGGCTAGACTCATCAAATTCAAAGAAGCCTAAAGAAGAGAGGATTGCAAGGATAGTTTTTGATAATCTTTTTGCACAAAGAGCTATGGAGATCGTGAAGGTAACCTCAAAACTTCAATTTTAAATTCAAATTGAATATTTTATTTTTTTAATTTTAGTCTTTCATTATAAATTTGTAACCTTATTCTTTTTGTATTTGTAAATTGTAGGTGTTGAAGCCTTTGGTTAGAGTTCTCCGTTTCATAGATGGGGATCAAAACCCAACAAGATACATTTATGAGGCCATAGATAGGACCAAAGAGTCCATCCAAAACTATTACAAGGGGGACAGCCTTAAATTTGATCCCATTTGAGAGATCATTGATCGAAGGTGGAACAAGCAACTCACCAACCCATCCATGCAGCAGCGTACTTCCTCAACCCCAATTTTTTCCATTTGGATAGCTTCTCAAATCCTAATGGAAAGGTTATGGAGGGCCTCACAACATGCATTCAAAGGATGACACCCCAGGTTAAGGTGAGAGACCTCATTATTCAACAATTGCACAATTACAAGACAACTAGGGGTAAGCTCTTTTCTTCAAAACTAGCTATCCAAGGAAGAATCACTCGGTCACTAGGTACAGAAATTGGGGTCTTTACATCACATGCATCTTACAAGTTACAAATTTCAAATTTACAACTATTGATAACTTGATAAAATATGATTTGCTTACTAGCTCTTCAATATTTGATTTTGTCGATTCTTGGTGGATAGATTGGGATGCAAATACCCCAAATCTTCAAAGGTTAGCCCTCCACATTTTGTGCCAACTTTGTAGTGCATCTAGCTTCCAACGCAACTGGAGTTTGTTTGAGACCATCCACACAAAGAAGAGGAACAAATTAACTCAAAAATGCCTCAATGACCTTGCCTTTGAGCAATACAACCTTCATCTTTGCACAAGAAGGGTAGAAGACAAATCAGAGGAGGTCATTGTTTTGGATGACATTGATCCTTATAGCAATTGGACAAGGTGGGATGAGCAGCCCCCATTGTTAACTGAAGATGAGATTCTTGCTTTAGAGAGGCAGACAATGGAAGATGTGGGTGCAGCAGGAGGAGCTGTAGAGTTGGATGACATTGATGAGGCAGAGGAGTCAATGCTATCTACTAGCACTAGGAAGATAGAGGTCAAGCCAAAGCCACAAGCATAGACTTCTATGCCAAGAAAGGAGCTGCAGCAGACTCCAAGGATTAGAACCTCAACCTCTCCCCAAATTTTCATTAGATTAAGGAAGAGGAAGATGTAAAATGTTGTATTTTGTAAATTTGTAACATGTAATTTATGAATTATGATGATTTTCAAAGGCAATCATCATAAATTGATAATAGTTGTCAGCTATCTATGATTCTATTTTATCAGGGTTCCGCATGATGATGCAATTTTGTACTCGATTTGTATTCAAATTAATCAAATTTAACAGAAAACACTTTTGGTACTCATTTATGGACTCATTGGATACATTTTATCATTAAATTTTGCAAAAAAAAAAGTGTTTATAAAGAAATTTAATCAATTTTTTAAGTTGCCAAGTTTTTGCCAAGTCACAAATTTTGGTCTGCGGAGTTTTTGGCGAGTCAGAGTCTGCCAACAATGCTATAAACAACTGCTGACAATTCCTGAGCAAGATTGTTTAAAAATCATGTTATGTCATTATGATTATCATATGGATTATTGGATCCATATAAGCAATAATCTCTTAAAAATCACAAGATTTATCTATTCTTGCTCCCCACACCAAGTTTTTCCATGAAAAAATATTGATAATCCGAAAAAAACAAGTCAAACAAGATTCTGACTGATAAAATTGCAATTAAATCATGAATAAATCCCAATATAATTCAGCACATTGTATATACTTTTTAAAAAGTTGTTTATTTTCACTTACTTTAAGATATTATTATTTTTATTTTTAAAATGTTAATTGTTTTATATTATTTTAATAGCCATCCCAAAAATCCAGGAAAATTTTGAAATCCCTGAAACCCTGCCCCAGAGTATTTGGAACTCAGAGAAATACTAATTTTTATAAAGATCAACTGGATGCATTCAAGAAATGTGAAAATATACCATTTATAATCCCACACACCAAGACTAATGGTAACGAGCAGATAGTCTAAAGGTCTGATCATGATATTCATAAAACATAAAAGAACATTAACTACAGAAACATTGAGAAGTATAATCCTTGGCAAGCACTAAATATAACCCTATCAATCTAACATCTATTAAAGTTTAAAATAGTTACAAAAAGCTTTTGAAACAATATTTGGGAACTGTCCATGATCCAAACTACATGATAAATTTCTGTTGGAAGAGCAGGCTTCAGTTAGGATGTTCTTGGGCTGAAATAAGGGAGCCAGGGAGATGCTATAATGGTAGCTATCCATGAAATGTGAAGGCAAAACATATGGTGGTAGGAGTGAAAGCCTCCTACAATTTTCACCAAAGTTACCCAGCTCAACTAGGCTCTCCAAGGAGGAGGATTTGCCTGGATAGAGCTGCTCAAATGCTCATTATTCACCATCAAATTAGGGAGAGAAGAACGATTATGTTACCAGTGATGAAAACCAGGGACCTGCTGAGCATTATAATTGACCTACTACTGTGTAGTATGTACCAGACTCTTGTTCCTGGTGCTTGCCCATGAGAGCCAAAGGCTACTAACACACATCATCCTCTATATGTATAGCCAGCTGGCGCTTTAAGGCATGTTCCATTGCCCTAAGCTGTGCATGATGATGATATGGCTTCATTCTTTTGCACTTGGGTCTTCTCTGATAAACTATTAAATTCTTTTGGGGAATAAAATAGCACTTGCATTTGGAGGAGCTTGTGACTTGATTTATAGCAATTACCTGCAGGCAAGGACTGCTTCTAAGGCCCATAAGAGAGATGAGAGGGCTTAAAGAGTTTGATAGATGCCTTTAAACCTGTATTTGACACCCACAATCAACAATCTTAACAAGATTGCAAGCATTCAAATCAGAAGTAGAGTTTCTTCCCTGAATGTTTAACTCGTTTTTTGTAGTGAAGGCTTCATTCATCTACTCTAGACAGTGGAAATTAAAAAAACTGGATGGGCCAGCTAGAAGCTGTCCTTCAAATATTAAACCTGGACAGTATTCAAACACAGTTCTCATCCACCTTAGGAGAACCAAAAACGAGAAACCACTCCCTGTTACCACAGTTAAGCTTTTTAATGTTTTTTGTACAGCCTTCATTAATTTTCCAAACACAGCAATAAAGTTCCAGCCTATTAAAAAAGTAGAAAATGCATTGACAAAAACAAAGTAAGTGCACTAAAAGTGGATGGAAAACCCATGCATAAACCAAGGCATAATTTCTAACTGCCAGTAAAGCAAGGGGCCAGGGGCCATCACGGTTGTTAAAATCGCCACATACCTGGCACGAAAATGCATGCAGCTGCCAAGCAATGCCACAAGATGGCTGATGAAACATGGACTATTCTTGTTCAAAAGCCCATATTGTTTACTGAATAGTGCTTGCATGGAGACATGTTATTGAGTTCCAATAAAAAGAGAGAATGGCATGCGTACTATTTAGGAACAAGTCAGCAAACTATTTAACAAAGGTAAACTGCTGAGTTAAGTGAAAATAGAAAAATGGAAGCAAAGTAAGGGAGACTCATGGGTGGGATTGGAAAACGATAGAAGTGTAATAGTCACTAAAAGGTTGAGCATATTTACAAGTAAAAGGTTTTCCAGTTAGGTGTGTGAGGGGATGATTATAGAAGGGGTGAGACTCTGCAATGGATCAAAGGGTAACATGGTATATGATAAATTTTAGAGTGATTAATACTTAGAAGAAGGAAAAATGGTGTGAACCGACAAAAGGACAGTGTAGATAGGTGATGTGGGTGATGACAAGCCACAAAATAAAGGTTACATGGAATAATAATTCCTTGCTTGTGTTATAGTTATACTATGCCAGGTCGTGAGACCTTGGACAAGCGTGACAGAGTTCAGAGCAATCTTTGTGTCAATTAGCCATGGTTATCCTATTCAATGTGCTAAGTATCTCTAAGGCCATCAATGCTTGAATTGAGCTTGGGAGATCAAATTACCCATAAATATTTAAAGTGCATAATATTGGCTTTGATCTACCCCAGATATTGCAACATCTGCCACACAATTGTGATGTACCATTTTATGATGATTTTGAAAATTCAGCATAGCATTCGTGGCATCTATTATCTGATTGACAACATTGTAAATTTTCCAGTTGATTAAAATGGCTTGACCATGACCAATAGTTGATGAAACTTAAAGCTTCCAAATGCTGTCAATGAAACATAATAATCCTGGAGCCTCCCTCGATGTAGTGCCAAGTTACCCCATTGGTAACAGCTAATTGAGCTCTCTTCATAAAGCAAGAAGTTCTCCATGGTTGTTTGCCTGAGCGCGTAGTCCTTAAAATAGACCAATAAGTGATTCTTATGACCAGGAATAATTCCCCCTATTCTAGCTTTCCCCAGATTATTTCTGGCAGCCAAATCAAAGCTTAATTTGTAATATCCTGTAACTGGGTCGCTCCATCTCTGATATCACTAATTCCAAAGCATTCAAATTTGTAATGGAAAGGAATATTATTTAAGTTGGAAAGTTAAAGATTGCTCACACAGGAAGAATCAAAAGTTTCCAAAGAAAAGGTAGTGCACACTGTAGATTGTTGCAGTGCTTCAGGTGTGAGCCTTGATAAATTGATAATCCTAACAATCATTGTATCATTTTCTTTTTAGTATATTAAAGAACACTAACATTTTTTTTTTCCATGGATGCCAAAGAACAAAATCTACAAAAATATATATCCCCTGTTGAAAATCTCTACATCTTCATAATCAAAGCCACAATCAAGGATTATCTTGTTTCATACATTGGACAACTTGTTTAGTATACAAGGACTGCCATAGATAAAGTTGGTATGCTATCGTCATTATGCCACTGAATACGAGTTAAGCCATAATTGGCAGGAAATACCATTTTCATAATGCAAAAATGTATTTGCACAGACAACTCATAGAACAATTCCATGTATTAGTATCCCATCCAAGGTCAAACTAGAACATAACCAGCTATCTTTTTACTCAACCGTTCCTCTTTGTTAATGAGTTTCACAATAAAACATGCAATCTTGAAGGCTTTAGAAAATCTTTAATAATAAATCCCTCACTTAAATATACACTTGAGTCAAGCATGTCTTTATTAACTCATGCTCAATATATATAAAAAACATCATAATTCCTATTCAATTACCCATGCTCACAAAGGTTCTATAATGTCTATGATGAATGCTTTATCTATGTTATGATATGAATATTTGAAATTTCTTTATATTTTTAATAATTTCCCTATTTTTTAATAGCTGTCCCCTACCATCCCCTGAAATATGGCCAAAAAGTACCCCCATACCGGAAACACATCATGTCATCCCCTGTCATCCCCGTCCCAAAAACTTTGGGAAGCATAGCAAAATACCATTCAACAAGACACAGAATTACATGGTAAAACCCTAACAATATGTCAAAGAAAGCATCCATGAGGCAAAGTATTGATATTCATATCGCTCAGAGGAAAAATTACAATCTTCACATAGTTGTTGCTCTTACAAATTAATTTGTCTTTCAAGACTATAAAGACATATTATAGCTTCTAGATAACAACAATCGTCAAACTTAGAAAAACAAGATTTTTCTCTTAAGGAAAATGTAGTTTTATTTAAAGATAAGATAAGATAGTTGTTTTACATTGTTGTCATAATCCAACTATCTCCACCTTGACAACATTTTACCTAATACCTGCCCTTGCCCATTCATCACCTTTTCTGCAAGCCAAGAGAAGCCAAACTCCACCTCAACTTCTCTAACGATATTGGTTTTGTAAACATGTCTACACAATTTTTTGGTGTATGAACTTTCTCAAGAGCTACTCCACCTCCACCAATAACTTGTCTTACAAAATGGTATTTAATTGCAATATGCTTGGTATTATTGTGACAAGCTAGATTTTTAGCCAAATGGATAGCATTTTGACTATCACAAAATACATTCCTTGTCTTACACTTTTCCAAACTCACCCAACATACCCCAAATTGCCTCTTTGCATGCATGTGAGACAGCTATATATTCTGCCTCAATAGTGGATAAAGCAATTGTTCCTTGAAGCTTTGACATCCAACAAATAGATCCTCCAAGAAGAGTAAACACATAACCTGAAGTAGATCTCCTTTTGTCCAAATCACCTGCAAAATCTAAATCAACATAACCACAAACTAAATCACTACAACCAATATAGGTGATACAATAATCAATTTTGCCTCTAAGATACCATAGCCATTTCACTACTACCCAATGCTCTCTACTTGGATTTGCCATCTATCTACTGTCAACACCAATTGCATGTGAAATATATGGTCTTGCACATACCATCACATACATTAAACTTCTTACTACACTAGCACATGGTACGTGAGACACATAATCATTTTCTTCTTTATTACTAGGACATAAACTTGAAGAAAACTTAAAATGGGAAGCCAAAGGGATATTTACCAATTTCACATTTTGCATACAAATTCTTATGAGGATCTTCTCCACATATTTTTGTTATGATAACCAAAGCTTACCATGTTTCCTATCTCTATGTATTTCTATGCCCAAAAAAAAAATTCTACTCCTAGATCCTTCATATCAAACGTCCTAGCCAACTAAGCCTTTAACTTGCTGACCTCAACCATGCTTTTGCTTGCTACAAGCACATCGTCAACATATAACACCAAAATAATGAATAGACCATTTTTTAAAACTTTTAAAGTAAACACAATGGGCATAGATACTCTTTGTAAAATTTTGCCTCACAATGAAGGAATCAAACTTCTTGTACCATTGCTTGGGTGACTGCTTCAAGCCATACAATGACTTCTTATGTTTGCAAACAAATTTTCTTTTGCAATCTTGAACAAACCCTTTTAGTTGTTCCATATACATCTCCTAATCCAAATCTCCATATATAAAATGTTGTTTTAACATCTAGCTGCTCTAACTCAAGATCAAGTAAAGCAACTAGTACTAATACTATAGGAATAGAAACAAGCTTAACAGCCAGTGAAAAAATTTCAAGGAAATCAATACCTTCCTTTTGAGAATACCTTTTTGCTACCAATCTTTCTTTGTACCTTTCAACTCTATCATCAACACTATTCTTCAGTTTGTAGATCCATTTGCAACCAACAACTTTCCCGCCCTTTGGAAGTTACACTAGGTCCCATATTTTATTCTTCTCCAAGGCATCCATATCTTCTTTCATTGCTATTTTCCATTAAACACTTTCAATATTATCCATTGCTTCTTGATAACAACTAGGTTCCCCACCATTAGAAATCAAAGCAATAGATGAAATATAATCTTCATACCTCTTAGGAGGATTTTTGAGCCATGCAGATCTCCTTAAGAGTCAGTTGTGGCATTTCCACATTTTCCAATATATTTTTGGTATCCTCATCTTCTTCTTCAAAAGCTTCTTCCTACTCCCTATTTTTTATAGATGGTCGAGTTTCCAACTGAATTTGTTGATATTGTGGTCCTTGTTCCTTTCATTTTAGCTTCTACTATGTTTGATTTTATGAGAGGAGATTCATCAAATACTACATCTCTACTAATGATGATTTTGTGGGCAGTAGGATCCCGCAATCTATATCCCTTAACCCCATCACCACAACCAACAAAAATATACTTTTTTGATCTAGGGTCAAACTTAGAACGTTGATCTTTAGAAATAAGAGCATATGCATCACAACCAAAAACAATCAGATTTGAGAAATCACAAGAATGACTTGTTCATACCTCTTCAAGAATCTTACAATCTATTGCAATTGATGGTGACCGATTTACCAAATAGCAAGCTATAGAAACTATTTCTACACACAAGTATTACTGCACAACTTGATATTACTGAGCATGCTCTTTGCTCCCTCTAGAAGAGTCATGTTCATACATTCAACAACACCATTTTATTGAGCATAAATTGTGGTTGTATGTCTTTCAATCTCATCTTTCTTGCAAAAAAACAAATATTTCAAAAATGTGAACTCACCCCCATTATCTATTCTTAAACACTTGATTGACATGCCAGTACTCTTTTCAACCAAGTGTAATGTCCCCTCCTTAGTCAGCATCAGGTGACCAGGGGTTAGCTCATCACTTGACCCTCGTGAGCTAGCAATGTGTTTAGAGGGTCCATCTGGATTGTTTCCCCGGCATTTGGGACATTATACATGGCAGTGGTTTCAGTGGGTTCAGGTTCTAGCATCTGTTTTGTTCACTGGCTCAGTTTTTGGACACTTACTATTTATAGTAAATGATATTTATGGACATGCTATTTTTGGCAAGGCACCTGGACTCTTGGCTTTGGCAGTGTCATGAGTGGCACAATTATTCACGGCATAATTAATAAGTTATTAATGAGGGAAGAGGTATTAATGACATTATAATATTATAAAGTTATTTATTAACTTTATAAAAAGGGGGCCACTTAAAGTACATGAAGCAATTACCCTCATTAAGTGATTAAATATTATTTAATTGAAGCCAAAGTCTAATTTCAACTTAAAAGTGGAGTTTATATTATTTTTATGACAAAAAGGGCCACTTGAGAAAATCGAACTTCTTGAGAAGCTTCACTTGTAAAATCAACTTCATTGTGTGAAGACTTGATTTTGCATTTGGCTGAGAAACGCACCTGAAGCTGGGGTTTCAGATTGTGATCACCATTGGAGAACGTTAAAATCTTCAATTGGGAGCTGATTTGAAGTGGTGAAAGACCCACTGAATTTTGGCTATTGAGAGGGCTTCACTCAAAAGTCCATTTGAGCTGATTGACAACATTTTCATGAGTTTATATCAGAATATTCATCACAGATTTAAGTCTGATCTTCTTCTACTAACAGCAGATGTCTTTCATCTTGTGGAGGCCACAAAAGACAAAAATTCAAGAACATTTATTGCTGAGAGGGCCTTACAGCCTGGGGAGAAAGACGTCTTTCCTAGAAGTCAAATCGCATTTCTTTTGAAGCTGCTTCTTCTTGTCTAAGGGACGGCTGGGTTGGAGTTACAAGGAGCAAGCAATTGACATTCGGAAAAGAGCATAATCAGCTGCAATCCAAAAATCAGACCAAGGGTTTAGGCGACAACTCCAAGTTCTTATTATTTTTGTATATATAGTTGCATGTCAAAAAATTACAACATGATAATAAAAGATTGCTAAGGGCTGATTGGTGAAATAAAGATTGTTATTTTGCATCTGCATGTTAATTTGTGATAGCTGTTCAAGTTTTATTTATATCAGCATTTTATATTTCAAGCATTGCATCTCTCAAAAACACAAAAAAAGCAAAAAACACAAAACAAACCAAAAAACCAAGCAAACACATCAAAACAGAAAATTATATCAACAAAAAGGAAATCAATCAGTGGGTTAAGCCATCCGGGCTTACTACACCAAGACTCTAAACTGCTTAAAAATACTAAACACATCAGCTTTACTTTTGTGAATATAGACCCACACCTTTCTAGAGTAATCATTTATAAATGTCACAAAGTATGATCATACTCCAAAATAAACTATAGGGGATAGCCCCCAAACATCTGAATGAATATAGTCTAGAATACCCTTACTTCTATGACTACCTATTTTAAACTTCTGCCTACATTACTTTCCAAGCACAATACTTGTAGAAATTCAAATTCAAAAATTTTAACTTTGTAACTTATTGTTTATTAGTACCTTTAGCCCTTTCTCACTCATATGGCCTAGTCATTGATATCATAAATTCATTTGCTTCCTCGGATACCACCACTGCTTCATTTATTTCAATACTCGCTTCTTGCTTGTAAAGGTTCCCAATCTTTGTAGCCTTCACGACAACCAAAATGCCCTTGGACACTTTTAGTGCTACACCTTGACATGTAAATTTATAACCTACAAAATCTAAAATTCCCAAGGAAATCAAATTATTTTTGAGTTCCAGTACATGTCTTACCTCTATCAATGTCCTTACAATACATCAAACATTTTAATCTTAATGCTCCCAATCCCATCAATCTTACAAAACACATTGTTTCCCATAAGAACAGCATTGCCATCAATAGTTTGGTAAGAAGAAAACCAACTCCTATGTGGACACATGTGATGCGAAGCACCAAAATCTAATGACCATTCCTCGTGATATCGTGAACTGATAGAAACAAATAGTACTTCATCAACCATACCTAAACTTGTCTCAATTGAATTTGCTTCTCTTTTGGAGTCATCTTTGTCTTCTTTCCTCTTCCAACAATCTTTCTTGAGATGCCCTAATTTGTTGCAGTACCAACATTTTCCCTTACCCTTTCTGTGCAATGTCTCCATTTTTAGCACTACGCTTTCTAGTGACTGTTAGCCTATTTCCGAAGGCCCCTAGGCTAGTCAAAGGAAAAATTAGGGTTTCCTATTTTCTAGGAGGTTTCCTTCTGAGTTATTAGGAGTTGCATGCAGGAGTTTGGCAGTTTGTCTTCTAAGTCTTTATGGGTTTTCAAAGAGCTTCGAAGGGATGTGACATGCATTTCAGGGATGTGACATGCAATTCAATCAAGGGTTTGCATGCAAGAGCTTTGCAGAGAGATTTCTGAGTTTTTATGGGTTTTCAGAGAGCTTCAGAGTGGTATGACATGCATCTACATCCGATGACTTTTCCAGACTTACTATTTTAGTAAGTTACAACAGCTGCTCAATTTGTGGTTAAAATGCATTTGAAGTCACTTACTACTTTTAGCAATATACTATTTATAGTAAATGCTATTTTTAGCAGTGATATTTTTGGTAGTGGTTCCAGTAGCAATTCAGCACTAGGTTACTATTTCTAGCAATGGTGGCAGTTGCAGTGGTTGGCATCTTTCTATTTATAGCAATGGTCGGTTTATGATGTCTACTATCTTCAGTTGGTCACAATACTCTTTAGTGGTCTTCAGTTTTGCTCTATTTGGCGTTTGGTGTACACTTACTATTTTTAGCAGTGCTATTTATAGTAAGTCATTTTTGGGGAGTTGGTCCCAGGCCAGTATGTACGCAGCAGTATTATTTCTCATATGGTTTGAAGAGCCTAAGGTTGAAGTATTTGATAATTATTTTATTCAGTCACTTAAGTTGTTTTATAAAGTTATTTTATAAACTTAAGTTGAGGGGGTGAGTGGTCATTTAAAAGGTACCTTGGGCCTAGGCGTACAACTTAAGTTGTTTTTAAAAAGGTTTATTAATATTATATTTTCTCCATGAGTGGGACGCCTAGAGAGGAGGGAAAGATGATTTAAAATTTTTATTTTTCAAATGCAAGGAAGGGTGTGGGCTTTAGGAAGGAATTGATAAGTTTTTCAAGTCCAGTCGCCCTAGCCTCTTTATAATCTCATTTTGGCTCTCATTTGCATATCTCCACTTTGGCTACATAACAGAATGCTGTTGGATTTCTTCTAGATAGCTTGGGCTGCGAGGACGGAAACCCTCATCGTTTGGGCTGATTTCGGTGGTGAAATATCCACCCTAGTCAGATTGTGAGTGATTCCACAACAGGGATCATATAGAGCTTAACAGAGTTCAGTTTTCAGGGAAGTTTGGTGATTGAAAATGAAGATTTTCCAATTCTTTTGAGGAGTTTTTGGTGTGGTTTGTTTAGCTTTCAGTTTAGTGTGATTTTATGAAGATTTTGGTGTGTTTCAAATCATTTTCTGGGTAATTCTTTGTTGGACCTGAACCCATGTTTTTGCTCATAGCTCTGAGATGGACTGAGATATCAAAATGGGTATTGATTCATTGAAAGATTTATCTCCAACCAATTCCAATGAGTACAAGTCTGTATTTTTTGAATGAGTCTTGGAATTTTAAGAGCAGATCGAACTTTTATGGGGACGCCCTTGTTGATGCCAAAAAACTTCTGTTGTGACCTGCACATGACGAGGCGCCTATTGTTGTGTATTGAGGCCTATTTGCTAAGCATTGGGTGTTTGAAAACAAGGAGTATTGAGCCAAAAATATTGCTGCAGTTCGATGCACTTTGGAAGCTTTAAATTCTACCTTATGCTACTTTGCCCAAGTCTGAAAATTGTTATCTTTTTCTGATATTTGTCTTGTAAATCTGAACTTAATGATAATGAAATCAGATTGTTAATGAAGGCAGAAATCTCTCTTTCTTGCAAGTTATCTAGTTGTTTCTCTTTGAAATCTCTCTTTCTTGCATGTTACAAACTTGAATGACTTATGAGAAACCATTAAACAAGCAAACTCAGAAAACATTGAATCAGCAGTTGGAAAAAACAAAAAAAAAAATCAGGGATGTATGTTACATTCTACCCTTTGACTTAGATCTAGATGTAGCTCTTGAATCCTCCCCTTTTTCTATGGACCGACCCCTAGCCAACATTGCTCTTGGTGTGGAGATTTTTGTATTAGATTTCGGACAACAAAGTTCCCACAATAGAATCAAATTCAAGGTTGTAAGTTGTGCTAAAGTTAATGGAAGTGACTAAGTGATTCCAAGATTCGGGCAATGAACACGAATAACATGACTACCTTGTCTTCATCTTCAATTTTTACACCCATACTAATTAATTGGCACATAAGAGTATTGAAATCATTTAAATGATCAACAATTTTGGTACCTTCCTTCATTCACAAACTATACAATTGCCTCTTCAATTTGATTCAGTTTGTCAAGGATTTTGTCATATAAAAACTCTCCATTCTACCCCATAAGCCTTCTATTGTTTTCTCTCCAACAATATTGAAAAAAACGTTATCTATCAAACACAACCAAACTGTGCTAAGAGCTCTTGTATCCAGATTTTCCCAGTCCTCATCAGACATTAACAAGTTTCTTTGACTTGCCTACCAACGCCTTGTGCAATCCTTGCTGCACCAACAAATCGTGCATCTTGAGCTTCCACAACTCAAGGTTCCCATTGAACTTCTCCACCTCAAACCTTGCATTTGAAAATTGTGCCATTTGGTGCTGCAAAACAAACAAATCCTAACACAATCATTGCAAAAACAAAGGCTCTGATACCAATTGTTGTGAAAACATGAACCCACAGAATCAAATAAAATTGCAGCACAAATTAGTTGCGAAGAAATAAAATAAAAGATAAAATGGAATAACAATACAACATTCAACAAGACACGGATTTACATGGTAAAACCCTAAAAATATACTAAAGAAAGCATCCATGAGCAAAGTATCGATATTCTTATTGCTCAGAGGAAAAATTACAATCTTCACACAGTTGTTATTACAAACTAATTTTCCTTTCAAGGCTACAAAGATATACATAATATCTAGAACCATTGTCAAACTTAGAGAAACTAGATTTCTCTCTTAAGAAATTATAGATTATCTCTTAAAGAAAAAGTGGTTATTTTAAAGATAAGATAAGATTTTTGCTTGACGTTGTTGTCATAATCCAACAAATCCTTGATTGTGGCTTTGACTATGAAGATGCAAAAGTTTGCAATAAGGGATATGTATGTTGTGAAACTTATAGTTTGATGGGGCTTTGGGAGCAATGCCCCTCATGGGGGTCTAGAGGCAACACCCCTAGTAGGTTCGTGATGTAGTGCCCCGAGTGCATTCCTTGTCATGATACAAGGCAAGGTCAAAGGGCACACCACGAAGCCCAAATGAAGACCTTCAAAACCACATAGACCTTCATGGTGCACACCATTTTCATATTTTTTAAAGTAACTAAAATATCCATATGTATGTTAGGGGACAGCTAGCCATCCTGAGACAAATTGGGGGACATCTAGATGTCCCCTGGCCATCCCCTAACATACCATGCAAATTTTTTAATGTCTCGATGACATTTCCTAAATTTTGACAAAATAGGGGTACAAGGTGGGGACATTTCCTACCTATCCCCATGTCTCCAAAACGTCCCCTATAGGGTACGAAGTCATCTTGGGCAAGGGATGCATCCCCAAAGAGCACTGGTTTTTGCACCATGGCTAATTGATTCATCGTGGTTACTTCACAAGTGAAGATATTTCCAAATCCCTTTCAATCCAAATATTTGTGTCTAAGTTTGAGGTCTAAGTTACTGGTTCGTAGCTAGAAGCATAGTTGGAAAACTTGCCAATTGCAAGTACTCGGCAAGCCCGAAAAACTCAGTTTGGAAAAAATTTCGCAAAAACTCGACAAAAGACTCAACTTAAAAAATTGCTTAAATTTCACTAAAAACGCATATTTTTGCAAAATTCATTGATTAGATGCACCCAATGAGTCAATAAATGAGTACATAAAAGAAACAAGCTGAGTCTAGTTGTATTTGATTGACCTAAAAGCAAATTGGGTACAAAATGGCATCCTCATGTGGAATGCACTAATGTTGATATTCTGAAACAAAATGAAAATAGCAATTTTTTTTGTAAAAATGAAAGTAAAAACTACATTAATATATTTTACAAATTTACATCTTCCTCTTTCCCATGTCCAGTGAAAACTAGGGCAGAGGTAGAACTAGACGATATTATAGATGAAGACTTGTAGACAAACTTGGAAACTTGGACTTGGAGAATGGAGAGTACCTAGAAAATCAAATGAATTCAATGGGAGTTTGAGGGCAATGCCCCAAAGGGGTTGAGGGGAAATGCCCCTTGTGAGGGTCTGGGGGCAATGCCCCTAGTGGGGTCGAGGGACAACTCCCCTTGTGGGGGTCTGGGGGCAACACCCACAGCGGGGTCAAGGGGCAGTGCCCCTCGTGGGGGTCTGGGGGCAATGCCCCCAACAAGGTCGAGGGGCAGCGCCCCTCGCGACGGTCTGGGGGCAGCACCCCCAGCAGGGTCGAGGGGCAACGCCCCTCGCGGGGTCTGAGGGCAGCACCCCGGGCGCGCTCCCTATTGCAGTATAGGGCGAAGTCGAGGAGCAACATCCCCACTGCCAACACCAATTTAAGGTTTCTAAAACCATACAAAACTCCATGGCGCACCTCATTTTCATGATTTTTTAAGTGGCAAAAAATAATGCTGACAAAGCCCAAATTAAGACCTTCAAAACCACACAAACTACAAAAAATGAATCGAAATTGCCTTTATTCCAGCAGTAGGTTTCTTTTTGCTAAGAGGCCGAGTTTTTTTTGAAAACTCAGCAAGTTTTTCCAAGCGAGTACTTCCACCAAAAACTTGTTTTGAAAAAAAACTCGCAAGCTTTTAAACTTACGAGTTTTTGGCGAGTCTTCCATCTATGGCTAGAAGACCCCGGGTCCCGATCAACTCCAACTTGAGTTTAGGGTCCAAGTTTGATCCCCTATGGGTTCGGATAGGGTCTGGTCCCCTGTGGGTTTGGACAAGGTTCGACCCACAACTTGTGGGTCAAGCCCGAATGAACCCGGGCAAAATTTGGGTCCGTCATGCCTTAAGCTGGCAAATTTCACCTTATTTTAAATTTTTTAACTCTTAGAAGTGCCATTCGCCCCCCTAACCCTAAAATGTGACATACAAAACATTCAAAAGGCAAAAGCAAATTCATTTTTCATATTGTGAATGAAAAAACAAATCCTCCATTGTTGAACTTATTTTCTTGCTTTCCATTGCACAAATAGAGTTGAAGATTGATCATTAAACAATCTAAGCTGGTTGTTGTGTTATTCCTACACATTTGCAAGTGTTTGTTTGTTGTCAAGGAGATCGTAGAGGAAGATTTCTTCAAAAGAGGTAGGTTTTTTTAAGTTTTTAGTTGTTTTTTTTTCCTACATTTTTTTTTTACAAATGAACTCTCTTGTTTTGTTTTGAAGTTTTTGGTTTGTTTTCATTCTTCTAGGTATCTATAACACATGCTTAATTTTTAAAAATGAATTAACTATTAAGTTGTTATTTTTATTTTATATATTTTTGTTTTCAAACTTCATTTGTTTCAATTCTTCAAATGCTTTGTTTATTGAACTTGTTGTCTTAGGTATTACAATGGCAACTATTTCTAGCTCCGTGAACCAATCCTGCTTCAAAACATACCCAAACTTCCCCTTTGGAAATATGTTGAAATGGTACAACAACTTCCAAATGGTGGAGTTTATGTTTGGATTTGTGGTCATTGTAAAGTTAGATATTTGAGCTCATACAATCAAGTGAAAGGCCATTTGTGCAAGATCCCTAGACAAGGTATCAAATTTTGTCCAGGCGAAGATGGTAATGGCATTCTAGAAGTACAAGTCTTGGCATATATTGAAGAGCAAAAAATGCAAACCAATAGGTTGTAAATCAAATCATCCTTTGTTAAGGAATGGATCTCGAGGGATGAAGCCCCCTCCATCGCCTTCTCATTTTCAACCTACAAAGAGCCATCCATCTTTGTCCATACCTAAAGAAAATGTGGCCTCTACACATAAGAGATCAAAGGGACCATTGGAAATGGCATTTCAAAATGAGGCTAGAGAGATTGTCAATCAAGACATAACAAGATGTGTCTATGCGAATGGATTGGCATTCAATGTTGTTCGCTTACCATATTAGCAAAAAATGGTAGAATCAATTGAGGCTCCAAAAGGGTATAAGAGCCCAGGTTTTCAAAAGGTGCATAGCACCTTATTGGATAAAGAGGTGAAATTTGTAGAGGACTCCTTAAAGCCCATAAGGGATTCGTGGGCCAAAATAGGGGTGTCCGTCATTTTTTACGAATGGAAAGATGCAAAAAAATCACTCATTGATCGGTGTTATTGCAATGTCCCCTAAAGGGGCAATGTTTTTGAGAGTAGTGGATGGTGAAGGAGAGGTGAAGGATGGTGCATTTATTGCTAACATTCTTTGTCAAGCCATTGATGAAGTTAGCCCTTGAAATGTTGTGCAAGTTATAATAGACAATGCCGAAAATTGTAGGGTTGTTGGGTTATTGTTTGAGAAGCGTTATTCACAGATTCTTTGGACACCTTGTGTTGTCCACTCCTTTAACCTAATGCTACAAAAAATTGGCACCAAAATTGATTGGATCAAATAGGTGTATGTTGAGGCTGAAGATATCCAAATGTTCATCACCAACCACTATATGTCACAAGGCATATTTAGAACATTCACGAAATTGGAGTTGTTGAAGGTAAGTTAAATAATAAACATATTTCACTTTAGTAAACTTTTTAATTTTAGTTTTGTAATTTTTTTTTTATTTTGATTTTCAAATAGGTTGTTGAGACCCATTTTGCCTCCAACACAATTGTGTTAAGATGACTTGTGAAGGTTCATAAGGCACTTTCCAACATGTTCATTGGCCCAAATTGGTCCATACGGAGGCAATCTAGCACTACAAGGACAGCAAAGATTAAGCAAATGATCCTAGATGACATTTGGTGGGATCATGTTGAGTATCTCCTCAACTCCACGGAGCCCATATTGAGCATGACCCGTTATACCGACATGGATAGGCCTTATTTGGGTGAGGTATATGATGGCATTGACTCAATGATTGAGAAGATGAAAGTCATGATAAATGAAAAAGAGCAAGATCCTTAAGAGAATTCTTCAAAGAACTACACAAAATCATTGTAGAGATGGAACATAATGACCACTCTACTTTATCTTCTTGCCTTTGCATTGAGTCCCAAATACTATAGTGCTTAGCTCCTTTCTGTGACAACAAGAGTTGCCCCATTTAGAGATGTTGAAGTCGCTCAAGGGTACAAAGCAGCACTTCACAAACTCTTCATAGATCGTATAGACGAGATGCAATGAGGGTTGAGTTTATGGGTTTTGAATGCTCCAACAACTCTGGTCTTGATACTTTTTCAAACAAGTACATGATCGATGCTCATAGTTGATGGTACTTCCATGGCCAATCATACACGTACCTACAACCTCTTGCAATCAAATTTTTATCACAAGTTTTATAAAAAAAAAAAAAATTATCTTTTAAGTTTTATTTATATTCTAATTTTTTAATTTAAATTTTAAATTTTTGTAACTCTTAACTCTCTAATTTGGTCTTAATAGGTTGCTAGTCCATCTTCATTTGAGAGGAATTGGAACACATACTACTTCATCCACTCAATAAAATGCAATAAACTATAATCAAAAAGGTAGAGGACTTGGTGTATGTCCATTCAAGCTTGCGGCTCCTTACGCACAAAGTGGTTACAAAGAAGGGGACACAGGGAAGTGGGACATTGAGTTAGAGCATATGCACTTGATGTTGACAATGACTATGAGCCAACTAGTGAGCATGAGAGTACTAGTGGTAGTGGTAGTGTCAGTGCTAGTGCTAGTGGTAGTGCCAATGGCACTATTTGTGGTTCTTCTAATTTACCACTACATATGTCATCTAATATGGATGGGGATGATATTTTTGATGACCCATATGATATTTGATCAATAATGGCTGATTGTTGACACTTGACATTATTATTATTTAACTTTAATCTATATCATGACATTCTAGTTTGACTAATATTTGACTATTAATATAGTGATGTATTTTGCTATATTATTTGACTATTAATATGGTGGTGTATTTTGAACTTAATCACTGCTGCAAGTATGTATATATATCTGATTTTCATATGTTTTTGTATCAACAAACCCAACCCCCAAAAAAAATTTTGACAGAACACACGAACCAAGTCCTCGAACCCAAACCCAAACCCGAACCGGTAACTTAGTTTGAGGTGGTTCAGCTTGCTAAAAAACAAATCATTTCATGATTCTGAATATTATGGCTTCAACCCACCATTTTCCTATTTTTCAGTTAATCCGAAGATGGGAAAGTCTCATGCTTTCAAACCTAAACTAGGGTTTGCCTCAGTTTTATACTTTGGCCATTATAGCAATTTATATTGACCAATGATCAAACAGTAGTATCACTAACTCTTGCATTCACATGTATGTTCATAATCTGTCACTAATCTAAGATCAGTACCTATCCAACTTTTCAACAATGTAACTCCTACATTTCTATCTCTTACACAAAGTGTACAAACCTTGTGCAAACTCTCTATCAAGGAGACCTTTGCTTTCAGATGCAAATACTTAAAATGCATCTATTGTCCTCTAATTGAAACCCTGCACCCCCTTTTCTATTCAAGGCCTTCTGTTGAAGTAAAGTCGCCTATAAGGATAAGAATTAGTGAAATTCAATTTAATATATATACCATGAACTGTCCTATCAATACAATTCTATTTTTTCATAAGAAGGAATATAGGTGTTGGTAATACAACAATCCTTAGTTTCATATGAAAAGAAAGTAATGATCAATCCCCAAGGGAAGGATTTGTGTGAATGTGGGGAATACCTATCAAGGTCCCATTGAATCAATGATCTAGGGTTTTGACAGAAAATGAGATGCTTGTTGCCCCATATACCTACATATTTGATCTTTTAGAAAGATCCAGTTCTTATGGCTTCCTAAAGCAATATTATATGCATCTTTTCCACTATGACCCTTTTTTGGGAGAAATTACCCTTTGTTGAGCATGCCTAAGCCTCTAATGTTTCATAAGAGTATTTGCATTAATAAGCTCCACACATATAATAATGGAAACAATAAACCATAGAAGATTGATCACATATCACACGAGATGTTTCTAGGTCAAGATGCCCTAACATCCAATATATGAAAAAATTGAATAAAACCTTCAGTTAGGGAACATTGTACAATACTCCTTATGGAAGAAGCCACTCCATGTTGTATCTCCAAGAGATCCCAAATATAACATCATACTCAACACATATACTTACAATGTTAAGCACCTCCTTTATATAGATCTCCTCCTAATAACATAATGGAGGGGCAATCCCAATGAAATCCTACTCATCACCTAATCTAATTAAATGCACAAGTTGTCCACATGACCCAATATAACTAACTTAAGGGATGTGTGCCACATGTCAATAACTTCACCCACTTATATTAATATACATTATAATAGCATATCCCTAGTTACATAACATGCCATCCCTCCTTAACATGTTTCATCCCCAAAACATGAGAAGAAGCCAAATAGTATGATTGTCCCAAGTTATTACAAATATGATGCCATGACCAATCATCCAACCATCCATAATTGATCTTCACAATGGTTTTAGCTTAATGGTATCCATCCTTGATCAACACTTTGTTCCACCCATCTAATTCCATTTTTCATCATAGTAGGTCTTCCTACTCTATCATGAATAGCCATTATCTATGATGCCACTAATTGTTGTAGTTCTTCCTTTGATTCCATGTAGATGCATGGTTATGGGCTTGTCAATTCCATGTATTATCATGTCTCGATGATGGCTTACTCCATAATTCATGCCTCTCACAATGATGTGGATGCCTATATAATGCACATGTTGCTATCTCCAAAGCCTTCTCTAATTCTTCACCCTTTGTTGTGGCTTGCTTTGTAGACTTGGAAAGGGAAACAACCTTTTCCTCTTTTTCTTTATATATGTCTCCTCTTGTTTGTCTTTTCTTTCTTTGGTGCCCTCTTCAATAGCTTCTTGGATTTTCTCTACCTTGACTTTCCTTTGGTCTCCATTATAGTGATATCCTATAAAATAATATTTTTTCTCCTATAACAAAGCTTCATGAACTTTTGCATATTAAAGTTTAGCGTTCCCAAAGATTCTAACCAAGGATAACCAAGAACAATATCCAGCCCATCCATATCGAAAGTATAAATATTTGAATGTAATACATATTTATCCATAGAAAGTTTCAAATTTTGGAAATTTGAATATCCTTACCTTCCATTTGACTATTCTTGATGTGCTTTGCTTGTACCTGTAACTTCATGGTTAATTCCATGTTGATGAAGTTATACTTGCTGCTAGGGTTTATAGAGACAAAAACCTTTTCCTTTTGAATACATCCATGAAATTGAAAGATTGAATCTTCCTTGGAGCTAAAGTGCATGTACTTGTATCCTTCATCTTCTTTTCATCTCCTTCTCCTTCTCCTTCTCATTCTTATTCCCCTTCTATATCTCCTTCTCCCACTCCTTTTTCTTCTTCATCTTCTTCCTCTTCTTCTTTTGGAGCCCATTTATCTAGAAAGCTTGATCCATTTTGCTCCAATAACAATTGATTGTAGGTAGCTCATAGGCCCATTTAAGATGTGCATCACTCAAGTGATGAAAAATTCAGAAGATTGAGAATCTAGATCTAAAATGAACCTTTTTGAATTGGAGCCACCATTCTAGACCATTGGCATCTCCACCAAACATAGGATCCTACATTGAAACTAGGGTTTCAAGAGAAATTCTTCCAATGGATCACCTTACTACCAAATCTAGTTGACCAAACTTTGACCAGACTTTTAATAACTTTGTTGGCCTCAAAACCAATAATATAAATAACAGACCCCTAATGAATTTCATGAAATTTCTAAAAATGTAAAAACTATCAGAAAATTTCTATGATTTGGAGTTTGGAGAGCAAACTTATCAAAAAGCATAAAACTGCAATAAATTACTCAAAATACTTAATATAATTTGATCTAGTAAGGGTTTTCCAAATCAATGGTGGCACAAATCCTTGCATATTTGAGGGGACTCGCCTATTGCTACTATTTTTTAGAGAAAGTATTCCTGCCAATACTCACTGTAAAGCAAGGGAAGCCTGAAGCATACTGAAATTGTGTTAGGCAAGTCTTCAATTGGATCAAAAATTGGGAGTTATTGTTTCATGAACCCTAAATTTTTAATAAACCATGGTCCTCCTTCAAAGGATTGATCTTCTCTTGTTTGGAGGAGAAGAAGATCATGAGAAGTCTTTTATCATTATCAGGGTATACATTGAACCTGCCGATTTCCAAGTTTCCTGCACTTTGAGACCAAGAAAATCCTCCATCTATCTCCAGACAAGGGCTTTTACCTTGAGCAACCATAGCCTATTCTCCATATTGAAAATTTTACTATGGATGGTGTATCCATCCTAACATAGCAGCCCTTTTCCTTTTTGTGGGAAAAGCATACTTTATGGAGATGGTGCTGGATGAATTGCAATAAATCCTTTTTGCAGTACTGATTTGTCTCATTGGAGGCAACAGATCTGAAATTGGGACCTGAATTATGAGGAATGTTCTTGTCGAAGAAGCCCATGGCCTACTCTTGAGAGAGTCAGCTTTTGGTCATTTGGAGGGACAAGCTTGCCGGTTTGGGTGGTAAATGAGGCCTGCTGTTAGTTGGAGGTGGCATGTGCAATAAGGTAGGTGGAAGCTTGGAATTAAAGTGTGCTTTCAGGATTCTATGTTATGAAGCGCATGAAGATCATTAGACTACAAAGGTTCTTCAAGTTCTCCACCATCATAAGTAAGGTAGGTGGAAGCTTGGAATTAAAGTGTGCTTTCAGGATTCTATGTTATGAAGTGCATGAAGATCATTAGACTACAAAGGTTCTTCAAGTTCTCCGCCATCATAAGCAATCTATATTTGTATTTGAATCTAGAAAGCCATGACCTCTAGAACTTACTTTTGGGCTCATCACATTAACAAATCAACAAAAATCAAAAGTTGAATTCGTCAAAAGATCAAAATTCTCAAAGACTCTGGTTCATTTTTTATTCTCAAGAAAAGCTTCTCTGTCCAGAAAGTATTAGAGAGGATAACATAGCCTCCATCTCGAAACAGCTTACTAAAAAATATACATATGTTTCTAAGTTGTAGAAAACCCGTGCTGAAATTGTATATTAGAGACTTACAGATTCCAGTCACTACACAACTTGTATGGATTAAATATTTAAGCATAGAAACCCCTTAGAAAATTGGTTTTAATATCTAGATAACATAAACTACTAAACTCCAATGTAGCACGCTTTTCCAACCTAGCTTGTAGTCATATCCAAGGCACCAACACAAACCTACAAAACCTTTAAGACCAATGTATACTTGATGTTTTTTTAAATAAAGCAAAATAATATATAGAAGAAAAAAGTATTATGAAAACAACCACACCTAAACAACCACAGGAAGACAGGGTAGTGAAAACGGAGAACAAAGAGTACACATGCATGATTCTGATATTACAAAAACTTTCAACAGGCAGAAAAAAGTTGTACTACAAAGCCAATAACCAAAATAAATGAGCAAAGTATCATAGTATACAGGTAATAAGATTTAGTTCTTCAAGCGGGTTGAAGGATCTCTTGATCTGCTGCAAGATCCTGAGGCAAGTTCTTTCTCTGAGCAATGAATCCAGTCTGAAATGGGAGGTTTGGGATGAGGTCAATGAATATGTGGGAGACACCTTCAGCCTGTTGAGGATGAGGAGATGTATTCTGCCTTTTCCTTGGACTATGTTCATAGAGCACTGCAACATACATCCTCTTAGCAAGATCCTTGAAGGACATCTTCAATGATGTTAATACAGTGCTATTGGAATTGGTTGTATACCAGGAGAAGCACATTGCTGGACACCATATAAAAGATGTGATTAGTTAGCACGGGGGCATTCAAACCATTTTGCTTAACCTCTTTAGTCGGGCCAGCAATTACAGCTTCAAGGTTGGTTAGGTCATTGATGATGGTAGCAGCATTTAACCTTATTTCAGAGGTATTCTAGGGCTTGGGGAATACTGGTGAGGTGGAGAAGAGTGCAGAGGTCTCTGAAGATGGAAAGGGAGCCAAATGTAATATGAAGTCAATTGAGTAGCAAAGTTAGGATTTCTCTACAGAAGATGGCAACTAAGAGAGGTGTTGTTATAGGATGGTATATGACTTAGCAGTCTAAGCACAGAAAAATCTAATAGATGTAACAGCCCTTGCCTATGTTTTCTGTAGTCTCACTCCTAGTACAAGTTGATTCCCCAATTCCAAACCCTCCCACCCCTAACATTTCTCAAGCTCCCCAATCCATGTATATTTACCCATCTAATTCCATAACTACTTCCCAAACACCTTCGGAGATAGATGACGTTAAAAGTATACTCGGAAGCTTTTAAAATGTGACTTTCAACTAGAAAAGATAGAAAACTCAATATTCTAGACCACTTCAACAAAAATACCAAGGTCCTAGACCTTAGTATCAGCCTAATAGATACCAGAACCAGTCTCATTATAAAAAACCAAAACTAGGTTCAGAATTAACCTCAAGCGCAACCACAAAATCAACTTGCCCCTATGGACATGCCATTACAGCAAATTCCAAATAACCCTATAAGAGACATTGTCCAGGATGAAACAACTTTGTAGAAGATACAAATCTGTGGTGCTTCCCTTGTGATGTTGCTCATACTTCTAAGACTTGTCCAAGGGGCAATCTACAATAGAGAATCACTGCAGAAAGACAAGCTGCTGCTACAGAAAGATTTTTATCACCAGAAGCCCCACTTGAGTCTCTCTGAGTACAAAATCCTATTATACAGCCCAAATACATGGTATGTCTTCAGAACAAGAATAGGAAATTGTCTCAGAACATGCATTGTTTTCTTGGATGGAAGAAGACGAAGCAGTGTTTGCCAATGTTGCTTCTACTTCTGCAGCCCCTCTAGTGCAATCTGACTATTTTGCAAGATCCAAAAGCAAACGATAAGGGCAGAACCAAGGGCTGCAGCCTGATATGGCAATTCAAAAGATGAATATTGCTCTGAATCACAATGTCTGTATAATACAGAGCCAAAACACTCCAATTGCAAATAAACAACCCAAAGAAGCTCAAGAACAAGCTCCTACAATCTATCCCTGAGCAAAGAAACCTGCTCCAGGAAGCTCTGAAGACACATAAGAAACCAGCCAAAGCAATAACTAAAGTGTCTCATGCCGAAAAGAATATATATGATCAACCCAAGATCACCCAAGGGAATCAGCCCACTGCATTCCATAATGCTAGCACGGAGGTAAGGACAAACCTATGCCATTCTACATGACTCTAATAATTGGAAAGAAATTGCAAAATTATTCAATGATCAACTCTGGTGCAAGCAATAGAGTCATGCCTAGAAGATAGCAGATGCATTAGGTTTAACCTTTGAGCCTGTGGAAAAACAAATTATGCAATTGGATGGTAAAAGAGTCCAAACCATAGGGTTAATTAAGTGCCTTCGTCTTACTTTGTATGCTAGCCCCAGTACTACAGTCCCTCAGGATGTCACTATGATTGATATTCTTCCTATCTTTCGTCTTTGTTTGTCAAGAGATTACACAACCAAGATAGGAGGCTATTTATCTTTAGACTAGTCATATTTAGTCTTCGGGACTAAACATGGCTTGAAAATGAAGATTATATCAGAGCCTATTTCTAAAGAGCATATCACACATGAAATACTGGTCCACTTTCAGCCCGCTCATACCATATCCTCCATAGAAGAAAAGTCAAGTCTTGAGCTCATAGACGATGAAGAGGATCAACCCAGATGCCTGATAGATCAAATGAATGCCTAGACAATGGAATGTTCAAAATGGGATTCATATGGTAATCATGATTCCACTACACTAGGAACTTATGTTATATATGACGAAGATCAAACCATCCCCAATGTATATGCACCAAAAGGTTTTACCTCACAAAAGAAGATTGATAACTTAGAGTTATGGAAATTATACTTCAATGGTGCCAAATGTGGTGATGGTTCAAGGGCTGATGCTTTGCTGATTTCCCTAGCTAGGAAGAAAATTTTGCATGCGTTCCAATTTAGTTGTTCCAAAAGTGAAGCTAAGTATGAGACGCTTCACACTTGTACAGTGGACTCACGCTTGCAAAAAGAATGGATATTAAGCAACTTCAAGTGTTCAAAAACTCCAAACTAGATATTAATCAAGTAAACCGGCCCTCGGCCACTAATAATGTTTGAATGAGATCTTACCGGCATAGAGTATGGAAGCCCCTTGAGAGTTCTAAGGCTCTAAATTTCCAGCTAATCCCTAGAGCACAAAACATTTAAGCAAACCACATAGCTAATTTTGGCTCTCAGTTTGACCCAATCAAAGATCTCCTACATAAAATGATCAAATAAAATTGATCATCTAGCCTGCAAATCTAGATAACAGGGATCATTGGCAAGTGTTTGAAAGCAATGCACAAATAGCACTATTTCTTCAAAAATCAAAGGAATTTGTTGAACAATTACAACCCAAGATCAAGGAAGCCTATAGAGAGTAAATCCTCCAATTGAGATAAAATAAGCTTCCTAAAGGCTTAGTCACCCTCTAAACCCTCTTCAGTCCAGATGATGCAAGAAGAGACGAAAGGAAGTTCACTACTGATAGGGAGGACTATCTTGAAGTGGAGGTAGCACCCAGTAGGAGGATAAAGGTTGGAAAGTATGTACACAAAGGGAAGTTGACATGTTAGTTCATCTATGATCAAGTTATAGCCTAGAACTATAAAGAGCTTAATGGTTATAACAAGGAGGTAATAAAGCACACTAATGACCTCTCTCCAGATGCCAACCTATGAGGCAAAAGAAAAGGCCTATCAATCTAATGATTGAGCCCCTCATGAAGCAAGAATTGTTGAAGTTGGTTGAATCCAAAATCATCTTCCCTATCAAGCATTCTTCTTGGATGTCTAATTTAATTTGCATCGAGAGGAACAGAGAAATAAGATTTTGTGTTGATTTTAGGAACCTGAATAAAGCTTCCCTTAAAGATCACAATTTGTTACCTTCTATGGAGAAAATTCTCTAGACAATAAGTACTTTTGAGCGCTTTTCTCTAATAGACAGCTTCTTAAGTTACAACCAAGTATCAAAAAAGATGAAATATACCTTCTCAATTTTTTCTTGATTTTTAATATCAATTACAATGCAACACGCACCCGTTAAGGTTAGCTCCAAAACCAAAACGATGCAGAAAAGTAACTCTAACCAAGAATGCGCCCTAAGACCACTGAAGGAGGAGGGGTGAGCATATGGTCAGAGGATCCCTAGGATCTAAATAACTCAATAACTGAAACTGATTACAACTGAAAGTAAATGATAAGACTCAACGCCAAGAATGTACACACAAGATCCTTTTGAAGGCGAGGTGCAAACATATGGCGGAGTACTTATTACAAACTGAAATGAACTTAGGCGGATAACCAGCCATGAGAATTTCCACACTACCACTTGAACAGTGGGGGGAAAAACATTACAATGCAAAACTAATTCATCCGCTGCGGCGAGCATCCACTTATGAGTGGAAATTCGCCACTTTTCAGTGGGTGATAAATGAGAGATTAATTTGTTCTTTCTCCACACTGACGGTAAACCATCCAGGAGTTACAAAGATGTGAAATTAAACACAAGAATATGCAGCAAATTAAATGATTGGAACAATACTACTGTTTACAGTCTTACAATGACAAATAACTGCACATTTCAAGTGTTATTACAATATTTTCAAAGCACAATGAAGAAGATGAGCTCCCACTTTTATAATCTCTCAATTATTGAAGATGGAAACCAAAATCTGTTCTAACTGATAAGCTCATATGAAAGACAGCAAACTGAAATAACTTAACCAGCAACTAAACTTCATTAAATTGCCCATAGCTTCACCCCAAACAGCTCCTATCTCTTCCAAACAGAATGTACATGGAATTAACAGCATTGATGCCCAAGAAATATTGCATATCAAGAAAAGAGCTAGGTCTGATATAAACCAGCGGCCTGTAATTGTTCAACCAGCAACTATGCAACATCCAAATGTTCATAACGTCATCAAAACTTCAAAGACAAACTCCAAACTGAACTTACAATACCCGAATATCATGGCGATCAGCTTCAAGCTCGAACATCATCCAAAACAGCCACTAATGAGGAAGCTCGAATTCCAAAGCAAGGCACATGAGAATGGTCAGCCCTAGAGGTAGTACGGCCTCCTCTAGAAAATTCAAGACTTCACAATTAAATCTGAAACTTTGCAATTGGGGTCGCCCTTAGCATAGAATTGATTAGCAAAAATACCCATAAGCAAATAAAATTCATATAAAGAGTTGTATTCAAAAATCTCCTTAAGCCATGTTGAAACCAGCAAGCACAAGTCTGGAAAATCTCACCAAAATCTTCAACGTTGATGCACAATATGCACTTCTGAATGAAGCACACTCACAACTGACCATCTAGGGAACCATAGTTTCAGGCCCGAAGAATGGTGTAGAAAGCTAAGCTTCCCCTTAGCTGGGTTCTGAATTCAATCCAGCAGCATTTTGATATCATAAACCAAAAGATAAGAATGAAGGCTCCAAGCATCAATAAATAAGCTTCAGTTGGGCAAATGAAGCAACTTGTAACTCCAACAAGAAATTATTCAAATTCCCCAAGGGACGCCACCTCTCACACATTCACTTTATTTTTTTTGAATTAATAAAATATTTATCAACTTCCTTTAGGCGTCCATTTTCAAGTTGCAATAATAAAACATTTATCAAAATATTAAATGCTCAAATAGACCCCTTAATGTCCCCTCTTTAAAAACAACTTGAAGTCATCAATCCTAGGCGTGGGGTACAACTTCAAGACATGGAAATTGACTAAGTATGAAACTCAGTCCAAGGAGGTAGCCAAGTGCAACGCCCAAACTGCAACTGGTGAACTACTAAAAATAGCAAACTGATGCTAGACGAGCTGAACCAAACTGATGATGATGCCACTGCCACAAATGAACTTACTAAACATAGCAATTGCCCAAAATAGTAAGTTTACTTCAAAACCATCAAAAAACCAAACTGATCAACCAAACAGAACTGCAGATGATTGAGCTGCTGCTAGAATGATACTGCTAAAAATAGACTTACCAAAAATAGAAAACTTCTATAAATAGTAAGTTTGCAAAACTTCTTCAAAACCCCAACAAGATAGGAAACCCTAATTTTATCTCTGACGAGCCTACGAGCTTCTAGAAATAGGCTATTAGTCACTGAAGGGCGTATAGCTAAAATGGGGACATTACAAAAGAAGAGGACCCCACTATTGCCTTCAAAGAACTCACCAACAAAATTATCCTAATCTACCATGATGACCCCACTATGTTTTCTAAGAGAACCTAGAAAATATTTTTTAGAACTGCCAAGCATTTGATATATCTCTTAATCCAAAGAAATGCATTTTTAGTGATCCTCAAGGTAAACTCTTCAGTCATGCGATGTCCAAATAAGGGATTGTCATTGATCCAAACAAGTTGCAAGCTATTTCAGAGCTTACTTTGCCATTGAACAAGAAAGTCCTATAGTAATTTCTTGGTAAGATCAATTTTGTAGGCAAATTCATTTCTGGCTTTGCAAGTTTAGCGAGACCCCTCACACTCATGCTAAAGAAAGATCAGGAAATCAAATGGACCTTAGAAGGTAGGGAAGCGTCTGAATCAATCAAGGAATGAAATATGCTAACCAATTTTTTCGAAAGAATTACACAACATAACCAGAGATAGATAACTGGATTAGCGTTAGCATCAAACTGAAAATTGAACTTGGAATGAAAACTACTCAACGTCAAGAATGTGCACTCAAGATCCCACTGAGGGCGAGGTGCTAACATATGACGGAGTGTTGAAAATTGAAATTAAGAACTGATAGGCGGATAACCAGCCATGAGAAACATTTCCACACTACCACCAAACAGTGGGGGGAAAGAGAGTACAATTAAAGCACTTCTTCCGCTGCGGCGGGCATCCACAGAGTTGTGGGAATTCACCACTTTGAAGTGGGTATAAGAGAGTTACAAAACAGTTTGTCCACACTGGCGGTAAACCATCCAGGGGTAATTTAATGATAGAACAGAAAAGTAATTGCAGAACTAAAAGATTGGTTGGATTAGTAATGCTTAATCTCAACCTTACAAAGTAAACTCTGCAAATTACAAATTACATTGATAAGGAATGAACCTTAGATATTAGCATGAACTTTTACAATGATTTAACTCTCAAATACTGAAGTAAATAATCATAAACTGGAAGTTGCAACAATCTGATATAAAAATCAGAATTCTGGAAATTCAACCAGCAAACTGTGAAATCATAAAAATGCTCATAAGTTGATCAATTTACCTCCGAATGATGTGAAATCAGTTGCAGATGTTTTCTAGAAGAGGGGCGCCCAAGATGCAAATCAGAAACCATCCAGAAAGACTCCCATTTATTTAGCACGCATCCCAATGCCCATCAAAATGGTACGGCCTCCTCAAGAAATCGATTTTGCAAGATAAAAATAAACACTTGGAATTAAATTCCAATACTTTGTGGAAAGTGGCGCCTTGAGTCAACAGATGGATTGCCAAAATACCCAGAACATATAAAAATTCACTCCAAAAGATATGAACAAAAATCAGCTTCAGCTATGTAAAAACCAGGAAGCCAGAACTGTGAAAAAACTCTTAAATCTTCAATCTTTGATGCTCAATCTGCTAGTCTGATGTTGAGAAGCAGCAATGTAACCAACTAGGTGTTATATTGCAAACACGAAATTGGATGAAAAGGCTAGGAGGTAGACATCCTCGAAGCAATATGTCAATTGTCATTTCGACAGCATAACTTTAGCATAATTTTCATGGATGAAATGCTGGAGCAAAAGCCTTCAATAAATAAGAGCTCACCAAAACTCTTCAATTGCCTGAGAAGCAGCTCAAAAGACACAAGAGACCTTTCCCATTCCCAAAGACCAATCAACTTCTCAAGTGGCGTCCCAAAAGCCTCCAAGAATTTCACTTTATTCAAATAATATAAAAGTGGCGTCCACTTTTGCTCAAGGAATAAAGTTCTTAATAAAATTAATAAAGCTCTTTATGAAGGCGTACCCTTCATGGCCCCACTTTTAAAAACAACTTAAGTTATCTCCTTAGGCCAAGGGGGTGTCAACAGTGAATTAAAACATAATGCCTTTAATTAAATATTTTTCACCAAATAAAGCTCTCTGAAGACCAAGCCAATATAATAACAACTGCTCCAACTGAGAAGGACTAAGAATGGACAACTGCAACTGCCACAACTAGCATTTACTAAAAATAGTAAATAACATGAAATGCCACAAAACTCCAAGCCAAGAAACCCTAATTTCACCTCATTCCAGTCTACGGGTTCCGGAATAGACTGATGAATCAAAGAAGAGCGTATGGCCAAAATGGGGACATTACAAGGAAGCAATAGCAACAACTCTAGTGTAAAGGAATTCATATTTCTCTAAAGATTTCATCATTTATGTTTATGAAGGTAAACAAAACATAGCATTAGTTCTTACACAAGAAAGATGAGGAAGGCGATGCTCTCTTCCCATTGACTGAAATTCTCATGATACAACTTAAAAAGACAGATTATCCACAATCAGAGCATGGATCAACAAGATCATCCCAGTGCAAGCATCAAGATCTCCCAAATGAATGGCATCATCCAAGATGGAGCAACATCCACATGAACAAAAAAGTGATGATAATTTTGGAAGAAAGTAACACAGTATGATGAAAGTGACCCAACGATGGGATGAGTCTATTCGGACCTCAAACCACATCTACCTTTCATAACATATTTTTGGCAATGCAAATTACCCCAACCTACTAGGACCCATGAATGTTGTCATTTGATTCGCCAAAGCTAAACCACCTATGAATAAAGGAAAAATTAACAAATTATTGCCTTGTGATTGTAGAATAGCATTTATTTGTTGTCTTTCCTAGCAGCTACAACCTGTGCATTGAGCATGGTTAAGCATTTCAGCCTGATACATGTGAAATTCACATCTATGTATATCTTGTTATCAAAAGACAAATACCTTCTCACCCTTAAAGGCTCTCAAAATTGAATGAGAAGAGTACCACCACTCAAGCCTCATCAAGGAGAATGGCCATGAGGTACAAGAATCCCAAAGGTTATGCTGTTTAGATAGGCATGTGCTTGACAAAACCTCCTTCATCAATTTCACATTTACAGTCAATTCAGAAATAGGAAGCGCTTTTTTCTCTTGAAACTTGTACCCAAAATAAGGAGCCCTCAAAATTGATGCAAAGAATCTATGCCAATTATAGCATGTCACAAGTCACCCTTCTCCATAACTCATCAAAACCTGTAACAGCCAAATGTCTGATCAGAAGTTTGCAGAATATAGGAAAGAATATGCGTTAATAACCGTATTTACATTAATTATGCAACCAAAATGTTTCAGAAGTATCCCACTGGAAAAAATCCCAATTTGTAAGGCAAGTCAAGCTTGGGTTGTTACAATTCTATATATGCCCCTATAATAAGCATGTTGTTATAATCAGCAAATAATGAAAAGTGTGATTTGGGGTGGTTCCATGCCAGCTATATAGGCACATACACACAACTCTGTGCCTCAACTAAGATTTGGATAGCTATACCGAGGGAATACTATGGAATTCTTTTATGAATTATCCAACCACATGCTCAACATAGGCCATGTTGTGATATTAGCTAGCTTTCAAGGATCCTGAAATAGCTTCTTGTCCTATATATGACACTTTTGTCAGAACACATGATTCCTTTTTGCTCCAATAATGTTATCATGACCTATTTAAAAAAAGAAACACATGGGTTTCAATGCGATAGCTCAGTCCGGTTTTACATCATAATAGTTAGCCAGCCAAAATGTTTACTCTTCAGCTATCTATATATCCACTTGCAATTGCAATTAGAGATGAATAATCCATAAGGGATTTGTTTTGATGGTTAAACTATAAAAGATTTTTGAAGTGAGCACAAAATGATAAGTTCAACACAATTGACAAAAATTAATATTGTCCATGTGAGTAACAGATTGGCAGAAATTAAAGAATTGGGGTCATTTTTTAATGTTTTAAGGCTATAAATGCTCATGCACTCAAATAAGTAAAACTCCTACCTCCAACAGAGGAAAATACCTACAAAGGACAAGTACTGATCGAGTATCTACTGATGAAATTACATTCCTTTCATTCCCCATCAAGCAACTTATCCAAACTTAATCTGTGCAGAGCACAATGACCACTTCTTAACTTACCACAAAGTAATTATCAACTAGCATCGCAAGATCCTTCTAAAATTTTAGCACAAATCATAAAGTAAACTATGATGCATTCATATGTTAGCCTTCCATAATAAAATATGTAGACTAATAAAAGCTCCAGAAAGTGATCTCTCTATGAAAATTCCCATAATTTAAAAACGAAGTATATGTAAGGGGATTATTTTTAGTATATATAGAGCAAACATAGAAGAACTGCACTCAATTTTTATGACTTAATACACATTTGAAATAAGTATTAGCAGTACTTGCTTTGACTTTATCTTTTAACTCTTTCCTTTCAACTTTCGTTTCATATTTGGTCTCCTTTAATCTTCATTTTGCCCAACAACAAAAAAAACGGGTGAATGTTGGTCCAGTAAATAGCATCTACCGTAGCTTAGTAAGAAATCAGAACCCATTTAAACTTTAAAGGACTAGCTGAAGCTCCTTCAGTGAAATTATCACAAGACATACCCCTCTTAATTGCTTAATGTCTTTCATCATATTTGTTCATTTCTCAAAATCGTACTTTACGAATGCTACAATATACCACAATTGGGATGATTGAAAATAAGCCCTTTTGAGAATCTATACCCATGCTTTCAAATATATATTAAATAATTTAATAAAACGGATCAATTAAACGTATTTAATACATTTATTCTTTGCCTTGGGGATGAAATAACTTTAGATTTAAGGATGAAAACTTTCAAGACAACCACCCAATCTTGAGAAATGTTAATTGTTGGTGGCAACCCAAATTTATTGTTGAATCAAATTAAAGAAAAAAATGCAATTGCTCTCTATGAAAATAATTCTTTGACATCTGAGTTGTACCTTCCAAGGCCACAATTTTTCCTTGCTGTATGCTTATTTGGTCAATCAACAACCGCATTTCACTCCTACAATGGTTTTCAGCTTCTACCTGTTAAAATCCAATGGCTACATTATTATATTCTGAAACAACTCTTCCAAATGCATATGTATCAAAATCTGTAACTTCCAACACAATTTTTTAAATTATACAGTTCTTAAAAGCATAAGCAAAGCACAACTGCACAAGAAGCTCCTCATTTACACAGAAGAAAAAGACAGCCTGTCTCAATTACACATTAGAGTGGTGCGATGCAAGGATCACAACACAAGGGATGTGCACCTTGAGTATACAGTTGAAAGTTCATGGACTAATACGCTTTTTAGTTGATTTTAATGCATTTAATGCATCTGGCAGTAATTTTATGACTTCAGGAAAATAATAAAGAGTCAAAAGCCTTTCTTGTAAGGTGCCTATTTCCAAGTACCATGGAGAGAGTAAATGCAATGGTCTGCTACTGGATATTGCATACATCTAATAATTCTAGATGTATTTAACACAGATTTGCAAGAGGGCCAATTCCTGCTAGCCATATTAGTCTAAGTTGATCTAACCATCCCTCTAGGAGCAGTTCCCAACCACATAGCTAGTCAAACTGGTTCAACAAGCCACAGGCAAAGTTGTGAGAGCAATAGCACCAAAACAAGCATTGTAAATGTCCCAAAAGAATGCAATCAACAAACTCCAATTATTGAGATGTGATACTAAGTCTGTTGCTTGTTGGGTCACAGCATTCTATTTAAACTGTAGCTATTTTATTGGAAAAAATCATGAATCTACCATATCATTGACTCATGATTAAAGCAAAATCTATGCACGCAAAGCCAATTCAAGGTGTCACCTTGTGAGACATTTTTTCTTATTGTAATTTTGAATTGAGATTGCCACTAGCAGTCAAGTATGGCTACAAGCAAAGAACTGCAACATTCCAATTTGGTTGATTTTAACAATTAGGTTCATGAATTCCAAGTTAACAAGCTTCAGTCTCTCCAATACTATGCCAAGGTTCATTTTCCCAAACCTGTCATAATGTTCTTGGTTTTTCAAAGTTCACGCATAGTAATTTGATAGATTTCTTTCTGATACAAAAATTATTATATTAAAGTAAGAGATATTACAGAACGCCTAAAGCCTTGTACACACCTTAAAGGCCAAAAGGCATAGATGTAAACTGCTAAACAAGAAGCAGGATGAAGCAAAGCAAAATATACAAAGCTAATATGCTGAAATACCAAGGATTACATAGAAAATTTGTCCATAAAAAAACAACTTAAGAGTGCAGCAATTTTAAAAAGATTTTTTTATTTTAAACTTTTATGTGATACAAGCATGCAGGGTTTTTGCTTTAAGGCTGTTGAGTAGCCTTTACCAACCTTTCCCAGGAAGAAAGACAGAGTTCCAGGTTCATCTACGGTGTTGAAGCGGTTGATTCCATGGCACATGGTCAGCAAGTGTAATTCCCTTTGGAATAGTCTCTTTGTGTAACTGCAAATTGCCATATTGTAGGGCATCAGTAAGGTCATCTGGTGCTTTTCAGAGGCACCTTGCTAAACTTTTTGCTGAATAGTTTCACCAAGACATCTCTTATTATTTTCATCCATTCAGATCTCACCTATGGACTCTTGTCATTTAAGCAAGTGCTGATAACTGATTCTCAACAAATTGAGAAACCCCATTTGCTGTCTCATGTGATTCCTACATAACATTTGGTTGTACTTTTGTCATTAGATGTGAATCAAGCACAGGGAAATTTGCCGCCTGAGTAGAGGAATGTCTGCTCTTTTCCCTTCCAATGTAAGGACCAGACCAGCAAGAGTATCGTCAATGTTTGTCAATGGCATAACTAGGGACGAACTGGAAGAGAATGAATTAAGAATTTGCTCAATGCTGTTGACATTGCTGTTTTGCCCTGCTGAGAGGATGGCATTAGGAGTTGGCTTAAAGAGCATGTTGTATTCTTGGGCTAGGGTTGATGAGGAATTCACAAAGACAAGAACAGGAGGGCCACTCAAAGCAGTTTTGGATTGTAGGCTTGGTTAAATAACTTGGGAGATTTTATAAACCCTCTCACATTTGAATCCAAGAGTGTTGAAAGCAGAGTTGAGTGAGAGAGTAAGACTCCCGTGCCTTCTAGTCAGAAGAATAGATTAGGGTTTAGCACTACAATTTTTAGGTAGCATGAGTTCCTTTCCTTTGGAAATGAGAATAGTGCAGAGAACTCATCATACTCTTCCACAGCTATTGGCTTTTGCTTGCTGCTCTGCAACTTCTTGTTTCTCCATTTGTTGATGCCTTTTTTTCCAACTCTACTATAGGTTTTCAAGGCCTTACATTGAATATAAAGACAGACACACTTACAATATTCTCTCTCCTTTTATAGACTTGCAAAGGATTTGGAGGCTTTGTCTTGACTGCATTGTCATGGAAAACAGTATCCCAATATGCATGTAGTCTGGTAGGAATGTCCTGCAGATTTTTCTGCATTTATGGCAAATAAACCAGGATTATGTATTAATTAAGTAGTGTAAGACAAAGTAAACTGTGGTTATGTCACTTAAAGAAAATCATAATCTGAAAATTTTAATGACTGAACTAATTGAATTAATTTAGGTTCATGCATAATCCCAAGCTACTAGTGCCTTTAGGCTGGAAATTGACAATAAATGTATCTGCAATTTCTCCCACTGCCTCCCATTTGCTTTTGAAAAGTAGATTTTTTTTCCCCTAAAAATTAAATTTGTCCTGTTGACGAGTGTTTTTGCACTTCACAACACAGACAAAGTAATAGAGTACCCTATCTCTTGAAAAGAAATCTATCTTCAGAAAACTTCAGAAAGATAACCCCAAGGCTTCGATTGTCAGTTTTTGACTTTGCAAAAATGACTCGGTGGTTAATATTATGCTGGTTTCACAAAGGGGCATTTATGGTTCAACAAAAGGACTGGAAGCTTCTAACACAAGGATTTTCTGAAATCTGAAAAATTAGTACAAACCCTAGCTGTATTTTCAAATCATCAATATGAAAATGACTTTTAATCATTAAATATGGCAATTTTAAAGTGATACTTTTCTCCTAAAACTAACCCAGATTTATAGATAAAGATCAAAAGAATAAGGGTTTAGAGAGATCCTAAATCTAAACCTAAGGACAATCACAATAATAACTAATGCTACAGATAGACAAATAACCATAAAACTAGTTCTCGTTTAATCAGGGTTAAACCCACAATGCCACAGAAACAGTGCAATCTTCAAAGGAAATCTTAAAATTTTCAGACTATATAATATAAACATTTACACATATACCCAATCCTTTTGCATAACATGCATAAACATCCACAATTGAACTAATGCAATCAATGGCTCAGACTAACCATACAAAGCAACTTACTAGCAGCAAATCTCAAATGGTATGAGCAGCGAATTCATCAAATATCTTCAACACTTTGCAATCATTACGAATGAACTGAAACTAAAACTGGAAATGAAATTGGAAGAAGGAACCATGCATGCATTTAGAAATAACAAGAAAGGTCACTAACACTTCAATGTTCTTTGCTTGTATTTATCACAAAATGTCATTACAACAATTCCAAATCAACCCTTTACAATGAGGAAAACCTCATATTTATAAATTTTCAAATACAACATAGGGTTTGATATTCATTCAAGATCAATGGCCAAGATTTAACTACATGGGCGGTTTACATTTGAGCGGTTAAGTAGGTCGGCCCATTTTACATTTAATGCATTTTTAAAATAAAAATACATATATCTCCTGAATTGAGGCAGCCTGCTGAGTCGTGGGGTTCTTTTGCAAATAAGACAATATTGGCACAAAACTTAAGGTTGATCCTCTCCAAAAGCAGCTCGCCCAATTTGTTCCTTCTTGGTATATTCTTGAAATCTGGATAAAACTACATTTAATTCCTCCTAGGCAGGCGTGGGAATGATTGTAACCCTATGTGGCATGGCTGCCACCTCAGCCTCAAAACCCTTGATTATTTTGGTCCAATCAACTTGGGACTCCTGGAATCTGTGCATAAAACTTAAAAACATTGTAGCGTCCTCCAAATGATCCTCTGTTATAGCAGCATCAGTCACATGCAAAAAGTTGTCCTTCCACCATTGTTTCAAAATATCAATCTTTACATTTTGTTGGGTAACTGTTTTACCTGTCATTGCTTCCAAAAATGCAATGCGACCTGTATAAATTTTGTTCAAAGCCTTTTCAATTCTTTCATGATCTACCAAGGCTTTATCCATTATTTCCCTCCTGAATTTGAACAATTGAAGCCATGACTCAGGCTCATGAATTTTATCTTTAGAAACTATCTTTTCCTTAGTCAAAATTTGTTGTGGCACATCGATTAACATTGTCAATCTAACTACAGCCTTGTCATCTGAAGCCTTACAAATAGCAAAAATTTGTTGCATTTCTTCTGAGAGCAAACTTGACATCTATTATACAATTGTACAATTTCTTCCAAAATTGGAATGCGCTTATCAAAAACACTTGCAATCCACTTCTGAGTAACCTGGGCAGCAGATTTCATCTTACCAATTCATCAATGGCTTCTTTGGATAGCACTATGGGAGGAGCAGAAGGACAAATATCTGTTTGCACGGGACTAACTAAATGTTTGATGTAACTCTAAAGCTCTTCCACCTATGCCTTCAGTTGTTCCTTAGCTTTTACTTCCTTCTCTAATCTTTGTACAATTGTCTCAACAAATTCCCTTAGTTCATGGACCTCTTGCCTTTTGGAAGTTGGTCCCAAATTTATTGAAGAAATGCTATAATCATCGGGAGCAATGTCTCCTTTGGCTTTATCCGTTGCTAGGGTGGCAATGTGCACAACCATGTTATTTGATTCATCCCTAACAATTTTAGAATACACCTCAGCCCTTTTCTTTTCCTTGGGCTTATTTATTCTGGCCAAGAACTCATCCAAACTTGGGGTAGCCATTTCTACAATTGGCTTGATCTATAGCTGCTCTTTCAACCAGTCGGGAGCAGTTGATTGTTCAATATTAGGATTTTCCTCAGGCCCTTGATTACTTTGTAGCACCTGAGTTTCTTGCTCCCTGTTTTCTTCTGTTTTGTCCTATTCTTGTTGGTCCGTTGGTGATTTCTGCTGTTGTTGTTCTGCATTTTTTGCATCCAATTCTTGCCTCAATACTTCATGATCAGCAAGGATTTCTTCAAACACTTCCTTTTGCTAATCAATACTTACCTCTACTAGAGGAGGCACTATGTCGATGGGTTGGTTTTCTAGATTATTATACATATCGACATATTGTCAAGTACTTTAGATTGAGACCAGGTGTGTCTAGTCAGAGACCTGGTGTCATCAGTATTAACTAATTGTGTATAAAGAAAGAGAGTATTTACTTCCATGGTTAGAGAGAAAGAACTTGAATAAGAGGCAGTTGCCAATCCCAGATTGTTACGGGTATGTAACAAGGTATTCAAGAGGTTGGGTCAAACCTAATTGATCAGTTAAATCATTATTTGTGTGTCATCACTTTTGAATGAAGTCTTGTTTATGATTTTTGAACCTTGGGGTCAAACCAAGGGAAGAGTTATTCATAGGTCAATAGAGATTCCATGTCGAGTAAGGGAGTGGGCATACGACATTGCTTCATAGAAAATGGATTTATTATATATATGAAAACTTTGGCCAAAGTAAGTGTAGAAGTTGCTGCATACACTTTGTCGGTTCACCATGAACCAGGATTGCATAGCTAGTCAGGAGTGTCATGCATAGTTGGCAAGTATCCATAGTTGTATGACCGTACTAGTTATGTAGGACACAACACCATACTCAAGTAGGCATTATTAGAGGTTTCCATACCAAACTCTTCATTGAAGGGTAGGGCCATTTTCCAGTTAGGAAGATGTGCAGGGGACCACTATGTCTGTGGTTTGAGGAAAAGCGCTTGGGTGATGCTCTCCCTCTTGTAGTCGGTAGCCAAGACTTGTGGAACAGAAGAAGTGTGATCCAGATGAGGACACCTTGAACACTGAACTCTTGTAAGTTATGAATTTGTATATGAACATGATCATGGATCAATTGTGTTGAAATATCTTGTCATTGATGTCAAAGGTTGAGCTACTTGTCTACTTGAGCTGCTTGAGCTACTTGCCTGTGTGTTGAGCTACTTGCCTGTGTGTTGAGCTACTTGGCTGCTTGCTTGAGCTATCTGGCTGCTTGCTTGAGCTACTTGGTTGTCTGATTGAGCTTCTTGCTTGTCTTCTTGTTAGCATATAAGCCAAGTGAGCCTACTGAGTTAAATTGCCTTATCAGCATAAGTGTCAGGTTTGAATATTCTTGGTTGAATCTTTTGTTTTGGCATGATTTCTTTATATGAGGCGGTTTGTTTATGGCAAGCTACAAGTTAAGTTTTTGGGCAATGTGTTATTATCTTCTAACAATTTTCAGACTCCTTTATCGTGTGGGGTGTGCAGTCGATTTGTCTTTATTGGCTCAGAATATCAATTATAATATATCACTTATGAATACATGAAGGCATTTCTTTGTCTATTGTTGGCATCGAACTTTATGTGAGGTAGCTATTTATTTCATATCAGTTTGACGGCTCCAATAATCCTCATTTTGGACGATTCCTTCTATTTCAGCGACAGTTTCAAACTCTTTAGTATGGGGCGGCTTATTAAAATTTCAGTGATATTATTTGCTATCATTTTTTTAATGATACGTGGAGCATGAAAAGGATATCGTGCAATGGAGATTTTGTTGTATTCTTCGATGTGAGAATGGGGCATCCTATATATCTGGCAGAGTCTTTATCATCTTTGTTAACTCAACGTTTTGTTTTGATTGGCATTTTGAGCTTATATGCATAATGTGTTGTGTGAGTGTGTGGTGTTGTGTGAGTGTGTGGTTAGCATGATGTGTGAGGAGGCTCCTTCTTTTCTAGACTATGATATCATTATGCCTTAGCGTTGAATAATATATAGAAGGTCAATGTGGAGTTATAGACATTAAGGTTCGATGGTGAGGAAGTCGTGAATTTGATTAAAACGTCTATCATCATATTGGGTCGCTTTTTACCTCTATTCTATTCTCTTTGGTGCATCCACTTCAGCTGATTACATAGAAGATTTTTAATGGAGACACAGGAAGTTTGAAATGGTCAACATCTATGGGAGATGTGAGTGCTTGTTATGGTCTTTAGTTCTTTTCTCCTGTGGCGGATGAGGCAGTATAATTAACTCGTACCTTTGATTCATGTCTTTGTCAATCTCTTGAACTGTTTCGATATATTTTGCATGAGATTGGTTTTAATATTTTCAGTGCTAAGTCTCCTGAATCTGCCCGATAGAGATCCTTATGCAGAGGTGCTTAGAAGAGTGGACGATATAAATGTTTGAAGGCAGAGGCAGTTTTTAAAATATTGACTTTGGTTTAATTTGAATGAGGTGCTGAAAGTTTTTGTGATGGGCAGAATACGTGAGAGTATAGTATTGTGTTTCTCATTTGGAGTGTGAATACATTGACCAGCCAGTATATTGCATATTGAAATATGCTAACCAATTTTTTCGAAGGAATTACACAACATAAACCAGCAATAGCCAACTGGATTAGCGTTAGCATCAAACTGAAAACCAAGCTTGAAAGAACTCAACGCCAAGAATGCACACTCAATCCCAAGGAAGGATAGGTGTTGTCATATGGTGGAGAAACTAAAGAACAGTACTTGAAATGAAACAAACTCAACGTCAAGAATGTGCACTCAAGATCCCATTGAGGGCGAGGTGCTAACATATGACGGAGTTATTAATTGAAAACTGAAATAAATAGGCGGATAACCAGCCATAAGACAATTTCCACACTACCACCAAACAGTGGGGGGAAAAGACTACAATTAAAACACTTCGTCTGCTGCGGCAGGCATCCACTTAAGAGTGGGGATTCACCACTTGAGAGTGGGTACAAAGATATATCAAATGTTCGTTCTTCCACACTGGCGGTAAACCATCCAGGGGTAATTAATATGAAATTAAACAAGTAATTTGCAGCAATGACATTGGTTGGATTAGTACTACTAAATCTCAACCTTACAATTCAAGAGTCTGCAAATACAAGTATTACAATGATAGGAAATAAAGCCAAGAAGAGAAGAATGTATTCTATCAATGTTCTTTGACTTCCCAATGATAAATTAAAGGCCAAACTGAAAATTAATGCAATCTGATATAAAAATCTGAGTTCTGGAAATTTTGATCAGCAAACTGTAAACACCATAAAATGCTCATAACTTGGTCAAATTACCTCCAAATGACGTGAAATCAGTTGCAATGATCTCCTGGAAGATAGGCGCCCATTCCATGATGAAGAAACAGCAGCAAATGATGAGTATTATTTTCTTAGCACAATTCCCAATGTTCCAGAATGGTACGGCCTTGAGCAAGGCCGATTTTGACAAGTAAAAATCATAAACTCAAAACTAAAATCTGAAACTCTCCAAAGATGGTCGCCTTGGGTGTAGGAATGGATTGGAAAAGTACCCACAAGCAAATTAAATTCACTCCAAAAGCTGTATGCAAAAACCACTTTCAGCTGTGACTATATCAGCAACTTCAAAACTGGAAATTTCATCAAAATCTTCAACTATTGAGCTCAATCTGCTAGTCTGATTTGAGAAGCAGCAAATGACCAACTAGGTGTTGTATTTCAAACACGAAATTGGATTGGAACTAGGAGGTAAGCATCCCTCGAAGTATTAAACAAGTTGTCATTTCGACAGCATAACATTAGCATAAAAATATTGGATAATCAGCTCTTCAAACAGCAGCAATATATAAGTTTTTGTTGGCAAATGAAGCAACAAGAACTCTTCAAATTCCAAGAAGTTGAATCACTTCAACTTCCAAAAGGGACGCCACCTTTTTGCCTTTTACTTTTTGAAATAATAAAATATCATTCAACTTCCCCTTTAGGCATCCATTTCATATTGCAACAATAAAGCATTTATTAAATAATTAAATGCTCACTTGACCCCTTTAAGTCCCCTTCTTTAAAACAACTTGAAGTCATCAAGCCTAGGCGTGGGGTACAACTTCAAGACATGAAAAATTGACTAAGTCTAAAACTCAGTCCAAGGAGATAACCAAAAACAATGCCCAAGCTGCAACTGATGAATTGCTAAAAATAGCAAACTGACAAATACCAAACTGAACCAAGTTGATGATGATGCTTCTGCCAAAAATGAACTTACTAAAAATAGCAAATGCCAAAAATAGTAAGTTAACTTCAAAACCATCAGAAAGCCAAACTGAACACTGAACTGCAAAGGATTGAATTGCTGCTAGATAGATACTGCCAAAAGATAGACTTGCTAAAAATAGCAAACTGCTATAAATAGTAAGTCTACACAACATCCTCTGAATGCCAATTGAACAGAATCTGAAAGAGGAAACCCTAGTTTTCTACTTCAGCTTAGCCTACGGATTTCCGGAAATAGGCTAAATCCAAAAGAAGAGTATATGGCCAAAATGGGGACATTACACATATCGTGCTTCTCATGTGGAGTTTTTTTATCAAATTGCCATTGCCCCTGTTGTCTTTGATGTAGACTACAAAATCAGTTAGCATGCATGCCTTTACTTGTTAATGAGCTTTGGTTTTCTTTATCGAGTGTAAATAACTTTTTGATGCAGCTCAAAGAGCAGTGATACCACAAGGGGTTTGACAGAGAATATTCAGCACAGCATCTTGTGGAATTCGTGTGTCTTTTGAGTTATGAATCTGGAGTGTTTGTGGAGCTGTCTGCATCTTGTGTACCGAGTTGTGTGAAGTGATTAAGTGCAGGTGGAAGAAGTTTTGTGTTCAATTTCAAGTCTGAAGTTGGTGCTTCAGCAACACTAGAGTTGGTGCTTCAGTTGGTTCGGAGTTGGTGCTTCAAAGGAGAGTTGGTGCTCTCAATGAGTTGGTGCTCACTTGTAATCTAGGTTGGTGCCCATTGTTGATAATAAAAGCAATATCTTGCCGTGGCTTTTTACCCGAAAGGGTTTTCCACATGAAAAATGGTGCACATCTTGTTCATGGTGTTTTGTGTTGCTCTTATATTTTGATTTCTGATTTATTTGGTTTTAAGTTTTAAAGTTTGAAATACTAATTCACCCCCCCTTCTCAGTATTTCCTGTGTGCTCTTCAAATTGTAATATGTATTTGAAAAGATGAGTTTCGTCTACTTGGAATTATGTAATGTTATTTCATTAATGCAATGAGATGTGGAAATTATTTATGCAATGTGCAATTATGATATGAAAAGGAAAATTTTCATTTCCTTGTTTTTGGAAACTTGTGTTATTCACTTTCTGAGTTAAAACTTAGGTGAAAATTGTTGAGTAAACATTGGGTATGTTACAAGAACTTCTGAAATTAAATGAACCATGAACCATATTTATTCACCAATTCCATGGCCTCTGGTGACAACCTGATGTGCAAAGCCCCTTGCAATGTTCTGACAATATACATTAAAAAGGCATCATTTACTCTCTTATAGTGGGAGGTGCTTGAGTGGTGTAACTGTGGATAACAGTCATATACTTTGCTCTATCATGGCCCATTACCTACTGTTCCATGGCAAGTTAGCCCTCTGTATCTGAAGTTCCTAGCCAACATGTACACTACATAAGATGTCATTGTAAAAGTTCTATCTTTCTCTACATTCTTGAGCTATTGATCAATATTATTGCTCAAGATCCTGGCCTAATGAAAATTCTTTCCACAGTCTATTTCCTTAATGACATAAAACATCCAATCCTCAAATTGGTCAACATTTTCCAGGCCCATGATTCTGCTCAGCAATGTAACCATGTCCCCATGTTCATCTTTAAAGTCACTTTTGTACATGGTTTTGGGCAATTTTGTGTAATGTTGCCTTGTCTTCTTAGCCCACTTAGCATTTATGATCTCCAGACATTTCTTTGGACCATCTAAGTACATTTTATTTGCATCTTCCAAGGTGAACATTGTTAACTATGAGTGGGAAGGGATCTCAAATGCCTCAACCAAGGCTTCCTCTATGAAATTGGCCATGATTCTTCTTTGGTCATGTCTATTGTGTTTAGCACATTCAATGATCAGCTTCGAGCATTGAACAGTTGAAGGAAACCCTGTTGCTTGAACAATTCAATTTTTGACCATCTTCTTGGCCATCTTTGTGGGGTTGGGTCCATACATCCTCTCCTTGAACTCCTCAAGGTCTATGTGACCTAGATTGGTATCCCCTACATTTGCCCAATGGGATGCAACTTTGGTCTCGGGAAGGACTCCCTTGAAATCAGACTTCATTGGTACAGTCCTTAAGAGCCTTTCCTTTTCACCCTTCCCTACTTGCTCACTTTCCTCAACCTGCATCTGTTAGCAAAGATAGCCTAAATTACTTGGAAGGAGGAAAAGTGTAGAAAGAATGAACAAATTTCCCTTAAGGATCTAAACATATTCAAACTATTGCAAAAGCACAAGGAAACTATTACATTCCTTCACAATTGCTCAAAATATTACTTTGAATTCATGTGCAAGAAGTCCCATCATAAAAATCATCAAATTTGTTTTTTAAATGCACTTCGGGAATTTTGAATGACCATGAATTTCGAGGATTCCATGCAAGGATGAAATCTCCAAAGAAAATAGCTTTTCACACACATTGCAATGGCTTTTGGATAGTTTTGCAGATTTCAGGTGACAGTGAAATCTTCAAAAAGAGGCAACTTCACGGATTTCAGAAGGCAGTGAAATCTTTGAAGATGTAATTCTATCGCCTTTTAACACACTCCTCTCAAACTTGCTTTGGGTTTCAGTCGGCTCGCGGATTTCAAATGATAATGGATTATTTCATGCAGGGCCAATTTCCACGAGAAGGCAGATTTAGTGAAGACCACTTTAGCCGATTCTTAAACAAACTTTCAAGACTTCAATATTCTTGAGAATTTCAAGAGATCACGAAATCTCCCAAAGGTAAACCTTATCAACTCAACTTATTAAGGAGCTCGGGTATTTGGAAATTTCGTAGATTCCAAGCAATCTTGAAGTATTACACGATGGAGGTCAATCCGCAAGGTTATTGTTTTAATGAATGCAAAGGTTCCATTTTTTAACACTTTCACAGATTTTAAAGACTTTGAGGATTCCGTGAGGCCACGAAATTCGTGAAGGTTATGATTTTGCCGGAAAAGCGACTAAGTCCTGTTGTGACCTAATTCACACCTCACCCCATTGCAAATGGGGACCCTTGTGGTTTGCCTTTTTTGGGTTTTGTTGTTGCGCCTCTCGTTTTGTTTGGTCTCTGTTTGGGGTTTTTGGGGTTTAAGTTTTGAATGGTCACCCGAGTCGAGTAAAGAGTTTGAGCCTGGATCACTATGCAAACGTCATCATCATGCTTAGGAGGCCCGGGAGACGAAGATCGGCTGTCGTTTCAGTCAATTCTGACACCTCCTACTTTTTAGGGTTTTCACTTTGGCCCCCTATTTTTTAGGACCTACTTTTTTGGCACTTTTGAGCATTTTCTGAGATCCCTATTTTTTTAGGGGCTATTTTTAGAAAGTTTATATTTTTGGAAGGGTCCTGAATTTCGAAAATCCACTCAGAAGTTCGAAAAACTTAACAGAACTCTCAGAAAATCGATTTGAAAAATTTCATGAATTCATGGTGAAATTCTGGAAAATGTTAAAAATCTGGAAAAATCTGGAAAAAAATCACAGAAAAATGGTGAATAAAATGAAAAATCAGTCAACAAATCGAAGAGAATAGTCAAAAATCTGAGAAATTCATGGACTGAAATTCATGATGAATTTGCTTAAGTATGGAGTTCAACCAGCATGGAGAAAGGAGAAATTAATGTCAAAAGGCTTCAGCTGGAAGAGGCAATGGCATAAGATCAGGCCAAGTCCACCCTTGGACAGATGAAAAGTGGCATGGCTGAAGGTGAAGTCCACCCTTCAATGGCAAGACAATTGATGAAGTCCGCCCTTGGTCAAAAGCTGAATGGCAAGGAAATGAGGCAAGTCCGCCCTAGTATGGCAAGGAAAGAGACAAAGTCCGCCCAGCTGAATGGCAAGGAAAGGTGCCAAGTCCGCCCTTGGATGGCAAGGTGAGGTAGCAAGTCCGCCCACCAAAGGAAAGTAGCAATGGCATAAAAATTTGCCAAGTCCGCGCTTGGTCAAATGTTGAATGGCAAGACAATTGATGAAGTCCGCCCTTAGTCAAATGTTGGATGGCTAGACAATTGATGAAGTCCGCCCTTGAGTGGCAAGACACAAGCCCAAGTCCGCCTTGGACAAGATGAAAAGTGGCTTGAAGTTATGGCAAGTCCGCCTTGGGCAAGATGAAAAGGATGGCAAGTTATAAGATGAAGTCCGCCCCATGTAAGATGGCACAAACTAAAGCTAAGTCCGCTCCAAAGTGGCATGAAATTTGATGAAGTCCGCTCCAAAGTGGCAAGTAGATGTATGAAGTCCGCCTAGCTTAAGATTTGATGGCATGAACACAAGCAAAGTCCGCCATACTTAGAGAAGGAGTAGAAAATTGGAAATTTTGCCTAAGTATGGACTTTGGGAATAAAAAATATGCTTGGCCTTGAGGAAAATTCGCCATACTTGGAGAAATATTTTTCTAAGTCTAAAACATTTTGCCAAACGACTTAGGAAGATGTAAAGAAAATTTCGCCTGTGACTTAGGATGGCAAGAAAGTAATGGCGAAATAAATTTGGAAAAAGAAGATTATGGCCAAATAAAATTGGACGATAGAAAGTATGGCAAAGAAAATTGGAAGAAAAAGATTTGTCTAAGGCAATGGCAAGGAAAATTTTGGAAAATTAAATATTGCCTTAGATAAAAAATAAATTTTGCCATAAAACAAACGGTTTGAAAATGACACATAAAATAATTATTTTAATTATTTTAATTCTTTATTTTCAACACCTCAAAGAGATAAACTTGAAAAATCAAAATTGGAAAAATACAAAAAGAGCTTTACTCAACTGGCGTCGGATTTAGAAACTTTCCCGGAGATTATCATTGAGGATAGAACTTGCCATTCGAAAGCTGAGTGCAATCCAAGTTAAGACTCGATTTAATGGAAATAATTGAAATTTGCCAAATGGGTCGATTTTCTCATCTTTAAAATTGAATTCACTTCTCATTTTTACAATCATTCGATTTTCGAAAGAAAAGTGTGAGAAGAAAGTTGTCTAAGGCACGAAAGTTGAGAAAGTTTGCAGCAAAGTGAAGGAAATAAATTCATCCCAGCCAGCATTGTGATCGTAACTATTTCTTTTGTCCAGAAGAGCCAGGCAGATTTACTTTTTCCACTTCATTTTGGCATAAAAGCTTCGTCATTTATTTTCTTTCTAGCTTGATTCTTCACGAGGTCTGATTTGACAACTAGCTGGAATATCTTTCAAAGTGATTTAAATTTTGAATTCTAATTATTCTCTTTGTTTCTTCCTGCAGATTTATTTTCGAGAAGGTAAAGATGAAGTTTGCCAGCAAGGGTGTACAGCTGCAGTCAAAGATCAAATCCAAATGGGAGCATATCGTGGACACCAATCTTGGCCACATTGATCTCGATGACTTCAGGGAAAGAATGTATGGAAGCGATGGACGTCTGCCTACACCAATTGCGAGAAGAATGATGCGCAATGGAATTGTTCATGCAGCTGGATTTCCGCCAGCAAAAGAGTGTTTGGAACTTATGGTGGAATGTGCATTGCACTATAATGCACGAGAAAGGCAAATAGAAGCTCCTGATGGAAGAGTTCTCGCATACTTGTCCAAGCCAGCCATTCAAGAAACTTTCGGAATTCCAATTTACAACCAAACGTCCTACCGCACTAAAGAGGATGCACTTAAGCTTTACCGGAGCCAGCAAGACCTTTGTGCATCAAAGATAAACAAGATTGGTTGCTGAAGCCCAAACCTACTGCAAGGAAGATGCCAAAGAAATTGGTCAGAACACATTTCAAAGAGGAATATGGCGACATCGTCTTGCTGCTAAACAGAATAGTAGGCAGCCCTCATGGTGCACCTTTCGAAAACTGGATGTATTATTTCGTTGATGAAATAATTACCGGAGTCAAGATGTTTAACTGGTCCAGAATGATCAATGATAGCCTCCATGAGCAATTGGTTAACCTGGAGGAAACCAAGACCTTTCACATGGGCTCGAACGTCATATATTCGCTTGCAAGGTATTACAAGTATTCTAGCCTGGTTTGCAAAGGTGTGGTTGGCAATGGCGAAGGATAGCTCAAGGCCTATGATTGTTATCCACAGTTGCAACTAAAGGAGAAGTCACATTTCAGACGAGCACATGACGCCTTCCTTATGTACATCACCCGATTTCTCCAAGGTGGGACGCATCAGAGACTCACCCGTGAGGCCAAGAGTCTAATCAGCCGATATGGATCCTGGTTCATCCAGTTTCCCAAGTTTACTTACATCAGGATTCAGGGATTCTCAGGACGCCCTTATAGACTACCCATCTATCCGACCAACAAAAATGGTTTTGTTGGAAGTTCTAAGGCAACTTGAAGCATATCAGAATATCCAAAGGCCAAAACAGAAGGCAGCTGTCACTTTTCCATTTTTCATCGGCAACATGGAGGAATCATGTCCAACGGCACAAGCAGCGGAGAGTGCTCGACTAGAGATCCAAAAATATCCATTCATATCATACAAGCCGAGGAATAACTTTGATCCTCTCCATCACATTGGAACGGTGGACGGAGAGAAATACAAGCACTGGGTAGACTTGGAAGATTTCTGGGCTAATGCAGCTGATGAGTATGATGTAAGGAAGAGGCTGTGGACAAGATTGCCACTAAGTATGATAAGGGCAACTGAACTTTTCAAGGTACCTAATCAATTGGAGGATGACAGAGTATATTTGCAGCCAGGCTTCGATGAGAACGAGCCACTCCCTCCTACGAGATGGTCTGAGCCTGAGATGGGTGACCTGGCAACATTCATGTGGCCCGTTTTCAAATATTCTCAATGGTGGATGGATCGGCAGGTAGAAACTCTAAGGCAAAGAAATGTGCAATTCACATATGAATTGATGGGTGATACAGAGTCCTATTCTTCAAATGCCGGTGCATCTCGTGGAGATGGGCCAACAGATGCCGCCAACTTGAGAAAAAGGAAAGAAATTGATAAATCTGCAAAACAGGACAAGGATAAAATAATAGATGAAGGGCCTTCTCGAAAGAAGCACAAATCCAGACCTCTTCAGTCGGCCACTTCCAGAAATATAGAAGAAATACTCGCCATGGATAAAGAGTCTTGGGAGAATGTTAGGATCCCTTCTCAAATTGGAAATGTGGAGCCAATGCAAGTGGAAGATGATGCTCATCCTTCCCCTACAGGCACAGAAGTCCTGGAATCAGACAATGACACAGACATTATGGATGGAGAATTTGAAGAGGGAATGATTTCCGCCCTCAAAGGAATCCAAGAAGACCCATCCGTCCAAGAAATTCATGGTATGCCAGAAATCCAATTGGTGCAAGAAGTTCAAGATATGCAAGAGATTCAAAGCATACCGGAAATTCAAGATGTCCATGAGGATCAAAATATTCAGGATATACAGGATCAACAGGAGGATGGAATGGAGCAATCAACCATCCCGGATTGGCTAAAAGAAAGATTAAAGAGAAAGGCGCCAGTAGAGGTTCCTGAAGAAGATGACGCCACAAATTTCTTGGCCAGGCTAGAGCAAGTTGCCACAAGAAAGAAGGCCAAGAAATTTTCTGCCATCCAAAGGGATGAGGCTGGCAATCACACAGTGCAAGTTGCAGTACCTACGGCCGATAAGTTCCAAGATGAGATTGCCCCGTATGAATATGCCATCACGACCATTGACATGGGTCCAACAACGAGAGGGCAAGAAGTTGAGGACTTAGACAATTCCGTTGCCACCATCAAGTCTAGGCTGGAAAAAGAAGTGGCAAAGAAAAAAGAATATAAAAAAGAGATTGAGCGCCTAAAAGATTATATCCAGCATCTAACCAGGCCACTCAATCAAGGTGACCAACTAGCACCTCCACTTCCAAACTCTTCACTAGAACCAGTCAGAAATTTTGAAGAAGAATTGACTACGGCAAGAGAGGCTAAAAATTGGATGGATGGAAGGAAAGAAGAGGCGGTGGCATTTGCAGAAAAGCAGGCACAGGTGTACGAACAAGCTTCCTTTCTGCTATCACGAGTTGCAAACTTAGTGGAATCATGGGGTGGCCTCGAAGGTATTCAAAATAAGATTATCCCATGTATTCAAGAATTAAAAGGCATCTCGAAGCAGAGGTTGATTGATGACAGGGTCATTGAAGCCGGAGCTGCATATGACTTTATTGGCTGGTACTATGCTCTGAGTTCACGAAGAGAAGTCTTGGAAAGGGTAAAGTAGGATAGCGCCAAAGTTGAAGAACGGGCAAAGGAAATTCAGAGTAAAATTTACAAGATGGCTACAGATAAGCTCGATAAAGACATTGTCCGAAAGAAACACTTGCCGCCAAAAAATTTAAAAGAACAAGTGCAGAGAATTTTCTCCACCGTGTCTGGGCCAATCATGAAAGAAAACTTCACTAGGGTATTCAACTTCATGACCGTCAGAAACACTTTCTTGCTACAGGAACCAGAATGGGCGACCACTTTTGCAGAATGTGTTGAGAGCTTGGACTTGCTGGAATACAACATCAACGCGCTGCCGGACATTGCCATGGAGGAGGTCAACTTGATCGTGTCCAGGTTCGCCGAACGTGATGCTTTGAGGGTGGATAAGGATGCAACTCCAGATGCCTAAAGTTCTCTCCAGTTAACTAGTTGATATTTAGGAAACCCTAATTAGGGTTTAGTTGTGTTTGATCTTGGCCGTTGATCTCATTTTAATCTAGGCCATTCGTTGTAATTTTGAGATGCTATATAAACCCCCCCACTCTCTCTCATTTGGATCATTAGAAGGCATTAGAAGAATTAGAGATTCATTAGAAGTTAGATCGGATTAAAGAGGATTAGATTATAGAGAATAAGAGAGAGTTTTTATGAGATTGTTGTGAAAACACTATTTTGATAATAAAGTTCATCATGCATGAGGTGCCTTGAATCCTTTGATTGTCAAATGGTTGCATGGTCGCATATTCTCTTTCTCGTCCAGTAAATCTAAATTAGAAGTTAAGTGTATGTTAAAAGAATGATAGATTGATAACAAAAATTGGTGAAACTTAGCTCATACTTTCTTTGAGTGGATGCTTTTCATTCAATGTGTAAAGTTAGACTGAGCTTTATCGTGGATGCTTAACTTCTGTTTGGATAATTATTGTTCGATTTGATGGTAGTTATTCATGACATGAAAATCATAAGCACATTCCCAGAAGATTGCACATGCTTTGTGTAGTTGTCGTTTAGCATGGCGAAGCAGAGTATTGTTTATTTGGTTTCATTCAATCTTTGTCGTCTCTTGATTTCGTAGGACTAGCATAGGATTTCTAAAACCCTTACTCTTTTTTACCTTTTTTATACAAAGTCAGAAAATCCAAAATAATACTGCATTCACGTCTTCACTTTTCTGAGTAACCTACCAAAGTTAAATCCCAGTTGTGCCCCCAGCAAATCACATCAAAACCACAGAGCTTATCCGCACTCATCTTAAACATTGGAATTACCGTATGATCTTACTTGCAATCTTAGCATACGAGGTAGTTTTTCAAGAGGGGATATAGCGTCTTTGACACTTTATTCTAGAATGTTTGTTGTGTCACAAAACACGCATCAACAAGTCCTCGCTTTGATTTTTCTCTTCAGACTTTTGAAGGGCTCGAGGATTTTGATGCGTTGTGAAAATTTTCATGAAGCTTAAATTTCCTTGAAAGCAAGTCAATGTCTGAGTTTACTTGTTTTGCTTTATAATGTTTTAACCTTCGGCATTTTTTATGCTTCGCGGATTTTTAAGACCCACGGATTTTTGAAATGACAATGGCATCTTCGCAGGGTTTTACCAGTTTTGAATTTTTGACAATGGCAACTCATTTGAATACAATGACTAGAGTTTTGGACATGCTTTAGCTCAAATTTTCGAACTTATGCAGCCCTAAATGATTTCATCACAAATTAAAACAAATTCATCAACCATTTACTTTGAAAACCAAACCATATGAACATAATCGACGTGGAAAACCCTAATGCTCAATGTTCAATCATGACTGCAAAGATTCCAAGCATTTAAACTATCAAAACAACTTCAATGGAAACCTTAAAACCTCGAAACGACTTTTTCTAACCATTTCTAACTTCAAACAAGAAATGCAAGAGCGTGTATGATGTGTTTTGAAGATTACCATTTGAACCCTAGGTGATTTGTTGTTTGAATTGAGCCAAGAACGGAAGAAAATGAAATGATAATTGATATTCGATATTCGTTATTTTGTATATACAAAAGGAGAGGAATACTCCTTATATAGAAAATTACAAGACGATGTTTCTAAAAAGAAACAATCGTTAACTAAAACAAACTACAGTAGATAACTAAAAGTTGCTAAAACGAACTAAAGCATAAACAAAAGTTACTAAAAGCTAAGAAAGTTAACTAAAAGTAAACTATCAACTAATTAAAGCTAAGATGACCATTAAATATTACAATTAATACTTTAATAGGAAATTGATTAAAAATGAGTGCAATAATGTTTTACCAACCTTTCAACTAATTATATGATGAAATGAACTTGAATTTTACCCTAAAATCACACTTGAACTCTGCAAACCGCCCTCCTCTTGTTTGCCTGGATGCCCTAAGTCACCCTCAATCTCCACTTTGAATTTGCAAATGAAAACAATGAGGAATGAATGTGATAAAAGTTGTTTTGATCCCCTCATACCTTAGAAATTAATGCTCCTAACAACGACAGTTGTCTATCACATTAGGGGGTCATTTCAAACTTTTGCCTATTGAAAGAGTTTCAGAGATCACAAAGACCTCCGGAATTTTGGGGATTTGGGCAGGGTTTGGATTTCGGACATTCTGTGGGGTGACAGATTCCATGAGGTGACAACGCTTTGCTGATTTCATGGAACCACTAAGTCCCTGAGGTTTGGAAAAAAAACCCAAGAAAGGCACAAACTTAGCATAAAAACCACCCTAAGGCACTTCAAATCAGATCAACTTAGCCAATTGTTGCAAGACATTCACTCATCTCCAAATTTTGAATAGAAACTTGGAAAGACCAGGGGAGATGACAAAATCAAAATTTCAAGGACCTTTCTCTTATGGAGAAAAGGCAAGGCAACCTAAAAACAGGACGGGAAAAGACAGTTTCCCTATTTCGAACGGGGTGTGTGTGCAAGGCACAACATGTCCCAATATTGAAATCTGAAGTAAATGCAATCCCCATACCAAACCAAAGGAAGTGTGAAAAAATACTGGAGATGAAGTAACTCAATTCTATAACAATAATCCGTATCTTCATGGATTTAGCATACATAAAAGCAAAAGCAGTGTTTGGATATTTCTTGAGAGAGAAAAAATATGCTATCATTTATGAAGGGAATAATTGGAAATAAATTCCATGTGGCCTGTTAGAGTGAAAAGAGTTTGTCAAAAAATTAGTAAAGGGCAATAATTAAAAAGGAATAGTTGATGTTTAGCAACAATACTTGGCAATAATTTGAGAGATTCTCAACACCAACCTACATGAAAGTCAACTTGCTCAAAAAAAAATGATTTACTTACATATTCCAAAAGCATGTTTGAGGTAACATGAAATCAATCTATAAAGAAAAAGAAAAATTGTCCTCTCAAGCATAAAAACTGGTTCCTAAAGATATTGAGTCTACTAAGCAAGAAAATCAACATATAGAGCCAATGCTCATGAATGAAAACACAAAAGGGCGTACAAACATCCAGGTCAAGAAGATAATCCCTCTTGCATTTTAAAAATTTTGCAATTTAATACCATTAATTGACAACAAAAAGCAATCCCTAACAGAAGATTTTGTTAATCAAACCAAGAAAATTAAGATAAGGGTAACTAGCACTAAATTCAAAGCCAATAGGGAAACAAGAAACATTCACAATCCACAAAATAGATCACAATAGAACAAACAGAAAAGACTTGCATACTGAAAAACTAGACCCAATCCATCGTCTACATTATTTCAATAATTAAATATTGTACAGGGTCACTTGCTACATTTTTGTGTTATCCCAACCAAAACTGTTTGCCTCTTTACCATTGGGAAGCATCACTCTCAAAGGTCCAGCTTTATAGGAGATAGGAGAATTGGCAGACTTTAAGAACTGTCATATTATATATTTTATTCTTCCAACATGTTCCAATGTTTGGAAGTATCAAATGCCAGATTATATAATTCTTTGACAAAGACTAATAGATCAATGAGAGTCAATTCGCTTCTGCAATAGTTACTAGCATATCCAATCTTTATTCTCACACTTGGTGAAGTGGATCCACTATTTTTAGGCAAAGAAAATCTACTGCCTCGTTGCCCCTAAGCCAGGGTATCCAAACAAACAAGCATTACAAGCTTCTCCAATTCTAGAGCATAGCTGGCCATGGCCTTTAGGAGATCATCAAGGAAGCATTCCATGCACTCTATAGGAATTGATCAGCCAGATCCACTTAATCCATGCCATTTTTCTATGATCATCATCATAGCTTGTATTGTCCCTTAGGGTGAATAATCAGAAGTTTAGTACTTCTTCAACTCCACATTTTGATACAGATTAGCACAAGCCTCAGTCTCAACCAACCTTTCATCTTCTCTAGCAATGGATCTCATTTCAATATGATTGTTTGCACGCTATATAGCTTTCCATGAGATTGCTGTCACCCATTTCAGATTCCAACCCATCCCCACCCCCCTTCCCCAGTTAAATTGTTTTGTTATTGTTTGTAGCCTTAAGTTGCATAACAGATGATATGGTTCAAAGTTTGCTACTTGTAATTTTTAGTCTGATCAACCTACTTTGGTTACAACTAGATTTTAATATAGTTCCTTTCTTCTAAACGAAAATGTCTTGCTACACTCTTAACTTGTTGGATGTATCAGGTTATAGAGTGGACAACTCGTGGCACATATAACCTTTGACTTGGTCACTTGATAATTCCTAGATCTCATGAATATAGTGGCAATCAACCTAATTGGTATTATGGTATCACCATAGCCTAATTATGCTATATATAGGAGGTTGTGGTTTGGTATTTGCTATCATATTATGAATTTTTTTTTGTTGTAAGAACTGTGTAGGTTGCCCCCTTGAAGTGGCTTTGTCTAATATCTACTATTCTACTTTCACATCACTCATATTGTGTAGACTTGCTCTATTCTACTCTTAGTTGTGCTCATTCACTATTCTCCTCTTTCCATCACGTGGTTCTGCTCTTTATATATTGTTATTCTACACTTGCAATAAACAATTTCATTACAAGTGGTATTAGAGCTTTGATTTGGATAGAGACTCTCTAGTGCAAACTATCTTCTTTGTTGTTAGCAATTTAATTTGTCACTTTCATGACGACACAAAATGGAATAGTGTACGAGGAAACATCTTTTCAAATTAGCAAGGGAAGCTCCCTAATTCAATATATTCCTAAAATCTAAAACAAGTAAACTAGATGGACGATTATGCACACAATAAAAAACTTTTTAGGGGCTTTGCATGTAAACAAAATGCTTGAAAGAAACAATATAGACCTATCTTTTGATCTCTAAGGTAAGAGAACAAGACTAAAAGTACTAATCTCATCAGAAGATTTTATGTTTATGCAGCTAAATTGTAACAAATCTAAACACTAATGCTTTCCAATGACTAAAGCAGAGATCAATGAATAAGCATCAACATATGGATTGATCTAAATAAGAAACACGACGCTTATAACAACAATTGATAAAGAACAAGATTGAAAGCAAGCAACAACTCCAAAGCATACAAAGCTACTTCACAAGGTAGATGATCAATCCTTCACAAAGTTAAACAGGAACCTTCTTTACTACTTGAGTTGCCAAACTTGTACAATTACAAAACAAAATTTGAACTCTTAAAACTTCAATGAGAACTTCAACAACATAAGCTTAACACAACTCTCATTACCTTCTATATGCTCAAAGCACTTATTTATAAGCTCTCTAAGAAAAACATCTAAGGAAAAATAATAATAAAATAATGCTTTGAAAGTGCTTTTAAAGCAACTCTATCTCTATTCACTGAGAAGAGGCAACAAATCAGTAAAACTATCTCAAATAGGCTCTTTCCTTACATTAACTCAACTTTCTCCTTTCTCAAGTCACTTTTTCCTTTCTAACCCTTCAACTTTGATTAACTTACTTTAATTTGATGACTAAAACCTCACATCACATATTTTGGCTACCACTGCCACCTTAGTCACTATTTTTGACTGACACAACCACTAGAAATGTGTGAAATTGTCTTATGCCATTGTAAGATTCCTCGCCAATTTTGGATAAAAATTTAACGATCTTCACAAGTTTGACAATTTAGGCATTTTGTCAAACTATTGGTAGACCATTGAATTGAGTATATTTTCTACTCTATTTTGTTCAAATAGTTCATAGTAATCATCACATAGAATTATTTTTCCAATTTAAAAAACATGAACATTCAAATTCCCATACAGTCTTACCATTAATTCTAACATATTCTTTTCAATTCACTGAACATTGAACAATACGTGGAATTACATATCAAGTGTGTCGTTGTGCAGCTCCCTTAGGATGTCGGCTTCTCTTTGACTAAGTCCCCTCTTATATTAGGGGTGGCAACTAGTACTGAGGCGTGGTTGAGCAAGGCGACCAAAATAGAACAGCAGCTAAACGTCACTTTTATCTCCACTTTTTTTTATCTGATCGGCGGCTAACACCCCGTAAATTTATACTCACACACCTTTATGACAAAATTTCCATTGAATAGATAAATATAAAGTCAACTCCCTCAGTCGACCTCCTCGATCCCTTCATATCATTGAAGCGACACCCTTATCATCATGATTGACAACTTTATGTTAGATAGGAAATTACCTTGTTTCACTTGGATCTTTCCAAGACTATACGGCCCAGGCCTACATCGACTCCTTCCATATTATTAATATGGAAAAGTGCATTAAACAAGAATATGGAGCTTATTGAATATGTGCCTAGCTTAGTATAAAATAATATCAGCCCTTTCTGTTGATGTTTAGCAGCTTCGGGCTCAATTCTTCCAGCCTCGAATGAAGCACAAATGGCAACATTTAATCTCTAAAGATGGCCGGCCTTCCTTGTAATCAATATTTATTATTTGTAATTATGTTTTCCTTGGTGGCCGACCTAGTTATTATTTGGAATTATATTTTCTTTTGGTGGCCGACCTACTTCTTGAAGAGGTACGACCTCTCTTGCAACAATGTATATATAGAAGGTCATTTCCTCACATTCAAGCATCAAGCAAGTTCAATCTCCTCCTTCATTCAAGTGCAAACTCTTCAAGAGAGAAGTGCGAATTCTTCTAAATGCAGATTGTGAAATTTCTAAGTGCAGATTGAAGATCAAGTAAGAGCAGATTACTTGTTTGTTCTACAGCCATTGCTGGTGCTGAATATTGGCCTTGTCTGTGGCCTCATTGTAAAGAGACTTGTTGCCATTACTTATATATATAAGAGATATATAAGTGGAGGGTTTTCCCAGGGTATATGCTGTGTTATTGTGTCTGATTTTTGAATTAAAATTCTGCTTTTACATCTGATCATAAAAAAAAAAACTAACATGGTATCAAAGCTGGTGTGAAGAAGATCGTGATCAGATTTCTTATTACAGCGATACTCTTTATTCTCTTTCTCATTTTTGTCCATCTCTATCTCTTCGTCAAGATGGTGAACGGTCTTAAGATTGAGGATAGACTCGAGGGAGCATCAAATTACACATCATGGAGGTTCAGAATTATGCCCAGCTTGGAAGAGAATGACTTGGCTGAGTTTGTGAAGACCAAAGTCCCCGAGCCTACAGAGAAGGAAGAGAAGGTCTAGTGGAGGAAGAAAAACATCAAGGCGAAGAAGATGTTAGTTGATTTCGTAAAGGATCATATTGTTCCGATTGTCTCCAAGTTGAAGACAACAAGAGACATGTTCAAAACCTTGGAGGAGATGTACGAAATCAACAACACCAATCGGGCACTTGCACTGAAGCAACAACTCCATCATGTGAAGATGGCGAAAGGAGAAACAATTATTGCTTACTTCATGAGGATTTCGGAATTGAGAGATCAGCTCTCTACAATTGGTCATGTGGTTGATGACAAAGACTTGACCATGCTTGCTCTTAATGGTCTTCCTTCATCTTGGGAGTCCTATATTCGAGGAATCAGTGCAAGATCGAAACTTCCTAAGTTTGATCGTCTAAGAGCGGATTGCATTCAAGAGGAGTCTAGGTTGGTGGCTAGAGGCGTTGGTGAAAGCTCAACTAATGAAGACATTCATATCCTCGCCTCTCAATCTTCAAAGAAGAAAGGGAAAGATGGGAAGAAAGGACACTTCAAGAGGAATCGAGATAAAGGAGTTGATGATGCTCCTGCATTCAAGAAGAAGAGGTACCTATCCAAAGTCCAATGCTTTAGATGTGATCAGTATGGTCACTTTGCTAAGCATTGTCCAACCAGGCCTAAGCAGCAGGCCACCATTGCAGATGTTGATGATGCCTCTCCACAGAAGGACTCATGTGAATACTTGTTCTATTCGGCATTGTCAAGCAATGTACCTACCGACACCAACACTTGGCTGATTGACAGCGGTGCCTCTCAACACATCACTAGTTTTAGGGAGCATCTATCAAGCTTGGTGGAGAGAGATTCTACTGAACAAGTCATTATTGGAGATGATGCTAGCTACTCGATGAAAGGGATTGGGACCTCTACTCTCCACTTGGATTCCGGCATTACCCTGTAGTTGAATGATGTTCTTTATGTTCCAGGCATCAAGCGTAATCTTGTTTCCATTTCAGCCTTGGAAGACAAAGGATACCAAGTTGCCTTCTCTAAAGGCAAAGTTCTTGTGTGGATGAAGAATTCCAACTTCAAGACTACTAAGGTGATTGGTGTTAGACATGAGAGCCTCTATAGGCTATGCACTCGTCCACTTCAAGCATTAGTACATGATTCCTCAAGCTTGTGTGATCTTTGGCATCAAAGACTGGCTCACCTTCACTTCCGAGCTCTACCTATCATGGACAAGATGGTCATGGGCCTTCCAAAGTTCAACCAGGAGCACGAAGGTATTTGTAGAGGCTGCGCTTTGGGTAAGAATACTAAAGGTTCATTTCATAGTAGAGAAAATAGATCCAAATGTATTCTAGATCTCATTCATTCTGATTTATGTGGTCGAATGTCTGTTGCTTCTTCGAGTGGTTTCTTGTATTACATTCTTTTTATTGATGACTACTCTAGAAAGACTTGGATTTATTTCTTGAAATCTAAAGAATCTAAGGAGGCATTAGAAAGGTTCAAGGAATTCAAAGCTCAAGTGGAGAATTTGTCCGGGAAGAGGATCAAAGTCCTGAGATCCAATAATGGAGGAGAGTACAATTTGGACAACTTTCGAAACTATTGCATTGAAGCTGGGATTAAGAGGGAGTTCAGTGTCCTTATAATCCTCAACAGAACGGTGTTGCAGAGAGGAAGAACAAATCGATCGTGGAAGCAACAAAAGCCATGATTCACGATCAGGATCTGCAAACCTTCCTATGGGCAGAAGCATCTAGGACAGCGGTCTATGTTCAAAATAGAAGTCCTCACCAAATCCTAGAAAACATGACTCCTGAAGAAGCTTTTACTAGGAAGAAGCCAGAGGTGAGTCATTTGAGGATCTTTGGATGACCAGTTTATGTTCACATTCCGAAGGAAAAGAGAACAAAGTCGGAGCCTTCTGGCAAGAAGGGAATATTTGTAGGTTATAGTGAAACATCAAAAGCCTACAAAATCTAAATTCCAGGCCAGAAGTTGATCGAGATCAGTAGAGATGTCACATTTGAGGAAGATGTTGCATTCAGGAGATCCAAGGGTACTCACATGGAGATTGATAGTGAAGAGTCTCCTCAGGATATGGAAGTTGACCATACTCCTGAGATTCAGAGGGAGACTTCAGAACCGAAGGAAGATGATGATCCAGTTGAGCCCTTGGAACCTACTGATGGGCCTACTGATATTGTGATTGGGAGAAAAAGACCTCTCTGGGCTAGGCAAACAATGCAGGAGGCAGAAAGGTTTGCAGCACCAAGAGGTACCTTCAGAGAAAGTAAGAGACCTCACAAGTTCTCCAGTTATGTTGCTTTGATGAGTCAGATTATTGAGTCTGAGCCTTCCAGTGTTGAGGAAGCTTCTAGTCAACAGGTTTGGAGAGATGCTATGACAGAGGAATATTAGTCAATTCTCAAGAATGATGTTTGGGACATAGTTCCTAGACCCGAAGGCAAATCTGTGGTATCTTCAAAATGGCTCTTCAAGATCAAGCATGTGGCTGATGGGAGCATTGAGAAGTACAAGGCAAGATTCGTGGCTAGAGGGTTTTCACAAAAAGAGGGAGTTGACTATGAAGAAACATTTGCTCCAGTTGCTCGCTACATTTCTATCAGAACCATCATTGCCATTGCCGCATCTAGAGGATGGAAGATTCATCAGATGGATGTGAAGACAGCTTTTCTGAATGGTGTGATCGAGGAAGAAGTCTATATTGAGCAACCTGATGGATTTGAAGTACGTGGGAAGGAGTCTCATGTTTGCAGGCTGAAGAAGGCCTTGTATGGTCTTAAGCAGGCTCCTCGCACATGGTACGAAAGGATTGATCGTTACCTGTTAAGCTTGGGCTTCTCCAAGAACGATGCTAACTCAAATCTGTATTTCAAATTAATTAATGGTGAAGCATTGATTTTGGTTCTATATGTTGATGATTTGATTCTTACTGGAGAAGAGCACCTCATTCTCAAATGCAAGGAGGAGTTGGCTTCTGAATTTGAAATGAAGGACCTTGGGCTCATGCATTACTTCCTTGGCTTAGAAGTTTGGCAGAAGCCAGATGTGATGATTCTAAGTCAAGGTAAGTACACCATTGATATACTGAAGAGGTTTGGTATGGTGGATTGCAAATCCATGTCTACGCCTATGGAGTCCAACCTACATAAGTTGAAGGAGGCTGCAGCTAGTTCAAACCTGGTGGATCCCACGATGTACAAGCAGTTGATTGGATCTTTGATGTATCTAGTCAACACTAGACCAAAGATCTGCTATGCAGTGAGTGCACTCAATCAGTTCATGTGTGAACCAAGGCAGATACATCTTGTTGCAGCAAAGCATATCCTGAGATACTTGCATGGCACAGTTGGATATGGGTTGAGATATTCTTCAGGTGTGGATTTGAAGTTGCATGGTTATGCTAATTCTAATTGGGCAAGGTGTGTCACTGATCGGAAGAGCACCTCTGGATGTTGCTTCAATTTAGGGTCTGCTATGATATCCTGGTGCAGCAGGAAGCAGTCATCTGTAGCATTGAGTACAGCAGAGGCAGAGTATATTGCAGCTTGTGTGGCAACTCAAGAAGCAGTGTGGCTTCGTAAGCTCCTTGCAGGATTGTTTGGACAATCAATGGAGCCTACTATCATTCATTGTGATAACCAAAGTTGTGTGAAGTTTTCTGTTAATCATGTGTTTCATGACAGAACCAAGCATGTTGAGATCAAATACCATTATATCAGAGATATGGTATTAAGGAAAGCAATACAGTTGAAGTATATCCGCACTGATGAGCAGACAGCAGATATTCTCACCAAGCCTCTCTCCAGGATAAAGTTTGAGTGCTTTCGAGACAAGCTTGGTATGGTGGAGAATCAAGCCCTAGCTGAGAAAGAGTCTCAGTATCAGTGATCCTCTTTAATGCATTTCTCTTTGAGAGAGATTTGAGGTGCAAGCCCTTGTTAATGCATTTCTCTTTGAGATTTGAGGTGAAAGCCCTCATTTCCACCCTCTGGGAGAGCCATGGTGGATGTCATGTGTGTGACTCCATGACAGCATCACGAGAGAGAGTTCATGATGATTTTCTTGTACTCGTGTTTCACCCTCTGGGAGAGCCATGGTGAACATCACATTGAGGTGACAACATCACATAAGTGATTAACACTTGTACATACCATACATGGGTGTAGCCATTATGGTTGATATCATGATGAGGTGATATCCGATATCATGATGAGGTGATATCGTTTCTTTTCCACATATGGTTGTAGCCATTGTGGTTGACATCACGATGGGGTGATGTGTCTTATGCAACTGGAAGCATTTCTCCCTAGCTGAGAGGGAGTGTTGATGTTTAGCAGCTTCGGGCTCAATTCTTCTAGCCTCGAATGAAGCATAAATGGCAACATTTAATCTCTAAAGATGGCCGACCTTCCTTGTAATCAATATTTATTATTTGTAATTATGTTTTCCTTGGTGGCTGACCTAGTTATTATTTGGAATTATATTTTCTTTTGGTGGCCGACCTACTTCTTGAAGAGGTACGACCTCTCTTGCAACAATGTATATATAGAAGGTCATTTCCTCACATTCAAGCATCAAGCAAGTTCAATCTCCTTCTTCATTCAAGTGTGAACTCTTCAAGAGAGAAGTGTGAATTCTTCTTAGTGCAGATTGTGAAGTTTCTAATTGCAAATTGAAGATCAAGTAAGAGCAGATTACTTGTTTGTTCTACAGCCATTGCTGGTGCTGAATATTGGCCACGTGTGGCTTCATTGTAAAGAGACTTGTTGCCATTACTTATATAAGAGATATATTTGTTGCTGGGTTTTTCTCCCTCAAGTGGAGGGTTTTCCCAGGGTATATGCTGTGTTATTGTGTCTGATTTTTGAATTAAAATTCTGCTTTTACATCTGATCATAAAAAAAAACTAACACTTTCTTTACCAATACCGTATGGCTTATATATTGTGTAGAACCTCACCCAAATATATACAGCTCCATACCAGATTTAACAAACAAGGAATATCACCAAATAACTGCAACCAAATGAATATTATAATATTTGACCTCTGCAAATACCATCTTCAAATATCCTTGAAATTTGTCTTTGGAAAGACTTCACAAATTTTGAACAACCTTTCAAACCAAGCTTTGAAACTCCATGCAAACTATGAGATGAGTTCACATGTAGAAGGATTTAGGTTTTCATCCAATCCTTCGAATCCGAGGGTTTTTGTCCCCAAGTTTCTAGAACCTGTAGCCAAGCTCTCAAATTTCTCCCGCGATAATTTTCCAAAATGATATCCTAATATTCTTTTCCACCACCTTTCATACTTCACCACCTTTTAATTATTTATTATTTATTTTGCCTTTCTAAAGTGACTTTATTTAATATTTTAGCAATGCATTTAATAAAGTCGCTTTAATAATTAATTAATTAAATATAAATGTTTGTTACTTAGGACATCATCATTTGCAATCCACTAAGAATCTAGATCAATCTCATCGAGGCCAATTGGCTGCTTTTCCTCAAATTATAAAAAAATTAAATGGCTGACTGAAACAAAATATGGAAATTGTAGTTGGAAGCAGATTTAATATCTCCAGGCCACACCATTAAAGCAGTTTGTAGGAAAATCATGTCAACATCAAACAAACCAAACTTTCTTCATTCAAAGTTTAAGAACTGTTATTGTCAACAGGGTTTCTCCATCCATGGGCGATTTACTCAATTACAAGCACTTGTTCCAGGAACTCTGATATCTGACTTAGATTCATTTATTCATTCAACTTATAATACAGATTCAAAAGGATCGAATTTAACCTCTACCACTTGGGAAAGTATTAATTAGCACAGCACATTCCTGCAAAGTAAATGTGTTAATTATGTATTCTTTATCTCTGCACAGTTCTGCAATGTAAATATGTTCATATTAATCATTAATGTAATTATGTATTCTTTATCTCTGCACATTCCTGATATGATAGTACACAATACTAGATTAACAGTACATTACAAAAATCAGTTAAAATTGACCATAAATTTCCTTTCCTCTTGTATGAGATAGTAACCTTTTTAAAACCTTGATATTTCTTATGTTCCACAGTGTTTTGGGGACGGGGACGGGGACGGGGGACGGCGGGGGACACGTTTCCAAGACGTTTCCTAGGGGGCAATTTTTAGGGGACAGTAGGGGACGGCGACATACAAAATACATACATACATACATACATACATATATATATATATATATATATATATATATGATTTTTTCATAATTTATTAATATATTATACAAAGAGAGAAGGAAAGAGAGACAGATATGTCAATAAATTAATAATTGATAACAACAATATCAATATGTAAATAAATCACGAGAGTAGTACTATAACAGCATAAGAAATGTCATTAAAGCATTATAAAATTTATCACAGCAGTATCAAACATCAATAAAACCATGGTCTATCAATATCCAAATGTTTCAAACATGTATCCAAAAGTCTCAAAGTTCAAACATGAAAATCAAAATATTAAATACACAGTCTGTGAAATTAAGCCTCATTCAGGCTATGAATATCCAAAGACTCAGAACTATCTAAGTCACTATCATCAAAAATATTTAATACAACAGTCTATGAATTAAGCCTCCAAGTTTGATGATGTGTGTCGCTGCCAATCTAGTATCAAAAATATTTAATAAAATATTAAAATGCTTTCTGTTTGACTTTGAACATAGTTTGAGTCGCCTGATCACAGTTTGAGTTGCCTGAGAGAGAGAGAGCTGAGAGACGCGTTTTTCTTCTGCCACTGTGTGATTGAGTCGTGTGAATGAACATTGAAAATTAATCATATTTGTTTTTAACTTTGTTTTGGCATTTAGGCAAACATTTTAGGTTTGGGACAGTTAGTGGGCCCCGCACGACCATAGAAAGGAGGACGAAATAATTAAAAAAAACAATTTTTTAAACGTTTTTTTAACCCAGGAGGCTCCCTGTCTACAAGGGATGGGGAACCGTCCCCAAAAGGCAGGGGACGTTTCCTCCCGTTTCCTGCTAGCTGGGTTGTTTCGGGGATGGCTGGGGGGAATCCCCTTTGTGTCCCCCTATCCCGAGGACGGTTGGGGACGGGGATAGTGGGTTTTGGGGCAGGGGACGCGTCCCCGTGAAACACAAGATATTTCATATTTTTGTATTTTCTAGTTATTTTTTAGGCAGGCAATAATACTCGCAACCAAACAGAATATAGTCAAACTTGATGAAGTTCTACAACAGGAGAAGTTCTTCACGAGTTTTCCAAGTTTAGGGAATGAGTTCCCTATTAACATTAATAATTTCCATTACTAAGTAAATCGATGGTGCAGACTAGGATGACATTTTATCAAACATTCAATGTTTGAAGACCAATAAATAGAAATCCCATATCTAGTCTTCATTTTAGTTCATAAGCAACATTTGTAGATAAAATTTGAGTGGATTAGCAAACCAAAATTTGAGCCCTCATAAGCAACTGAAAAATAGATGTCTGAATTCTAAAGGATTTGTTGAAGAAGAATACAAAATTCAAATTCAAAAAGGAAATCTGTCCCCCATAGCCATCCATCGTCAAACTTGGAGTCAGAGAAAACCAGCAGAAAAATAGCCTAGCCACATAATAGGAAATGCATCCCTTCAAAATGCAAAAGATCCAAAAGTCCTTGAATTTTTGAATTCTAAAACACCAAAACAATCACATGAGTAGATGAAAATCCACAGCACCATATTTTTCACAAATTTTGTCATGAAATTTTTCATTTTTGTGATTAATCGGGAAAACATCAGTCGAAATCATTAACCACGAGTTTTTCATGAAGCAAAGTTTTGCAGGGAAAAAGTCACAATCCATGGCATATCACAATTATTCACATTTTTTTCTCATCTTCTACTTCTATAGTACATGGTGCTTTAGGCACTTCTTTCAGCTATTTTTGTTTTCTATAATTCATAGTCCCCTTGACCTATTTCAAAGTATATGCCATTGATAATAATTTCCTTTCGATTCAAGCAAAATTTCAAAGTAACTTGAGGTCCTCCAGTACACCAAATAGCACATAGCACATCATATTCCATTGTTTTATGTTGGAACTCAACTTGAGATCTAAGGGGAAAACTGGCCATAATTGAAAACATAAAGGCTGTTACAAATTAGGAAATTGCTGCGGAATGAAGAATATAACAACATGCAGTTCATAGGTCGGGATTGAGCAATTAGTGCTTCCTTCTAACAATGTTCAGTTCATAGGTCAGTATTGTGCAGTTAGTGCTTCATTCTACCAGCTCTAAGTGTCAAAGAAAGTAGCATTGTGTCATATAACCCTTGAATGCTGCATGCAGTAGCAACAACAGACAGAAAAGCAACAAGACACTATAATGTTCCCTCTCTAGGTTTAGTTGATTGGATTTAATTTTAATTTAAACGCTAATGTTCTTAAGTTAAATTAAATATTTAACTTAGCATTTATTAAAATATTATAAAAAAGGAGACTTTATAAAGTGGTGCCTAGGGAGACATAAGTGAAAATAAAAAGTGTAGTATTTTTTAATGTGAAGTCCAAATGGGAGATATAAGGAATTAAATAAAAATAAATATGGAGAATTTCAAGAATTGGTGTGGGAGTTATGGAATGAAGAACAAATGTAATGTCCCCTTTCTAGTTCAGACTTGTTGACAGGACGCTTGGCCTATTACTGACCCTCGTAGGCTAGAGCAGATGGTTAGGGGGTCTCATTTGACAGTATTCAAGATGGATTTTCCCTCCTGTATTCAGTGTGAGACCAGGATTGACCTTCGTTGGACTCCGTTTGACACACTTACTATTTATAGTAAGTGACTATTTTCAGGGAGTCAAGGTTTCTATATATATCTCAGGCATCTGGACAGTAGTCAGAGGCAGTGACGACCTTTGTTAGGCTCTGCAGTTGTTACTTGGCACTTTCGGAGAGATTTACTATTTATAGTAAGTCAGATACAAGGAGTTACTATTTTTGGCAGAGCACCTGGTGATATAATATTTGGGAATATTTAATGGTTATGTGAGTTGACTTTATTATGAGATCAATTATAAAATGTTATTCTAAAAAAGCATATGCTATAATTGTACTTTAAGTCATTAAAGTGGGGCCATGAGGCCATGACCCTTCAATTAGTCGCCACTTAAAAAAATTAAAATATTTGGGCACTTTTTCCAAAGTCAACTTAAAAAGCAACAAAAGCAAATATATTTAAATGATGCCAAGTGAGATAAGTTGTACTTTTCTTGAGAGGATATAAAAGCTCTCTTCACAAAATCGACCTCATTATTATTATTTAAGTACTTGACTTTGTGAAAAATTTCTCCTTGGCTGGTGTGCAAGGGTTTCAACAGGTTTGCTTGAGGATTTGCAGATATTCTCAGGTGTTTGCAGCTGCTTTGAGGTGGTGAGAGATCCACTGAATTGTGGCAACAGGAGGGCTTCATACAGGAGCTCTAAGTGTGCTTAAATCTGGAGTTATTGAAGGAGTTTTCAAGGGGTTTCAAGAAGATTGTTTAAGTTTGTTTCAGATTGTCTAAGGCAGCTATTGATGATCATTTGCAGTCTTTAAGATCACATAGAAAATCACTTTTAAGGAGGCCGTACTGCTGATCAAAAGAACTAACAGGGTCTTGGCTGGGACATCCTCTCTCTTGTCCAAATCGCCCTCTCTTTGAAGTCTAAATCACCATGAATAGGGGCGGCTAGGCTTGGGGTTTATACAGCAGCAATAATAAGGTGGGAGAAACTCATAAATCTGGAGAAATCAACAAAAAAATCAGACTTCATCAAATCTGAAACTCATTTCCAGATTTCATCATCATGTGCTATGGACCACCGGTATGCCTTCACATGCATTTGATGAATGTGAATTTGATTTGGAATAAAAGTGTGATCAATATTCTCCATTCAGCTTGTTAGTTTCTTGTTAGCATTAATATTTGCACAATGATTAGCAAAAGATTATGATCATTGTAATTACCTATCAGCTGTTGTAAAAGCCCTGTTTGTGAATCAAGTTATTTTCAGACTTTGTTGGGCAAGTGTTTAACAAAATTCCTCTATGTTAATGATGCTGATTTGAAAAGTTAATCATTTAAATTCTGAGTTCTCGTTATTAGTGTGATTAAAAGTCATAAATATATCATTGTTTATGCACAATTGCAATGTAAACTCATTCCAAACACAAGCAAGCAATCTTAACCAAAACAAAACGCAAAACTAAAGCTCAGAAAATTATATCAGACCCATATTCAAACTCAGGAAAATTATATCAGCAAGAGGAAAGGTTCAGAATTTTGCATCAGCAGTGACTGTTAATCAGTTGGAGAGACACCAGGTCTCTTACAACAAAAGTGTTTTTGGGCTCATTTTTCCATGTGTGTGAGTTATTGGGAAGACAATGTTATGCTTGAAGTGTGGGAGTTACAGAATGAAGAACAAAAGTGTTTGTGGGCTCATTTTTCCATGTGTGTGAGTTATTGGGAAGACAATGTTATGATTGAAATGATAATTGATATTCGATTTTCGTTATACAACAAAAGAGAGGAAACTCCTTATATAAAGAATTACAAGATGATGTTTCTAAAAAGAATCAATCGTTAACTAAAGAGAACTAAAGCAAATAACTGAAAGTTACTAAAAGCTAACTGAAAATAAACTACCGACTAACTAAAAGCTAAGATGACCATTAAACATTACAATAATACTTTAATACCCTCCCTTAATGGTCATTCTACTAACTTAAACTAAGTCTACCCATAATCTTATGGTCTTTTAGCCATGAATGGATAATACGCAGACTCCTTTTGCTCAGTATGCTCTGCAACTTGAGCCTTCTGCTGAGACCCTTCCTGGTTGGACTTCTCATCAACCAACTGCTTCTTGTAGTACTTTTGCATATGACAAATCTTCCCATAGTAATGGCATGAAATTGACTTCTTGGAGCTCACCTCCGATTTGCCTTGTCCTTTCTACTGAGTGGACTTGCCTTTGCCATCTTTGGCAATAAACGCTTGTTCAACATTGGGAGACTCACTCCTACTCCCAAACTGCTTCCTCCACCTATCCTGTTGCAAGAGCTTGTTGCATAACTCATCAAACTTCAAGTCAACATTGGTGGATGTAATGTTGAGAGTTTCGATGAAGTGCTCGTAGGATTGTGTCAAGCTTTTTAACGTGATCACCACCATATCCTCTTCCATCTTGCAACCAATCGCCTCTAGTTGATCGTGAATGTCTTTGATCTTCAACATGTTGGAAGGTAGCCAAAGGTTCAATGGTAAAAACTACAACACGTGGAAGCAACAGATGCTTACCATCTTTGAGTACCGGTGTCTGGATTCACTTGTTCTAGGTACATAAATTCGTCCCACAACTATGGGGAATGGAGAGGCGGTTATGCTTCTCAAGTTGTCTGTCACCGATGGGATGTTACCAAAAATACCATTTGGTAAGTCTATTGTGAAGATCTGGAAACATTTGAAGGATCTTCATGAAACCTCAGACAAGGGCAGGGCGTTCTTCCTAAAGAATATGTTGTTTTCCATGAGAATAGGCGATAAAAAAGCCACAAATTCTTTTCAGCAAAAAATCTATCAAAAAACTGTGTTGCAAGAATTTCAAAAAATCCATCAGAAAACTCAAACTTCACCCAGAAACCCTAGGCGGCAAAAAAAGACGACCTTTTTCAGGAAAAAAAATTCAAAATACTCAAAAAACTATCCTAGCCATGAGCAAAAAGAGCAAAATTTTTCAAAAAAACAAAAATCAAAAACTCTGATCAATTTTCAAAATAGCAAAATTATTTTTTTAGAAAAAAAATTCAAAAAACTCTTGGATTTTCAGAACAAACACAGCTAAAAGAATTCTTCAAAAATCTGCATAAACCCTAGGTTGCAGCAAAAACCCTAGGCGGCACAAAAATGCAGAAAAACACCACAAACTCCAGCAATATAATCCATCACAAATCTGCCAACACTAGAAACCAGATGCAAAATGACATGCAATTTTTGCAGACAAAACAATCCGCCAAAAATCCACAATTTCACAGATCCACGAAATTTCCAAGATTGCACCCAAACACATCCACACAGAATAATCAGACCCGCGATTTTGCATCAAGAAAATTGCCAACAAACTGAAAACAAATCGCCCACGATTTTTTTTAAAATCGCCCAAAAAACAGGCGCAAATCCTCTAAAGTTATAGTCTTGATTTTTAGATAAAACAGAAAACGTGATATCTTTTGCAATTTCCGTGATTCTCAGCTGCAAAAACATCCGCGATTTCTAGCAGAGAAGAAAGCTAACCCTTGAAATTTCAGGCACAAGGTCCATGATCTCCTTCACAGAAATCCGCAATTTTTTTAGGAAAAAAACCCTCCACGATTTTCAAAGAAAAACCCTTTGATTTCTTTGATGAAATCGGCTCACAAAAATTCTGCTAAAAATTCCTGCAATTTTTTCAAAGAAAAACCCTTGATTTTATTTTTTAAATCAGAAAAAACTTTAAAAAACTTCCGAAAAAATTCTCAAAAATTTCCGGGTAAAACCAAAAACATCTGAGAAATTTAATTTCTTAGAAAACACGAATTTTTATTAAAAAAAATCACCAAAAAAACTGAGCCTAAGCTCTAATACCATGAAATGATAATTGATATTCGATATTTGTTATACAACAAAGGAGAGGAATACTCCTTATATAAAGAATTACCAGACGATGTTTCTAAAAAGAAACAATCGTTAACTAAAGAGAACTAAAGCAAATAACTGATAGTTACTAAAAGCTTACTGAAACAAACTAAGTAAACTGAAAGTAAACTACCGACTAACTAAAAGCAAAGATGACCATTAAACATTACAATAATACTTCAATAATGCTGTTGGAATTTCCAGAACTTTATAAGGAAAAATCCTTCATGAAAAATATCATCTTCGAGTGTGAAAAATCCTTCATGGGTGATCGCTAACAATTTCATACAAGGACTATGTTGGAGCTTTATTGGTGGTAATTTAAATGGGATTGTATTTGAGAATTTACAGTTTTGGGGGTTGATTTTGGAATGAATATTGTGCAAAGTTTTTTGTTGTTGAAAATGTCCAGAGTTTGGTTGCTAAGCCGTACAGTTGATATTCCCTGAATTTGCTTTAGTAAGGTCGTTCAATTTAATGTTTGTGGGGTTTGAAAATGGGGTCAAAGGATTCTTCTGCAGATTGTTAGTTTTCTTTTAATATATTTGGTGCAGCCTTCAATATTTCCGTACACCTAGTTGAATTGTAGTAATAATTAATAAATATATCTGTCATACCATAGCAAGTGAATGTCATGCTAATTTGGGAGGCGGCAAAGTTAATTTAATTCCTGTTGGTCTTTACCGACTTTTGAATAGTCAAATGTGAAGAGTGGGTATTAAGAAATCGTGACTATGGAATGAATGAAGGAGTCAGGCCAAAGTTATGACGCCGTACCATTATTATTGCCCAATTTGACCATTCGGACGGAATAAGGAATCCGTACAATTAAGGGAGGCACTGTACAGAATCTCTATAAGAGGTCGTAGTTAGTCAAGTTAATCCCATAGCAATATTTCAATTTATCCTTCCTGCACTCAAGTCTTTGTACTTTCTAAAGGGTGTTGTACCAAAGAAAATAAGTTGTCGTACTGTTCTGAATCCCAGGCGTACAGTTCATTTGGAGCATTATACAGGTCAAAAAATATTAGCTGATAATTTATGAGTGAAATTTTAAAATACATCTATTTCCTGTCAAGTTTCTTGAATCTATATCAGTCATTTTAAATTTTGGAAAAAACATTATCTATAAAATTATGAATCATGGATATATTGTTGTTCTGGTAAAATGTTTGTCAAAATACCTGAGTGTGACAAATTGAAAATCTGCAAGAAGAATTGGGTCTAAATTATTGTGGGCTATTAAATGTTTCAAGGGAAAAAATATTTTTTACATTTTGGGGTATACGTTACAGACACACAATGATCTAAGGACCTTTAGAGTAGCCATCAGTTATTTAGAGAATGCCAAAAATTGTCGATTTGGGAAGTGCTTACAAATATATTGAGCAATCATCTCCTTTGACAGAATTCATATATATATAACCGTTGATTGAAAGTTTATGATATCAGCATCTGAACAAAATTACCCCTTTCACTCTGCTTGCCCAAAAGCACAAAAAAGCTTCCATGTCAATCTTTGGCACCACCTTAACAAGGATATTTCCAAGTTGTCAGGTCCATTAAAATAAATTCAAGAGAACAACAGGTAGCTCTAACAAGAGAGCACAAGAGTTGAATCTAACTTTGAAATAAATATGAGGTGCACATATCTTCCAAGGAATATGAACCCGTAGTACAGAAGGAAGCTACTAGAGATCCACACTGTCAATGTCTAAAGCAGGTCCATGTCAAATTTGAATTTGCAATCAGCATCTATATGCAGGATGTGTCTTGGTTGGCATAAATTACATCAGATGTGAGAAAATAACATCCAATGGCCAACCTCCAATTCCATCAACAGCAGTATTCCCAAATATCAAATCCAATACATAAACAAAATAAACATGAAATCTAATTTTCTAGTAAGAGAGTACCAAGTACAAATGGACAAACAGCAGTAACAGACAAACACTAGATATCTGAGGATCGTCAATGACAAATCTGTAGTTGATATAAAGAGAAGAAGATGCAACAAAAGTAGGCTGCCTCTCTAATTCTAAAGTCCCAAAATGCTTGACCTATATAACTATCTAAGTGTAAGACAATTTGAAAACATGCTTTAAAGCACTTGTAACAAGCAGTCCTTTTCTTTTCCCCTCATAAATATACAATGGTTGGAGAATCTTGAAACATACTGCAGCCGCAAGACGATCTGCATATTCAGACTGTGTTGCAAAAAGACGCATCTGCAATGTTCATAAACACACAACAAATTAATACATAAAACTGATGTCTTATAACTATCAACGTCACGGCAATAATCAATTTCCAAAAGCAATATTTTCCAACATAAGTATCAACATAGCAGCAAAAACCTTTTGCAGGAAAAATCAGCAAACTAAAAGTATAAGATTTTTTGAAAAAATTGGGAAAAATCTGTATTTAAAAAAATGTTGAAAAAGAGACAAAAACTAATTGTTTTCTAAATTTAAAGGCATTTACATGGTATAGAGATATAGAGAAAAAATAAAATAGAGAATTTATCCCATGAATTGTCCAAATGAAAAGTTTGTCTGAAATAGCAAAATGTAGTGTAGCATGTAAGGTTTGCTAGTAAATGATTCTTTGGTAAGTTTTATATGAAGTTGATAGAGTTATTGCTAAGTTAACAATAAAACATTTCACTGAATGATATGTGAGTGAACCTCTTGTCTTGTCGTATGATGTGAGTGGATGGTAAAATGCTACTAACTGAAGAGCACAAAAGATTTACTGAGAGGGGGGGGTGAATCAGTAAATCAATCACAAACTTTTATTTCTTAATCTTTTTCAAACTTATTACAATCAACTTTTTGATATGAATCAATTTCCCCAAGTTGACACAACTTTATTGAAATAATATTTTTTCAAAGTAGGCACCAACCTACAAATTTACAAAAGGATGATTTAGTAGAGTGTAACCTACAAGGAACACCTAGACCTTTACAGATTTAGTAGGCACCCACCTACAAGGAGCACCAACCCCTAGTGCAAAGTATCAAACCTTGACTTGATGGATGTAAGACTGCCTTCAATCTGATCTTTACAATCCCAGCTCTCCAATCTGCTCTATGTGATAAATGATATCACCCTAAGCCCACACAAAGAGATGGGACACTTGACTGATCTGCAAATCCTCTAACAACCACACTTTGCAAACTTGATTTGAAAGTTGAATATATACTTTGTTCAAAGATTGCAACACTTTGATGAAGCAACATGACTGCCTTTTCATATCTCACTCATATCTTTTCATCTTGTGTTTTATCTTAATTGATTTCTTAACACACCTTTCATAATCGGACTTTGTATTTGTTAACAGTCACACCTGTTAGAAACAGTTTGCAGCAAACATGTCATTTGAAATGCTGAAGTAGTGTCCCTTCAAAATAGACCCGTCTATTCAAAAAGGAAGTAAATCGCTTCAGGCATAGACGTTTTGTTTAGAGTTTGTTGCACACGTCTTTTCAGAAAAAAGACGTCATGTTCTTCAAAGAACTTCATTCGTATCCCTTGAAAGAGAGACGCTTCAGGCGTAGACGTTTTGTTTAGAGTTTGTTGCACACGTCTTTTCAGAAATAAACATCATGTTCTTCAAATAACTTCATTTGTATCCCTTGAAAGAGAGACGCCTTCGTACCTTTTGATCTTCAACCAAGTCGAGTTAACCTCAAACATGTCTCTTGTAATTAGTTCGTTCTTTTAACAAAAAGAATATGTTAAAAGACATTCTTCGAACTGAAGGATATACTTTGAAAAATATTCTTCTCTTCTTAATAATTTGAGTTCGAACTGATATAATCTGAATGATATACTCGATGTATAACCAGGTTGAACCGATTGTAACTCGAGTCTACTTTGCCAAACGAGTCTACTTTGCCAGATGTTGCAGCACTTTGATTAAATCTGAATGATATACTTCGACCAGTATATCAATTATTTTGAAGATTCTTGCTCAGAATTTAAGCCGACCCTCTCAATGTCTTTGTTACTTTATACTTTGTTTTGACACTATCTAAGATATCATCAAAAACATTTTATTCCAACACTGATTCTTGACATCCATGATTTGTCCTGACATCAATGACAATACTTCTAACACTAACAACACTACATTCCTAAATAATATTCTAATATTTAGTTATAATGGTCAATTAAGTTGTTAGTAAAGTCTTTAGAATATTTCCTTATTCTCTTTAGTTGTATTCTGCTTTTCTCAGTTGTTTATCTTATCCTTATCAGATAAATCATTTGTAACTCTATTTAAGGAGACTTCTGCTCCTTTGTTAATATTGAATATCTTGATAATTACTCTTTGTTTTTTATTATTTTATGGTATCAGAGCTTAGGTTTTCTTTCTTAAAAGTTTTGACAATATTTTTATAAATTTGTGGCCTTTCGACAGTTCTTTTTACAGTTTTTTTTCGTGGGATTATTACTTAGAATTTGCAAGGGTTTTTCAAAAGATTTTTTGGCAATTTGTTTAGCAAACAATTTGTGGGTATGTTTTTTTTACCTGAAAATTTCATGAGGATTTTTTCAAAAGTTTTTGAACGGTTTTTTTATAAAATTGTGGGACTTTTTCTACACCTTTTTGGCAAATTTTTACAAACAAATTCGTGGTTATTTTTCAAAAAATAAATAAAAATCACGTAGGGTTTTGAAGACCTTTTTTTGATGATCTTTTTGAAAATTTGTGATTTTTCGACTCTTTTTTGGCAATTTTTGTACAAAATTGTGGCTGTTTTTTGCAGACTTTTTACAGATTTTTCCCAGAATTTTCGTGGGCCTTTAGCAAAGCCTAGGGTTTTGACCAATTTTTTTCCAAAAAATTGTGGTGTTTTTCTGCAATTTTTTAGTAATTTTTATTGCAGATTTTTTTTTATTTTTTGATAAAATCAAGGTTGTACCTGGTTGTTGGGGTTTTGGTAATTTTTTCCTAAAAAAAAATAAGTCTTCTTGGGTTTCTCTTTTTCCGTGTTTTTAGAGTATGGGAGGGATGGCTTCATTGACCAACATCATGTTGTAAGGCAGCCAAATGTTCACTGGCAAAAATTATAATATCTGGAAATAGAGGATGCTCACTATTTTTGAGTATAGTTGCCTTGATTGGATTGTCCTTGGTACTAATACCTCACCAACAGTTGCAGATAAACATCAGGACAAGTACGATGAGCATAATCGTGAAGCAGTTATGCTCATTAAGTTATCTGTCATAGATGAAATGCTTCCAGAGATTCCTTCAGGCAAGTCTTCTATGGATATTTGGAAACACTTGCGAGATCTCTGCACAAGATGTTAGATAAAGGCAGGGCATTCTTCCTAAAGAACATGTTCTCAATAATGGTGGACGAGAGGGTGTCTTTGCAAGATCATTTAATTAAAATCAAAGACATACGTGATCATTTAGCTGCTATTGGTCACAAGATGGAAGAAGACATGGTAGTTATCATGCTGAAAAGCTTACCATGGTCTTACGAGCATTTCATATAAAATCTCAACATCACGTCAACGAATGTTGTTTTGAAGTTCGATGACATATGCAACAAACTCTTGCAACAAGATAGATGGAAACAGCAATTTGGTAGCAGTAGTAATTCACCAAGTGCATAACAGGCCTTTGCAGCCAAGGACAAAGACAAGTGGCCTCAGAAGAAAGGTCAAGGACAAAATGAAGACAATTCTAGGAATTTGCAGTTTATCACATGTCATTATTGTGGTAAACTTGGTGACATGAAGAGGTTCTGCAGAAAGAGGTTGGCTAATCAACAATCCAACCAAGGAGGGTCCTCACTAGAGGCTCATGTCGCAGAGTTTTCTAAGCAAAAGAAGTCAACCTTCTATGCTTTTTGACCAGTAGATCATTTCAGTTTTTGGGTTTGGCTTAGTATAGTTAATAAATTGACCAATAAGGGAGGGTATTCAAATAATATTGTAATATTTAGTTATAATGGTCAATTAAGTCATTAGTATAGTCTTTTGAATCTTTCCTTATTCTCTTCAATTGTCTTCTTCTTTTCTTAGTTGTCGATCTTATCCTTATCGGATAAATTGAGTGTAACTCTATTTGAGGAGACTTTCATTGCTTTGTTAATATCGATATCTTGATAATTTACTCTCTATGTTTTTAATTATTTTAATTCCAAATTATTATAAATATCAAAAAAATGTTTAATCATAGAGACTATACTATCATAACAAACTTTGAAACCTTTAAAAACTTAGTAATACCTCAAAACAACTATAATAAACATGATTGCATCCTAGAAGGATAAAAGGAAAAAACATTTTATCACTAAGAAATTTTCAAGTAGGAAACTTCAAAGAATATATCATCCAAATAAAAATTTAATCAATTAATAAAAGAGAAACTATTTATCATAACAAGTAGAGTCTAATGGGCATGAATTATGCATTTTCAAAGATTCAAGATACAAAACCAAGTCACGTTCAAAAGCCTTGCTATTAAACTAAACCTTCAAATTTAGTCAAAGTACTGACTCATATAAAATATAAGTAGAAGTAGAAGATATACACAAAACACATTTTAGGATAGATATGCATAATATCAAAATAAGCATACAAAATCACAATGACCAAGATTTTAATGTCACAAAGATTGGACATCTTGGTGCAACATCGAGTTACATATAAACACCAAGCTGATGTTTGTATGCAGCCAAGGGTTTTTGTACTCCAACTTGAGAGAAGGATAAAATGTTATGAAGACAAAGATGACCTACACATAACATTATCTCTTCACTTCTAGTAATCAGACTATGTAAAAAAATGAAACTATAGCATTGTCATATTCATATGCAAAGCAATGATATGACAGAGAGCTAAAATTAGCATTAAATTCAAGCCATTTAGCCAAGAATATGGATTATTTCTTTCCAGAGAACTAATTTACAAGACTACTACTGTAGAAAAAGATAGACCATCAAATGTTGTTTGGACCAAATAACCAACCAATCTTCACAATAACAATTTATGTTCGCAAAAAATCAAGATAAGTAGTAGACACAAAATTAAACCATGATAAAGTAGACACAACAAGCTAAAATATAACCTCAGAATATAGACCATTCACCTATCATAAGAGTAAAATACTATCTCTTTGGACGGAAGCCCCACCAAAATAAAATAGGTTTAACATTTTTTACCTTGTTAATTTAAATTGAAAGATCCTTGTGATGTGCACATTGATCTATTTATATAACATTTGATGTAGATAAGTAGACACAAAATTGAACCATGTGTGACAGCATATTGATGGTATTGACAAAAGTCCTAGCATCTAAATATAGATAAAATTAAACCATGAAAAAGTAGACACAAAATATGAAGTATGAATATTAAGCTAAATATAACCTCGGAATATAGACCATTCACCTATCATAATAGTAAAATACTATCTCTTTGAATGGAAGTCCCACCAAAATAAAATTGATTTAACGCTTTTTTATCTTGTTAATTTAAATTGAAAGATCCTTGTGATGTGCACATTGAAAATTTTATTTAACAAGTTATTCATCTATTTGTATGTGTTGATGTAAGTAGCGCCGAGAGATCTCTTTCTCCCCTATATAAATTTGAAATATTTTCTAGAGGCCGACTTTGGTGAAGCAACGCCTCTCTTGCAAATAATATTTTTTATTTTTGTCAATCAAAATTAAGGCCGACTAATGAGAGGCATTGCTTGAGGCCGACCAGTCAATAACTAAAAGACATCTTGTTTGAAGAAAGATGCTGACTCAAGTTGAAACGCCATCTCTTGTTGTATATATAGAAGGTGTTGCTCTTTCATTATATCATCATCATTATTCTGAAGTCACTCACATGCTATCAAGGAATTCATACAAGCTACAACAGATTATATTATTGTTAGTGCAGATCGATATCAAGGACATCTACAGCAGTCCTTCATTTGCTAAGAGCAGATCCATATCAAGGAGAATTCATCAATATTGTGTATATCTTGCATCTAAGAGAGGTGCTATATTCATTACATCAGATCGGCCTAGTGTTGGCCCAATTGTAAAGCTAATTGTTGTTCTCTCATTCAATATATAAGTGATATATTTGTGGCTGGGTTTTTCTCCCTTGAGAAGGAGGGTTTTCCCAGGTATCTTGTTGTGTTCATTGTTCACTATGTTGTGTTTTTGATTGCTTACATTTCTGATCCTAAAACTAACATGGTATCAAAGCAGATCTAAGAAAAGATCTGATCAGATTTGTTAAGCAGTTAAATCAATTATTTCAGACCTTAGGGCAGATCTTTGAAAGTGAATTTTGTGCGGAAAAAGAAGATGGTGACCGGTGTCAAGGTAGAAGATAGACTTGATGGAGCCACGAACTTCAACTCTTGGAAACCTAGGGTACTTATTGCATTAGAGGAGAATGATCTTGATTTTGTGGAAAGTGATATGCCCGAGCCTTCCAGTGATACTGAGAAAATCCAGTGGAAGAAAAATAGCACGAAGACTAGAAAAATCATGATAGACTTTGTGATGGATTACCTAGTACCGATCATCTCTAAGTTGAAGACAGCTAAAGAAATGTTTGATACTCTAAAAGGATTGTATGAGATCAACAACACCAGCAGAGCCCTTGCTTTGAGACAACAACTTCACCATGTAAAAATGGATAAAGATGATTCAGTCATCTCATTCTTTATGAAGATTATTGATTTGAGAAATCAATTGAGCAATATTGGGGATATAATTGCAGATAGAGATCTTGTTATGATGGCACTTAATGGTCTTCCTAAAACTTGGGAACCGTTTATTCAAAGCATCAGTGGGAGATCTAAGTTACCCAAGTTTGATTGTCTTCGAGCTGATTGTATTCAAGAAGAGTCAAGGTTGGCAGCAAGAGGAATTGGGCGAAACCATCATGATGTAGAAAATCAAGTTCTTGCTACACATACTTCTAGAGAAAGAGGCAAAGGAAGAAAGAGGAATAGAGACAGAGAACCAGATTCTGCCCCAGAACCAAAAAAGAAGGATTTCTCTCACATTCAATGTTACAGGTGTGACAAGTATGGTCACTTTGCTCGAGATTGCAAATTCAAGTCTACTCAACTTGTTTCTTCTGTGGAAATTGACATAGGGACATCTCAGAAGGAGCCAAGTTCTAAAGTCAATTCAGAAGGTTTCTTTTTCTAAAGCCAATCAATTTCTTCAAAGAGGAGGAAATAACATTCAGAGGGAGTCTGACATACCATTAGAGGCAACCTTGGACGAGGAGGTCAGGAGGTTGATATCAGCTTCAGAGGGAGTCACATCATCATGAAGACTTGTTGTTAGTGTATATTTCTCTGTGACGAAGAAATATGAGGTGAAAGCCCTTGTTAGTGTATATTTCTCTGTGACGAAGAAGTATGAGGTGAAAGCCCTTGTAATGCATTTTTCTCTGAGATGGAGAAATTTGAGGTGAAAGCCCTTGTCCATCTCTAAGACGGAGATGTGGTTCTTTCCACCCTCTAGGAATAGCCATGGTGGATGTCATGTTGAGAGACTCCATGACAACATCACGTTGAGAGACTTTGTGATGAATCCTTTGTACTTGTGTTTATCCACACATGGGAGTAGCCATGGTGGATGTCATGTTGAGAGACTCCATGACAACATCACGTTGAGTGACTTCGTAATGGGCACTTGTGCACATGTTCCTTTCCACACATGGGAGTAGCCATGGTGGACGTCATGTTGAGTGACTCCATGACGATATCACGTTGAGTGACTCCGTGATGACCTCTTTTCCACAAATGGGTGTAGCCATTGTGGGTGTCATGTTGAGAGACTCCATGACATGGATATCTGGAAAGATATCTCCCTAGCTAAGAGGGAGTGTTGATGTAAGTAGCGGTGGGAGATCTCTCTCCCCTATATAAATTTGAAATATTTTCTAGAGGCCAACATTGGTGAAGCAACACCTCTCTTGCAAATAATATTTTTTATTTTTGTAAATCAAAATTAAGGCCAACTAATGAGACGCATTGCTTGAGGCCGACCAGTCAATAACTAAAAGACGTCTTGTTTGAAGAAAGATGCCGACTCAAGATGAAACGCCATCTCTTGTTGTATATATAGAAGGTGTTGCTCTTTCATTATATCATCATCATTATTTTGAAGTCACTCGCATGCCATCAAGGAATTCGTACAAGCTACAGCAGATTATATTATTGTTAGTGCAGATCGATATCAAGGACATCTACAGCAGTCCTTCATTTGCTAAGAGCAGATCTATATCAAGGAGAATTCATCAATATTGTGTATATCTTGCATCTAAGAGAGGTGCTATATTCATTACATCAGATCGGCCTAGTGTTGGCCCAATTGTAAAGCTAATTGTTGTTCTCTCATTCAATATATAATTGATATATTTGTGGCTGGGTTTTTCTCCCTTGAGGAGGGTTTTACCAGGGTAACTTGTTGTGTTCATTGTTCACTGTGTTGCGTTTTTTATTGCTTACATTTCTGATCCTAAAACTAACAGTATGCACTGGTTGAATTTTGTGTAAATACTATTTATATGGTGTTAAGTTACAGAATGTATTTGCAACAGTGTTACAGCAAAAAATTGCCTACCTTTGACTCAAATGCACTACCTCCCAACTTCCTACAAGTTTGCAACTAGTTGCACCTTCTATGCATGTCCTGACGAGCTCCTGTTTCTAGTCGTGCCCTAAAAATATTGTACGACTGCATTATTCATAAAATACTTCGCCATTTCACAAGTTTTGAGGGTTCCATAGGTTGGCAAGATATAAATTAAAGTTTCAAACGTGATTTAAATGCGATTTTTATGCAATTTAAACACGAAAAAATTGTTGAAAATTGCAATAAACGATTTTTAAAAAAGACGGGGTTATTCTAATTATGATAAGGAGATGTTGGCTATCATGCATGCCTTGGCCAAATTTAGACCTTACTTGGTAGGAGGGAGGTTTATAGTTAAATCATAACATCCTTAAATACTTATTGAATCAAAGAGATCTTAGTGACGGACAGCAGAAATGGGTAAGTAGATTATATGCATACAACTTTGACATTGTGTATGTCAAAAGGGAAGAAAAATATTGTTGTTGGTGCATTGTCCAGGAGACCTCATTTGTGCTCTTTGGTTGAGATTGGTGATGATTGGAGGGAGCTAATTGTAGCGGATTATGCTAAGGACTCTTGGGCCACAAGTATTACTGAGGGTACTACTCAGGATGACAAGTATACAGTGTCTAATGAGCTGATTATGTATAAGGGAAGAATTTGTTTGGTACCCAATTCAGGGCTTAAGGCAAAAAATTTGAGAGCTTTTCATGATGTTCCTATGGCTGGTCGCCTGGGGTTCTTTAAAACATATAGACAAATCCGTAAGAGATTTGCGTGGAAAGGACTTAAAAATGAAGTCCTTAAATATGTTAGTGAGTGTCCTATATGCCAACACGACAAGGATGAGCACTCTTATCCAGCTGGGTTGTTGCAGCCCCTACCCATTCCTAATTAGAAATGGGAGTGCATTTCCATGGACTTTATCGCAGGCCTTCCGAAGGTTCAAGGTAAGGATTATGTGTATGTGGTCATTGATAGACTCACAAAGTTTGCCAATTTTCATGCTATTTTAGTGACTTATACAACAGATCAGGTGGCTGATCTATTTTTTAAAGAAATTTTCAGACTTCATGGGATGCCTAGGAGCATCGTTAGTGACAAGGACAGCAAGTTCCTAAGTCTTTTTTGGCAAGAACTATTTAGATTGAGTGTGACTAAACTCACCCTAGTCCTAGCTATCACCCACAGACAAATGGGCAATTAGAAATAGTAAACAAATGGGTGGAAGGGTACCTCAAAAATTATATTTCAGGACAGTAGAAGACATGGGTGAGATGGTTATACTTAGGAGAGTATTGTTACAATTCAACATACCACATGTCAATCCAAATGTCACCATTCATGGCACTTTATGGTTACGAAGCTCCAAACTTTCTTGATTTACTCTTTGGGGACAGCAAAGTACCTAAGACTAGAGATTTATTACAAGAAAGTTAGGACATAATGAAGTCTTTGAAGCAAAACATACATCAAGCACAAAATCAGCAGAAGTTATATGCTGATCAGCATCCTTTAGAGAAGAGTTTTGAGGTTGGTGACATGGTCTAGTTGAGGTTGCAGCCCTGCAAGCAATCTACACTCAAAAAGAGTGGTTCAGAAAAACTTAAGCCACGATTTTATGGCCCTTTTCAAGTCACCAAAAGGATTGGGGCAGTGGCTTATGAGTTGGAGTTACTAACAAATTGCAGAGTTCACAATGATTTTCACGTATCTCACCTCAAGAAGGGGTTGGGTCATAACATAGTTCCCTCTTCCGATTTGTCACTTTTAGATGAAGAAGGGAAACTCATTCTCATCCCTAAGGCTATAATTGATACCAGGGAGTGTACCCTTAGGAGGAGGATCATCAGGGAATAACTTGTGAAATGGAAAAACCTGTCGATTGAAGATGCTACTTGGGAGAACGAGCAAATCTTGCAGCATCCAAGGTTGAAATTGCTTGGGGACAAGAAATTTTGGGGAGGGAGGACTATAATATCCCCTCTCAAAATATGACAGTAAATGTTTTAATTAATTTAACACTAAAGTTCCTAAGTCAATTATTATTTAATTTAGCGTTAATTTAATTATTGCAAAAAGGGAGTTATAAGGTGAAATAGTTTTTTTGAGTGCTTAAAGTGAAATGAAATTTAAATCAAAATAATAAAAGAAACAAAGGGGAATTTCAAGAAAGGTGGGCAACTACTTCTCGAAAGAGGGCAAAAGCAAAGTTTGGCTTTCATTTTTGGTTATGCTAGATTGAATTTTGGGAAGGAGTTTTTGCAGTTGGATTTGCGAATTTATTGGGGATGAAAACCTCCATTAAGAATAACACCTTCAAGGCTGCAAGATGTTTCCTGGGTATTAAATCAAGGATTTATTGAAGATTTGTAATTCCAGTATTGACCGTACATGTTTAGATGAAACCAGGAATTCTATAATTTTAGTTGATTGATGAAAACACAAGGCATTTATATGATTCTGGGTATAATCTCTTTTAATTCTTCTTATCTGGGCGATGGATTCCAAATATTGGAACAGGTGTTTAAGCTAATTTGAATTTATTTGCTGAATTTGGACTTTTGTATGAGTCATACAAACTCCTGAGCAGTACGTCCATATTGGTCCTGGTTTATTAGTTTTTAGAGCAAAAAATTATTATGGGTGTGGTTCAGATTTAACATATGTAATGAACCATCATTTCTATGCATTGAAAAATCTAAGACCTGATGAGTGGTAATTATTTGAGCTGGCTGTACATTCTGGGAAGCCGTACAAGAGCAGAGCCGCATATCTTTTACTGGTAAAATCTGTTAATGGTCAAATTTGGTTATGGGTATGCTTCTATTGGTTGTTAGTTGACTGGGCAATAATGTTTATGCATTGAAACTGTTTAAAACAAAGACCATTATTTTATTTAATGAAGTCGTACAGCATAGCAAGCTGTACAGTTCAGAAGTCGGGGAAATTTGAATTAATGATTTGATGTCCAAGCAGTATTGTTAAATGCAAGTAATGTTGAGAAACGTTGAGAATTCATGATATTGTTCTTGGTGTATAGCATTTCTCAAGCTATACTCATTCTATCGGCCATACCATGGAGTAGCAGGCCATAAATCATGCTATTGCAAATTGGAAGTAGCAAGCAGTTATGTTGGTTCTGGGTATTTGTGCAATGTATTCTAATGTCTTGATAACTCCCTCTGTGCATTGAAAACCAAAATTGCTGTGGCATTGTTTTTTCTTGGTGAGGCCATATACTTAGCTGCTGGCCATACATCTACATGGGTGGCGTATGAATGCTGGACTGAAGTGTTGTGTAGGGAGAGCATTTTAGTTGGTTTGGTGATGTGTAAATGCCAGATATTGTCATCACTAACCCTGGTGAAGTGGACATTCAGTTGTGGTGGACATGGTGAATGGTTTGAGCTGCCATTATTATGCAGAGGTGACTGTGCATTCAGCTGTGTGAGTTGAGAGGCTGGAGTCCATGGAAGGTCCAATGTATTTGTCATATTCAGCTACATCAGTTTGTTTTTAACATACAGTCAAGCTGCACATTAATAAAGTTAATTTAAGATGGGAAAAGCATTTAATCTGCCTTGCCAGGTGTTAGATAACTGAAGAGAAAGATTGCTGGTGTTATGTGATTACCTCAAAAAAAATTAAGGTCAGGTTATTTTTATAATTCCTGGTTTTCTGATAGTCAATGTTAATGTCCTTTCTTATACTGCACTTTCAGTGGACAAGTTATTTCATGTGTTGTTCTGGTCAAATATCAAGATTGCATTTTTCTTTACCAATTCTCAAAAACACCATTTACAAAACTGAAACACAAAACACAGAAGAGGATGATTTAAAAAAAAAAAAATTGGGGGTAGAGCATTACAGAATTCAAGAAAGAAAATATAGCACTTCAAGACATTGAAGAAGGATACCCTAAAGTAGCCATGGATTTACGCAAGAATGATTGCTTAATGATAGTCACAGTTTTTCTTGGAGGTAAGATGCTTGATTATAATGGTGTTTGGATTTTTGTGTTTATGCTCAATATTACACTTCAAAGGTGGCCACCAAAGAGAATAATTGTTGAATGGGACTTATTAGGCAAGGAGTACAAATTTGACATAGTTGGAATGTACATTGGCTGCATTAGACACAAGCCAAGGGTCACTTTGAATAAGGTTCCCAATTTTAAATCTACTGTCCTCAAAACTTCTAATGTGGAAATAGCATGGGGTAGCATGGTCAGAAATCAGAAGTTCTCTAGTAAATTTCACAACAGTAACTCGGAAGTGGTATTAGTACAAGATGCTGAAGCTTACACATATGATGATGAGGACATTAAAGAAGCAAGAGCAATGAGGAAGCCAGGATTAGTGAGTGTTGCTGCTAAAGGAGATAGTTTATTTGGAGCAGTGCCCAGGATCATTGAGCATCAATCCATGTTATGTTGCCTTGACATGAAGTGGACATTGCTTGAGAACAAGCAATATTTGGGACAGGAGGACTGTCATGTCCCTCCTGCTTAAGCCCAAGTTAATATTATTTTAATAATAAAAGTGTTTATTAACACTACTATAATAATATAATTATATATTAATAATAATATTTATTATTAATTATCTTAATAATAATAAGTTCTTTTTGAAGCCGACAATGAATCTTTTGGGTGCCAACTCTCTTTCAAATGTGGGAAGCCAACTTGGTTCTTTTAGATCAAGCAAACATGGTATAAGAAGAAGTCATCATTTCTTTTTTGAGTAGTTTTTGGGATAATTTTCTGATCGGTTACATTAGCAAGACAAAACCCTGGTTGATGTGTAAGGAGGTTAGGATGAAAACCCTAACCATTCTCAATTCCTTTCTGCATTCAATATTGCAATTCAGTTTACTCCAAGTCTGATTGCAGGTCTCGGCAGTTGTGAGTTATGTCACTTCAGCACCTGGCACACCTAAGGGAAATATATTCAGAACCTGATCGCCACATTTTCCTAAGCATGGACGCTGGTAGGAGGCGATTCCAGAGCAAAGTATGAACCAGATCTGCCATATTCATACCTGCTGCTGGATTGCATTGGAAACCAGGTCAATCAGACCTTGATGCATCAGACTATCCCAGATCTGAGGAAGATGTAACCTATCAGTTAAATTCAATCAACCCTCCTCCACTAGCAACAAGATCAGAGATAGGAGCCTTGCAAGCCAATTGTGTTTGCACACAAACTTCAGGCCTGGATACAAGTTTATGTGGGAAAGCATAATCCAAATTACCCTAGGAAGTGAGTAAATAATAAAGTGTATTCCCTGCACAAGGGATCTGCGATCTCAGCAGCTATCATCAGGGGTTTCACACCTCAATTGCTGAGTATAGAGCATGTTATGAAGACAGATCCAAGACTACTAAATGACAGCACTCCTGTGTATCTATCCATCCTCCTACATCCTCCTACAAGTGAATACAGATCATATCCACAGATTATTCTTCAGATCAGGGCACTTGTAATACCTCAATCATTATATTCGCACCAACAGCAATAAATAGTGTGTATTCATTATTGTTACAAGGTCAAATTTGAATCTGTGAACTGTGAATTGGCATTAATTTGTGTGTATCTCTGGTATGTAATTTGCAAATTCTGTAAGTGAAGCAATAGATTGTTATGATTTGATTTTTCTAGAAACCCTAGATTGATTACAAACTGATTTGAAGGTATATAAACATTCTTTAATTTAAATGCACATTTCCTTGATGGTATCAGAAAGTATTTAAAGGAAGTATGAGGTCAGAATCCAACACTAAAGTGTTTAGACAGAGCCTATACCTAGTGCATCTATGAAGGAGAGAGAACCTTTCAAGGGGAAAGTTAAAAAAAAAACAGCCCAAAATAGGTCAGTGACTTTTGGAAGGAAGAACAAACCAGTTTATTTTTTAGTTCATTGAAATCTGAAAGCACTAGGTTTTCAAGTTTCTGACATCAGATATCAAAGTCACATTATATAAAAGTGGTAAAGAAAAATAATATTAAAAGTTGATAAAAGTTTATGCATTATGAAAGATTTTGAGCTATGATATTGGATTCTCTTGATGTAAAAACACTTCGTGCCCTTGTTTCTGATGCTGATTTTTTTGTTTTGTGTGCTTGATGTTTTTATGAGGGTTTTCTGTTTTTTTGTGTTTTTTTGAAATACATGCAGGGAAATAAAATGCGAAAACATAAAAGGAATACTAGCAACTATGATACTAATTCCTCCATTATATATTTATTTGATCAATATTCAATAGAATAGGTTATTACAGCCATACCCGAATCAATAGAATAACATGCAGCTGCTGATTATCAGTTTCAGCTCAAAAAGCAACTTAATAATGATTCGATTCTCCCTCTGCAGGCTGCCTTTTTTATCGCAGATGGTACAGATGTCTTCCCCAAGCCTGGGCACCCCTCTTAATGATTTTTATTGATTTTTTGAGAGCCTCAAGACTGAAAATCGCCCCTCCCCTTGAAAGGCTGACCTGCTGCAATGAAGGCTGAGAAATACTCAGCCGTACTTCTTCTTCAAGTCTGATTTTTATTTTAATAAGGCAATCTGCAATCACCTATCCCTTAACTTGAGAATCTCTAAACAAAAGATCAAACCGTTGGTCTCTCCGATCTGCTCAACATAACATCTGAATGATGCCCTCAGAATACCAGATTCAACAGGTATTTCACTGCCTCAGATGGCTGCAAACACTGAAGAAGTAACGTTCTCCAATGGCACAATGATTGAAAACCCTTGGCTTCCACTCTCAGACAAAAACTTCATCAACAACAATCATAATCGAATGAATATCAAATAACCTCAAAGTGAAATATATATCCTCTCATGAGAATTCGAACTTCTCCAAAAAGGCAATTAATAACATTAAAAATGTTATTTATTCGCATCCTTTTAATATTTCACTCAAAACTTAGGAGTTGGCCATTAATAATTAATTCTATTAATGACGTTTTGACCCTCAAGTTATAACTTTAAGTTATAACATTAAAATACCCCCTTTTAATCAATTAATGTTATTTTAATCAAATAACATTAATAACTTATTAAATGCATCATTTCTCAACACGCCATCTGAACTGGTAACTCATCCGATGATTCTCCATATGATCCCGTGCCTTACTAAGAATAGTAAGGGTCCCATATTGTCCATGTTTGACTTACTATAAATAGTAAGTTGAGCAAACTGAGTCCCAGAAGCCTCAAACGAAAGCCAAAGCTAATCATCACTGAATGTTGGAGGTGATACAATCCTCAGAAGACCCTCTCAACACCTTCATTAGCCTACAAGGGTCGCAATGATAGGCTAATCTACTGAATACAAATGTCTCACTTTAGAGGGGACATTACAAGCACCTTTTGAACCCAGACTGGTCCCAAGTGTGTTTTGATCCCAATCTTAATCCCACTTGGGCCCAGATAGGATCCACCCCCATGCCTTCCCATCCAACCAAAGTACATCTATGACATACCCAGGGCAAACAGCTAGGCTCAAGGAAGCTCCCTAGGCAAACCTAGAGAAAACCAAAGTAAAACCAGGGATGACAAGTTTTTTTTTTAATATTTAAAAATAAAATAAAACCTGACTAACCATAAAAGTGCATTTTTCAAAGATTTTGGAGCTTGGATAAAAGAAGTAAAAGTAAGAAAATTGGCATGTACCGTGAAGGTCCCTATAGCCTCAAAGGCCTTCTGTAACATCCCTTGCCCCAATGAGACGATATTTCTCGATTTTACAGTTTGACACATGTAAACATTTTGTCAAACAGTTTGCAATTGTTATTTTCTGAACTTGTTAAATTGATGCTTTGACCATAAACTCATCCAAACTCAAAGAAGTACAATCACTTGATTCTTATATCATGAATGATGGAAATACAAGAACTAAACTTACTCAATATACCAATAGGAAATTAACATACTTGTCAACATATGCATTCAGACATGAGTTACAGCATCATACAGATTGTGACTCTGGACTTGTACAAACTTCAATTATATGTATACAGCAGTAATTTCATCTCAACACACAGCAACAGAGTGAATAATAAGTACCAGTTTATTTATTTGTTCCAGTGATGGCCGCCTGAGTGAGAAAACTATGTCTTGCACCCCGTATACTCCAAGGCATAAGCGTTGACTGAGTTCCCAAGGCAATCAATTCTCCAAGAATGCCCATGCAACATAGACAAGACGCTTTGACCCGTGTCCTACTCTTTGACTTGTTACATAGTCTAAGCAGCTGCCACACAAAGAACTCTTCTTATTCCTTAGTTTGAATATTTGATGCAACTCCCATCTCCCTCTTTATTTTAACTGGTGGTATTGACTGAGATACTAAAGCCACAAATTCTCCCAAATGTCGATCTTCAGAATTAAAATATATTAGCCTTCCAAAAGGATGCGATCATCTCAAGATAATTTGGATGAACTTTGGTTGTTTGTCTTGTTCGAGCTTCTTACTAAGTTGACACGATTTCTTTAGTTTCCACTCCTTGTCTTTGATTTATGACGGGACTCCAAATTAGTAATATGCCACTCTACGACTTTCAAGATAAGACAAATACCACTTCCCGTCTCTTTTGTCTTTTTCCAGCAGCTCGATTTATTCTTCACACCTTTTTATCGACCTTCATAAATAGTTATGTTGGAAGGCCCAATACTAAGCAGCTCCCAACTGCTCTTCAACAATAGCGCTTGTCTTATACTTTCTCCTAAAATAACCACAAACCTTCAGACTTTGTCTTTTCTGTATTCTATTTTATCCAACTCAGTAGATACTCGATTCTCCCTTAAGCGCCTGACTTCAATTGTTTGTCTTCTTCTGAATATTATAATATCTGCAATTTGTCTTCAGCGGCTTAAGATGAAGCAGCTCCCGATAAAGTAAAGCAAAGCGATTTACCTTCAAAGCTTTAATCCAAATAATATGATTTGTCTTTTTGTCTTGTTCGCAGTTTGTGACTTTTTTCAAAGGCATGATATCCTTCATCAAAGAATCAATTACTTTTTCTTTTTGACTTCAAACGCCCAGCTACTATGTCGATTATGCCTTTGTCTCCTAGTGTCTCACCTCGAATGAGCTAGCGTCCAAACCTTTAGAGAATATGAAGCCTGGCATCTTCTCTAATTTGTCCTATCTGCCTCTGACAGGATTTTGTCTCTTTTTGCAAATCTTCCAATTTAACTTCCTACGCTGGAGGTAAATTATTCTCTCCTTTGCAAAGTACGATGCCTCCAATAAATATTGTTCATTCCAACAGTAGTTAAAATTGATTGCCCCAGCAAGCACAGAGGCAGCTTAAATAAAAATATTATCTCAATGCTCATAAACAATCAATCTTCACAGATTTGGCCAAAGGCCATTAAATCTATAAACAATCAAATTTCAGTAGAGAAAGCAGTAATACATCAGCTGCTGCAATTGACCAAACCCTTGCAATAATTAAACAGCTATTGCAAGATGAATCCTCTTCAATGAAGTACAAATTGAACTTCTGAAGTGAAGCCCACAATGAAGCAATAATTCAGCTGATATTTCACAGCCTCAAAATTGCATAACCAATGAGAGTTGTCGTTCCCAGTGGCTAGAAATGGCAGAAACCCTAGCTGGCTCCTTCACCAAAACAAGTCTTCAACTCAAATGTCAATTCCTGGATGATTGAGAAGCAAGCCCACACCCTCTATTTATTCTTTTCTCCTCAAGAGGTCGGCCTCCTCTAGAAGCTTCTCAATAAATCTTTTAAAATAATATATTACTTGCACTTTTACAAATATTTAAAAAGTGACTTTATAATATAAAGTGCAAACATAACATTAAAGTTTCCCAAAATAGAAATCAAATATTAAACCTTAGGAAACTCCATATTGTAGCTGAAACCAGGAATAGGAACCAACAACCAATCAAGTAACTGCCTCCAAACAACCCTCTAACCACACTCCTTAGCTTACGAGGGTTAGGAATAGGCTAAACCTTCTGACAACTGATGCTCATAGAAATGGGGACATTACACCTTCATTTGGGCTTGGTAGTAGGGGCTCCACCCCTCAACCCTGCCCTATATCACAATAGGGAACACGCCAAGGGCGCTGCCCTTAGTCCACACTAGGGGGGCACTGCCCTTAGTCCACACTAGGGGGCCACTGCCCCTCAATCCTGCTCTAGTTTTCAAAAGCAAAAAATAAGAACTGTTTTAGGCTGCGCCAAATGGACAAGTGGCGTTTTTCCTTGAGTTTTTTCCAATTAAATCCCCAAGTAATTCAATTCCATACATTACTTTTGGGTTGCTAAGCCAATCCTGATTTTAAGCAATGATACTATGGAATAAACCATTTTGATTTATCTTTAACATTTATGATTCGATAAGTGGCATTGCCTTATCAATTATCAGCTATGTTCTCAATTTTGTATTCAATATATCATTCAGCCAAACCCAGCCATTCCAAACATGCTAGCAACATAGATTTTAATTGAAACCAAAAACAAAGGGGGGATATTTCAAAGGCATCAAGATTTTAAAAACTATTGAATGACTTATCGAACAAAATAGGAACCACAGGTTGGGCCACAAGTCACCCTACACTTTACTCTCAAATGATGTTAACAGTTGGATTTTTGGACGTAATGGTGAATTCTTGTAAGACACAACGCATAACACCTCTTGAATAGTCCCCATCATTGAACAAACACGCTATTTGCAAATCATTGAAATTCATGACCAGCATCACAGATAGATAGATGCTTGACTTTGAGATTCAAATGGAGTGTTTGACATGAAACAGACGAAGAACAAAAAAGTTTTGTTTTTTGTTTTCTCTATGGGAGCCTCTACAAGGATCAGCAATGTTGGTAAGGATCAAATGAAGAAATAAGAATGAGAGAGCAATGAGGCTTAGTACAATGTGTGCAGACCCGTTTGTTTACTATATCAAAGTGGGGGTTACAAATCAGTTATCACAAGAATGTGTATGGGAATCTTTGATTAACATGTTTATAGAAACTTACATTTATTATTTAATAACCCCCATAACAGGACCAAGTGGTTTAGTCATTAGATCAGCAAACAGCAAATCCTACATAAGCGTGTACAAAGACTTAATCAACTTGTAGACTTTATGATCACAACCAGATACCTGAAAACCCTCAGGCTGCACCATGTGAACCTCCTTGTCCAAATCTCTATTCAGGAAGGCGCACTTGACATCCATCTAATACACCTTCCAATCAAACTGAACTACTATAGAGAAAAGCAACCAAAATGTGATCATCTTAGCAGTAGAAGCAAAAATATCTAGTACCGACTCCCATATATGATTTTTAATCAAGGCATCAAACTCAACCTTCATGAAAAAATCCCATTTAGATTGTCCTCATACCTCCAAATGCCAATGTGGCTCAAACACATAAAAAAGAGTTGACGAAAGAGAAAATGAACATGCACAGTAGTCGAACCTGCAATTACTTTCCCTGCCCTTAGAGGTTGTGCATCTAATTGAGGAAGTTCATCCCTATGCACACCTTCTAAAGTGGAATAATCCTTAGGCCTCCGATGCACCTTAGGCAAACTTTAAGTTGGAAAAACTGCAGCCAAAGTGTGGTGTCTCTAATAAACCAGTGGTGAAGTATCAACCAAAAATTGATGCACTAGAGTACAAGACCAACTAGAGGATTCATCTTCCAATGACACCACAACACTAAACTTTGGATCTTCACTGATCACCTACTAAATAGAAGCAAAGAATGGCTTTCTTTCCTTCACATCAACATCTCAATTTACTATTATTTTGTTCATCCATGAGCCTATAGACCTTATATTGATCACTATTACCAACAAAGACATATCTATTACTCTTAGAGTCTAGTTTAGTCCTACTCCTACCAGTAAGCAAAGTATGTGTGGCTAAACCAAACACACAAAAAGTTATTACCTCAAGTTTATTACTGCACGCTTCTTCCAATGTGATATCTTGCAAGGCTTTGCAAGGACTCTTGTTTAGGAGATAAACTATTGTGCTCAGGGTTTCTCCCACTATGCCATCTCCATGATAGCCTTGTTCTACCTTTCTACCACCCCATTTTACTATGAAGTGTATGGTGTGGTCAACTATTGCTAAATATCTTCCTTATCACATAAATCCTTCAACTATGTGGAAGTGAACTCACCTCCATTGTGAGAGCTTAGGGTCTTGATTTGAGGCCCTGTGTGGTTTTCCACCAATGGCTTATATTTTACAAATACATCAAAACAGTTATACTTATTCTTCACGTAGACCCACATCTTCCTCAAGAAATCATCCACCAACAATAGAAACTACCTCACACCAAGGACAATGGGAGAGTTCTAAGATGGCTTCTATAGATCTACATGAATGAGATCTAAGAGCCCCTTAGCACACCGTCCTCCTTCAGTAGGTAAAGATTTCTGCTAACCAACCAAACAACCTACAATAATATCTTATTTTCCTCGATAGTAGACAAACCTTAAACTATGTTGGCTCTGCTGAGTTTGGCCAAATACTTAAAGGTTCAAATGATTCTATCTTTCATGCCAAAGAATACTACTATTCTTATGTTCCCCGAGGATGTATCCCTGACTTTTTTTTTCCGTTCCCATACCAAGGACATTTCAAGGATAGGGGATACCTCAGAAACATCCACAAGCTATCCCCAACTTTTTTTAAAATGCCTTAGTCATCCTAAGCCATTTTTTTAAGGTCCAAAATGAAAAAATAATGATTTTAATCTTCTTTTTTGTGGGCCCTCACACCACATTCAGCCTTAATAAACAAAAAGAAGCCTCCCTCTTTCATTCTAACTCATTTTTACAAGTCAAAAAAATCTGCAACCAAATTGGAGTGAAAAAATTATTCTGAGCAAGGTTTGAAGGTGCAACTAAAGAAATTAACATTAGTGCACAGTGAGGAGTGAGATAGCAAGAGAAGTGGAAGAGGTAAGTGAGTCTTCCATTGGGTTTTTTTCTGATTTTTTTCAAAGATTTAAAGAAAAAATGTATGATTTTCTTCCTTTTTTTCTATTTTCAGTTTGCACCGGCATTATTGTTTCATAAAACAACATGAGCAGCAACGATGAGAGTAGTAAACATGAAATGGAAGAAAGAAATGTGAGAGTTTCAACCTCAACTTGGGGTTCATCAAGGTGTAGGAGTGTTGTGGGTGAAGGGGAACAGCCACAAAACCGATTTGAGTGCCCTCTCACCATTTTAAAATTTTATGCAAAGGGCCCTTTTAATTCCAAAAAACTTCTCCAATTTGTAATAGCCCTAAACAAAAATAAAAAGAAAAATTCGGAAGATAGTAGAGTGTAGTTGTGTCACATTTACAAAACAAATTATAGAGGGAGTTGCACCAAGGTATAATCTCTTCTCTTGGGCTTTACAAGACACGGGGCTAAGATGTGTCCAGATATAAAGTAAGATTAGAAGGTAGAGGTTCATAGATTGAATATGGAGGCAAAAGCAAAGTCTAAAGGTGTGTCAATGCCAACACAATCTGCACACTCAACTAAGCATATGCCCTCCATGATTCCTAGTGGTAGTGGTGATGTTTCTACAAGAGGAAAGAGAAAGACTAGTGCTAGTGAGAAGATAGGGACAGTTGCACGTATATTCAATATGCAATCATAGGATATGGTAGAACCTTCCATTACCAATTATTTTATGCCCATGCCATCCCATTTCATGTAGCACATTCTCCTTACTTCAAACGAATGTTCAAATATGTAGCTTCTATTGGTCCCTCATTCACCCCCCTCCCCTCCCCCCCCCATGGAGAACATAAACTACACATTAACCTGCTTAACAAAAAATATTCTAGGGTGAGTTTGATGATGGAGGACATGAGGCAAACTTGGATTAGGGCAGGCTGCTCTATTGTCATGGATGGGTGGACCGCTATTAGACATTGGTGTCATGTCCCCAATTCAAGGCTAGGTTGGCCAGCTTGATATTTCAAATAAATAAATAAATAATATTTAAATTATGAGTTTTGGCTGACTTCTTTAAAAGTTGGCGCCTCAATAAATTTGAATTTCTTTTCTTAACTTGGCCGACCTGTGGGAAGGCTCTTTTGAGCATGTATTTATACGGGGTCACTGCCTTGTCTTATGAGGAGGGAATGAAGACAAGAAATAGTGGCCGCGTAGCGTGTCTGATCAGGTAGGACGTAGTCGCTACCTGAGATCTCTTGTCTTTGTTCGCTCATTGATTCCTCCAGTACTAATCCGTCATTACCGTTTTCACATTCGCGGGTCATTCAAAGGCTTGACAGGGCTTTGATGAGAAGGCGACTACAAGAGTCGAAAGACCATTGATCCATTCAGTCTTGAGAGTCATCTATCTTGAAGACATTCACAAGAGACGGGAAGAGTCCCACACATACGAGCAAACTAAAGATTTGTTGGAGGAAGACCGAGGACATACACATGAGGCTATAGACGGGAGATTCAATAAGGCAAGTCGTAAGGAACCTTCATCGCGCGAACACATCTACCATCGAGGTGAGTGGGAAGGAAAGTCGTTGATCATTGAATCCGAGAGGACGCGGGACTTGGAACAATACTCATAGTCGCACATATATTGGCAATCTGAGATCACTGGTCCTGGGCGGAGTTCGAGTGCATATTTGCATTGAGGGAGAATATGTGCCAACCAATCATCTATCCCTTGCCATCCACGACAAACACTCAGTTGCGCCGGAGCACAGTTCTGCGCAATTTGATCCAGTCTTTGTATCTTCAGAATAATAAGATTTATCACTGTATCTGTGTGAGGCCGACTAATAAGATCTAAGAATATTATTTCCTTCATTACTTTTGAGTTAGCATAATCTTGTGTTCTAGGAGTGTTGTTTTTGGGAGTGTTATCTGGCTATGTCATGCAATAATTAGCCTATGCCTATAATTTAGTTTGTGTTCAGATTTGTGTTGTGTTTTTACTACTCAAACTGTGCCCAGATCATCAAAATGGCATCAGAGCCTGAATCCTACCAGCCTGCGGGTCAATCTTCCTTGGATGCATGTAGATCTACATTGGACGAGAGAAATAACATGGATTGGAGACATACATTACCCAAATTCTTACCCAAGGTGAAGGACATAGGCCCTGTCGAAGAGTTGTTGCTGAAAGCACGAAAGAAGATAGAAGAGTACAAGTCTGAAGCCCCCAAAAGTTTGAACGAATACCAAAGCTTGTCAGATGATGCAAAGGCTTGTATTCCCCTTGATGAGTGCTTGAGAGCGCACGAGTCCTACTACCCCCACAAAAAGGGACTTTATGACTACATAAGGCGAAAGAAGAAGGAAGAGGAAGATTCAAAAATTTCCAGGGAAAAGATTAAAGGGCCGGAGCCAAAAGAATTAGTCTTCAAACAAGAAGAGCCCCAAGTAAGGGAACGTGAGCCAAACGCACAAAAAGAGGAAGTCGTAGAAGTGATTGAGTCCCCTACAGATGCTGAAGTGAAGCCCGAAGTAGAGAAGATTTCAGTTGTTCATAAGGAGGTCAGCAAAGGTGTGATGATAGTGGAGCAAAAAGAAGGATCAGAGTTTCAAGCTATCAAACAAGAGGACATCTCAACGACAAAGGATAGAAATGTTCAACAAACATCAACCCAAATTCAAGGTATGGACATAAATGCATCATATGATTATGATGATTCACAGTGTATGGGACCATGCAACACTATGCAACATAGTAGATGTGATGATGTGATTGGGTTGTTTAAGATTGAGTGCCACAACAAAAGATTGCAAGTCTATCTAAGAGACCCCATGATTATGCACTCGGACTACAGGGAGGTGCGCCACAAGAAACATTCATACTCCCTTGTACCAAGATTGGTGATGGAGTTTGGAAGAGAAAAGTTTATATCAAAATTGCGCAACAAAGTGGCGAAACAATGATTTTGAGGTTGACATGGGATCCAAGCATTGTCATTTTCAGTGGGTTATTTCTTTGGGATCATGACAAATTGCATCACAAGTGTTGGCTTGTTGACGTCTGCATCAGGGCCGAGCAACGAAAGATTGGGTATTTGTTGGTCATCTCGGCATTCAAGGACACGAGCTCGCAATTGCTTAAGGACAAGCAATTTCTGGGACGGGAGGACTGTCATGTCCCCGATTCAAGGCTAGGTCGACCAACTTGATATTTCAAATAAATAAATAATAATATTTAAAATTTAAATTATTATAAATAATATTTAATTATGAGTTCTGGCCGACTTCTTTAAAAGTTGGCACCTCAATAAATTTGAATTTCTTTTCTTAACTTAGCCGACCTGTGGGAAGGCTCTTTTGAGCATGTATTTATATGAGGTCACTACCTTGTCTTATGAGGAGGGAATGAAGACAAGAAATAGTGACCGTGTAGCATGTCTGATCAGGTAGGACGTAATCGCTACCTGAGATCTCTTGTCTTTGTTCGCTCATTGATTCCTCCAGTACTAATCCGTCATTACCATTTTCACATTCGCAGGTCATTCACAAGCTTGATAGGGCTTTGATGAGAAGGCGACTACAAGAGTCGAGCGACCATTGATCCATTCAGTCCTGAGAGTCATCCATCTTGAAGACATTCACAGGAGACGAGAAGAGTCCCACACATACGAGCAAACTGAAGATTTGTTGGAGGAAGATCAGGGACATACGCATGAGGCTACAGATGGGAGATTCGATAAGGCAAGTCGCAAGGAACCTTCATCACGCGAACACATCTACCATCGGGGTGAGTGGGAAGGAAAGTCGTCGATCATTGAAGCCGAGAGGACGTGGGACTTGAAACAATACTCATAGTCGCACATATATCAGTAGTCTAAGATCACTGGTCCTGGGCAAAGTTTGGGTGCATATTTGCATTGAGGGAGAATTTTGTGCCAACCAATCATCTATCCCTTGCCATCCATGACAAACACTCAGTTGAGCCGGAGCACAATTCTGTGCAATTCGATCTAGTCTCTGTATCTTCAAAATAATAATATTTATCACTGTATCTATGTGAGGCCGACTAATAAGATCTGAGAATATTATTTCCTTCATTACTTTTGAGTTAGCATAATTTTGTGTTCTGGGAGTGTTTTTTCTGGGAGTGTTATCTGGCTATGTCGTGCAGTGATTAGCCTATGCCTATAATTCAGTTTGTGTTCAGATCTGCTACTCAAACTATGCCCAAATCATCACAATTGGCCACTCATCAACATCATTGTCACATTTTCAATTGGCTCTTATTTTCTTAGAGCTATTAATTGTTTAAGGAAGCACGAGGATGTGGACTTCCAATTTCATATTTTGAGAGAGTCCATAGAGGAGGTTGAGGCCTCAAATATTGTACAATTGGTCACTAATTCAGCATGCGTGTGCAAATTAGTTGGCATGATGGTGGAGGGTGCTTACAAGCACATCTTTTGGACCCGATGTTGTATTCAGCCAATTTGGAAAATGACAAGAACTTGTCATGCATGATCTCCCAACTAGTGATTGAACCTACAACAAGATGGTGGAGCCATTCCACTCCACTCCAACCAAGGTCTCAACAAAATGTTGCATTGAAACATCATGCACCACTCCCAAAATACATGTTGTGGTGAAGGTTGCAATGTGTTCATTAGGATTATGTGTGTCATCACCATGGAACTTTGAAAGACCCTTCCTTGACCTATGCAAGAAATCATTGTGTTTTGCATGTGCCAAAGACCAATACTAGCTCCCCGCAACAAAGGGACAAGCAAAGCCAAGCCAAACTATTACAAGCACTATCACCCATTGTTTGAAGAGGCTTTTTGCCCAACGTTGAAAATATTTTGATGATTTCTAGAATAGTTGGTGAACTACCTTTGCTTCAATGCATATGATTGAGCTCTTGAAAGACACAATCAAAATGACCTACTTTCCTTCATGATTAGGAGAAGATTTTATTTGCAAAGCAATTGAAGGTGATAGGACTAATTTACCCACTACAAGCTTGGCTTGTTGTATCTCACTCCCCAACAAAGTCACCAATAACTATTTGCTTTTTCATTTGTCTCTTGCAAAACAACACAAAACAAAACAATGTGTATGATAGAATTGTTCTTCAAATTAGGAGGGGATGCTCCTTGAGGTCTCAATAGAACCTAGACCTAAGCCAAACTAACTCTAGACACAAAACTATAGACAAGACATATAGATATCAACACTATACAATTTCTTTGAGGGGATTTGCATAAATGAAAAGACCACATGCCTATATTTTTTCCTTGAATTATGGGTAACAGAGCTAATAGTTGTAAGTGATATTTTTATATTTAACAAATGAAAGCAACCTATCTAAACACACAAACAACACCTTCTAACTAGCTAAAACAAAGACCAACTATTGAATGCAAATAAGATTTCAAGGAATAACAATTGGATCAATAACATCCAATTTCAAGAAATAAGTAGCTAAGTTGTATACAAAGCCATGACTTGGGCAAACAAATGCCATCAATACAAATCTTGACTCAATACATTCTACTTTCAATTTACTTGATGAAACTAACAACACAATAAATGCAAACATAGAAATAATCAATGGAATGATATTTGACAACATAAGCATAGCATCAACTCTCTTGTTTTCTGAGTTTATGTGCTCAATGCACTTATAGGTTACACTTATAGGAAACACTTAAAGATGAGGAAAAACATGAAAGAAAGGAACATTAAAACAAAACTAATCTAAACAACTAATCAAATAAAGCAGCCTAAAAATAGACTATCAACTTTATTTAAAAATAGAACACCAGCAAGAGCCATTGCTAGAATTGGCACTCTAATGTGCGAACATCGTCTAGGATTCCAATATAGCTCCTCACTCTAAAATATGAATCTTCTCAAGAACACTAAACCCAGAACCACCATGATATTTTCCTAAACCAACTTAGCAATTTTCAAAACAATGATATTCATGTACCCAACCAAGGCACACCAACCACGCGTGAAAATCATTTACTAGCACTATCTTTGGCTCAATCACATGCTAATCAAGTTCCATCTTGGAAAATCAACCTTTTCTACATCCTTAGGATTTATAGATGATGAAAATGATAAATAAAAACCTACAAGGAGGTATATGAATCGATCTCTATCACTACAAAATGATCATAATTTTGAGGCAACAACAAAAGTTGTTTAAATGCAGCACTTCCAATAGCTGAAAAACCTTCATGCATCAATGGCATCTCAAAAATGCCAAACTCAAAAGACCTGCTGAAATCCCAATCACAATTTGCAAAAAGCTTTGAAAAACCTAAAAAAATGACAATGAACAAAGCTATCTCCCGTCAGAAAACAAAGGAGAACTTCACATTTGAGTGTTTTTTTTTTACTTATGCTTTAAAGCAGAGCAACTAACTTAAGTAATCATGATTTATTGTCTTCATAGCTTAACACACAATCCTGCTATGCAATTTGCCTTCCTAAACCCTATTGCTCTCTGTATGTCATGTGATTTGAAGTGTGTTTCCACTTAACATGGATTATGATGACATTTTTCACCTCATATAGCCAAGTTGTGACTTTAGACATCCATTGTCGAGTTGTGTTTCTTAAGTCATGCGATTCTAAATGCATTTCCTGGCTTTCCCCTTACCATTGCACAACTCTCTTGCATTGGCCGCTTAAGCTTCTTTCAATCATTGTTTTTAGATTCTTTTCCTATCAAATGAAGCTCAATCACACAATCTTAATAGCATTGAGACTTAAACATCTTTAGTTGTCTTTTTCATACCATATTTGCCTAGCACTTGCCCCTTGATCGCCCCAAACATATGGCATAGCCACCTAACTGCTAGTTACCCTTCCTCGTTTTTGCTATCCAAACTCTCTTTATTCTATTGTTTTTTGTTGTATCTACTCTTGTTGTTGCTCATTCTATTGGTTGTTGTTGCTCATTGAATGAAGGAGGAAAATAATGTCAAGATTAAATAATGTAAATACATGAAACTTTTTGCTATTCAACACTAAACAAGGTTGTCCACTATTTAAACCTAAAAACAAGGTTGGCCCTAATCAAAAAAAGTTGTTTTCCTTAAAAAAAAATTACAAGGGTGCAACGACATCATCATTCAAGCTCACTATATTTAGCATCATTGATCACCTAGCTTGAGAATTGTCCTTGAACAACTAAGGGTGCTCCCACTATCTATGCGTTGAATCTAACTAGCATATATTTTAAGGTAGCAAAAAATTTCACCTTCCCTCCTTCAAGAGGTTGGGACTGACAAGCACTTTATTTTTAGGTAACCTATATGCTATGAGATTTGAGGAATATCCCCCTATCTACATATACTTGAGTTCTTTGTTGACCTTCTTTTACTACACTTATTAAAGGTGCCTAGATCTTTTTCTTGAAGAAGTTATTTTTATACATGGATCCGTATATTAGACCCCTAGATTTGTTACCCTAAGTACCTTCTTCAATTGATCCATTATAAGCATGGGAGTTGTTAAGTACCCCAAGATACAACCAATCCATGCCCAAAGTGAGAAAGATGAGTGAGACGATGTTCCTCTTTTCCTTTTACTAGCGAAGTTCCCACTACCCTTAGTCTCATTCGAGGCATATTTCCTTTGTTTCAATATCAAGGATCTTCTTGTCCACAAACTACCTCATGATGATAGCTGCAAATTACTAGCATTTTCTCTACTAGAAGAGGTTCATTGACCTTCAATGTTAGGGGACACAATAGGAGCCTTCCTCCTAGTATAGGCTATTTACTTGAACTATGTCTTATGGCTCAAGGTTTAACCACTTTAGGTTTAACAAATCTTGCCTTGTTTAACTCTATGTACTTTGTCTTTATTTGTTTTTCAAAAATGAAGTCTTTTTGCTAAAGTATTGACTGTACTTTTTGAGTCTAAATGACCAACCTTCAAGACCATCTTTTAATTGAAAGTTTGCATGCCACTCATGTCAAGCAAGGGATATACCTCACATTCTATCCTAGAGCCCCAAAGTTTTCAAATGCATTTCTAGGATGTTCCTTGGAAGATAAGACTCTTTGATGTAGTCATTACAATTATGTATGGCTTCAAGGCCCTAGTTTGGAAGTTACCAAGTGGCCTCATGCTTAACAAATCCAAATTCTCATGCTTCAACATATGATTCATTGCAACTAGACTACTCCTCATGCTTCAACATACAATTTGTTCAACCCACATTTATCGCACAATCCCTTCACTTGAGAGTATTTTTAGGCTTACATTGTTTTGTTCACAATTCATATCCTTAACTACTCAAACTCAAGCTAGAAGAGGTTCCCATATTTGGCCCATTGTTCTTATGTGACACTTGCATCTCTAAGTCGCATTAGACATCATTGTTGGTATCTTGAGACCAAACCACTCCAATCTATTTGCATGTCTATTAATCATCTTATTCCATTCAAAGACAACTAACATGCCCCTCTTCGTCTTCTTCCATTCAAAGATAGCTAATATGCCCCTCCTCATCTTCTTCCATCAAAGAAGATCATAAACAAGACTATCAAATAGGATACATATCAATGATACATTCAAGTCACTTGGACGTTTCCTCTAAAGTTGCTTAGCACCAAGTTGGTTTTCTAAATCACACATTACTCAAGGGTTCTAGATAGCATGATCAATCACCTAGACCACCTCCAACTTCATTGATCACAAAGCTTGAGGAACCCCCTTGGCGAATTGAGACTACACTCACCAATTACAAATTTAGACTAACCAACATATTCCACAATGCAACACAATTTGCTGTCTCTAACCCCTCTAAGAGATAGAGACTCGTGAGAATTTTATTTTCAAGTGCCCTATTTACTATGATATTCAAGGGAGACATTGTTGTCAATATAGTGCATTAGTGAATTGTTTATCCGCTTTCTTCCAATACCTAAACCATATGTGCTTGGCTTTTCTTCTTGGAGAGGTTGTCATTCTCAACCAATAATTCTTACATGGAACCCCTAAAGTCATCACACTGAGTACTTTATTTTTCCATCCCACTTTAAGAAATGGAGACGATGGGTGCCTATTAGATGCGCCAAATTCACATTCTAATGGGGGCATGTCAAAGAGATAACATTTTTTGTGTACTACTACTAGAGCATCCCACTCTTAGTATGTTAGGAATTAGTGTTCACATGGTTAGCCAATATTTACGGTATGGTAAATTATATTGTGAGTAATTAGAGCTATGTAGGTAAGTTGTTAAATAAACAACTTAGATTAATAATAGTAGATGAGTTGTGTGAGTTATAACAACTTATGTAGAATAGGTTTGTAGGAGATATTCATGGAGATTAGCTCTCCTTGAATATAGGAACTACCTATCCTATATATGTGTATGTAATCATGCTATGAAAAAGGGTGTGAGATAGTATTATTTGAGTGTAAAATTTGCTCATCAAATCTCTGCCCATATTTCTAATATAGTCTAGGCAAGATGGATCTCTACATATCAGCATCAAGGGCCTTCCCCTCATTCACAGGCCAAATTACAAAGGCAAGTGCATATTACTAATTTTTCTCTATACAAGAGATTCATTGACAATGGACGTTGGAAGAGATTTTGATATAGTAACTAACCCTCTCCTAAAATTGTCTATATTGGCCCCATCAGCCCTAGACATTCTCCTATGAGCACTTTCACCCTTACTTCACACATATGACATCACTAGTCTCCTTCCATGATTTTTTGCTTTCATTTTTGTCAATTTCACTCTTTGTAGTTAGTTATAATATTTGGAGTACAATCATAATACGTTTACCACATTGCTATTTTTATGTTTCTTTAGTGCTTTGTACTTATTGCTTTTTCACAATCTACAATCCCTTTACCCAAGTGATTTTATATTAAAAAAGATGTTCTCTTTGATCTCCATCTGCCTACTTCTGGTCATTTCAAGGCATTGGTATAATTTATTTCCTTTTTGGAAAAAATGGTGTACAACACAAACTATCACAATGCTATTTTAATATCAATATTTGTGGCCTTTATAATTAAGAGTCCCTTAAGATGAACAATTAGACCATTTAAGAAACCCATATGCCAATTGTTGTTATTTTCGTATAAAGACCCATGAAACATTGAAAGAGTTAAAATAAGAGCCTCAAACTGGGTCAATGCATGATGAAATCCCTAAAAGGACCAGCAACAAAATGAGCAAGAATTTGAGTCAGTCAAATGGCTTCCATGAGACTGCAATCTTATAAATACTAATATTTAAAGAGAAAAAGAGTTAGAGAAATTTAGGCTTAAATACTACGGAACCTATTAAATGATGGCAAGAATGGGATAAGTTTTGTATCCTCTTGATCTGCCTATAGGAGTATGAACATAAAATACATTTCAAATCTCATATTTGAAAAATACAATAGACCAAGATTTATAACTCTAACTATATTGTCATTCTTGGATAATGAGGGTCATGTTATTATGACACACAAACATTTCTTGGCCACTTGGGAGAAGAAATAAAAAAATAAAGCAATCTCAAACTACCTCATTCAATGAAGAAATTTAACCTTTATAGATCATAAATGGAAATGCCTAGAATACAAAAATATCCAAGACTCCAACTGCTTCGGAAAAAAGTTATCTCAAAAAAGGAGCACTATCATGGTGTCTAAAGAATATGTTACAGCTTTTGGCTGGATAGAAATGCTAGCATCATGTGCAACTGCTAACAATGACATAATGATTGATGAAGTCTAGATTTTCATGACAAGGCATACCATAGGATTCGGGAGGCACTTAAGATTTTGCTGCAGCTGAGTATGAGAACTTAGGGATGATAAGGTAAAAATTAATAGAATTAAGTGTACCATCAAGACATATTTATCCTACATGCAAAAGATAAAATGGAATGAGAGAAACAGAAACTTTACATAGGTCTTTGAACCCTAGTTACCAAATTTGGGTTTTTTGGACCAATCCAGCCAGATCTGGATCTTTTGGACCCACCTGATTCGCCTTTTGGTCCAGACATTTCAATTCCAGTAGATATTTAACCATTTTTTTTTAGATTCCAGATTTCTGACTTTTCTTGACCTCCCAAGTGAATCAAATATTCAAATCTGGCAACTATGCTTTGTACCTTAGAGTAGCAGATGTTTTTGAAAACATCTGAGCAGCTAGCGAGTGCAAACTAAGCCATGAGAGAAGTGCAGTTCCAAAAAATTTCTTGGATATCAAAGGCTGAAGATGGCATTGTTGGCTTCTCAAGAAAACTGTTTATCTGATGTACCAAAACATTATTTTTATAATAATAAATAATTGCCACAGTAACAATGATAAATTATTAATGGTTGCATATATTAGTTGTACTTGTAAAGATACTTTACTCACTGCCCTGCCTGATTGTCTCTAATGCACCATGAAAATTTCATCATTTGAGGCTCAAAATGGTAGAAAAAAAATCCACTCTTGCAAATGGCCACAAAGACATTATAGACATAAACATTTGAACATGGTGCAATTCAAAACTAGGTGGCATTAAGTATCAACCTATTTTAGATGTCTAAACTCACCAAAATCTTCTAGAAAAATGCTCTCTTGTCCATTCCCATCTCTCCAAATTGTATCTTACTTCATATAAACTTATCTTGAAACAGTTAACTAGATTTTCCTGACCAAAAGATTAATCTTTTCTATTGCAACAAAGAAAAGAGACCTCTTTCCTTGGTTGAAATTACATAACTGCTACCCTAACACCATTGTACCTGTCGACTCTTCTGGACACTGGAGATGACCTCAAACAGGTGAAATAGGGTCTTTCAAGTTTCTTATATACAATGAAGAAAAATCATTTCCATAAAAGTATTCATATGTCGTGAGTTAGTGAGGTACAAGCATATCCGTATCACTTGGAATCTGCTAAAAGTTAGAAATTTGAAGGATCTCCTTCATACAGTTTTACTGAATTTCAATGTTTTTATTTTATGTTTCATAACTGTATTCTTCATTTAAGCTGAAGAAACCTTAGATGCTTCCTTTATGAAGTCACAAAGCCCTAATCTGCCAGTGACAACTACCACTGACTTTCAATCATTTCTGGACTTTCACCCTATTAGCATCAAGCAATGCTCTAACTTGAGGTGCCCTCCTTGTGTTTGAAACTGTGGTCTTACAGGTTACATAATAATTCCCTCAGTAAATAATCCTATGGATTGCTGACCTACAGCTCCTTAAAAAGATCCATCTCTATCAATAGCCTTCCCCTTTCCCCACCTTTTCCTTACCAACAAGGGAGAGTACTCTGATTTAAAAAGCGTAAACGAAAATATGTTTTTTAAGGTTCACAACCTAGCCAGACTGACAAAAAAGTATATAAAACCCGCTTTCTAAGAACAAAGGAACATTTTCAATATATATATATATGATTAACACAAACACCCCCCCACACACATGCACACATATTTCAACAGCCAGCAAAGTTCATGAGCAATTCAAGTTTCGGCAATTCAAAGCTCAAAATGGACACCTATGAGAAATAGGCTTTGGTGATTTCTATCAGAAATTCAGGTAACTCCATTGGCGCTTGCTTATTTGCATAAATTATCTAATACACAACACAGCCACATTCAACAATCCACATAAAATTGGCAAGATGTACTTCACCTAAACGTCAAGAAACAAGGATCAGACAGTCCTAGATCTGGGTCCTTTTTTTGCTTTGTAATTTAACAGCTTGCGCGTAATTTTAGGTCTAGTGGCAATGATCTGTAAATGTGAGCAGAAGGGAAAAGATAAGTAATAACCTGTATGACAATGAAGAGCACGGCTGCGAATAGAAGCAAGATGCGCATGTCGCAGATGTGTCTGTCCATTGCTACTGCTGGACGCATCGTCGCTTCTTCCTTCTATCCTCTGCACTGGTAAAGACTAAGTTTCTTTTCTTCTTGCGACGTGTTGACAATGATCAATGTTCAAATCAATTAATTGTCTTCTTAAGTTTTTATTGAATTTAATCAGCTAGGTGATATATAATGTTTTAAGAAAAATTTCTCTTGTAAGTTCCTACAGTATCCTGAAATAAAATAACCTTTCATTGTGCGTGACCTTGGCTAATTTTAATTAATATTGATGTCATTATTTGTCAATAGTGGATACCTACAAATTATTATCCCTTTTTTTTATTTGTTGTAAAAAAATATTTATTGGCAAGAAAAAATTTCAATATATTTTTATTTGTATGTGAATGATGAAATAAATCAAATAAGAGGCTAATTAAGGTAGTCTCTCGAACAAACATAACAAACTTTATTTATTTTCCCTCTTATCTTTCTACAATAACATTGTATCATAGTTTTATAAGTATTACAACAACCGACAATATAAGAAGTAAAATAGACTTTCCAAATTTGAAGTCCTAGATCTCAAAGGCCTTTATTGAAAAAGCCCTTTAGCTGTTATAATTTATTACTTTTATTCTAGAGGTAGTTTTTCTATTTTTATTTTTTTTTCATTTCTCCTATTTTTATGTGTTAATTAAAGAGTGAAACCAAAGATAGATCATAAGTATGTTTTTATTTATTATGTTTGTAGAGTACAACACATATTTTCTAATATATATCAATAGTATATTATCATTACTAGACACCTAAATATTTCCCTAGTCTTAATTGACCAAACACATCACCCAAACAAGTCTCCTTCACCTAAAGTTTTCTCCTTGATTACATAATCTTATTATTTAATTGATCTCATTTTCCATCTCATCTTACAATAAATAAATAAATTTTTACACCTATTTTCCACCTCACACATGGCTAAAATAATTAGATAATATTATTATTTAATTATAATTATATTCCCTCAATCTATCCCAAGAATAAAGGACACATAAGAATACTTGTCCTTATGATTCCAATATTCTCTCCACCAAACCCAAGAATAAAGGTATCTTAGGTGTACATGTCCCTTGTGTCTCTCATGGTTACAACCACTTACCAAATATAGTAAGTGTGTCCTATTCCTTCACATTCCAACAACCTCCATCTCAACCCTTCATTCTCTCCTTGATCCTAGGGAAATCCTCTCAATCATCCTCCACCATTGATCTCACCATCAAACCTCAACCAGCCATTGCCTCTTCAAAAATTCTATAAATGGAGGCACTCTTTCATCCTTTTCATCATCAAGCAAGTTTGAGCTAAGTATATGTTGTCAAAATAGGTAACTTCAAGCAAAAGAGAATATGCATACCAATAATCACTTAGAGAAAATTATTTAACAATAGAGTCATTTGGTAACATTTGAATTGATTGTTTATATTATTGTGTTGTTTGTAATATTTTTTTGAGCTCTATCTAAGGTTTTTAGTAGTTTAGAATATGAATATCTTATTTTGCATTTGCTTTCTAGTTATGATAGAATAATACTTCAGTATTGACTTGAAATATTCCTAAATTCTAAATGTAAAATTTAAAATGTAGTTATTTTAGTTATGCAATTAACTAAATTAATTGTTGTTTTTTTAAAATTGAGTGTAGGTGTTAGTGTTTAAAAAATGGGACAATCAATAAAACTCTTTTATAGCTTGTGTTCTACAAAATATGCAACTAGAGGTGTTTTATTGTGATTATCCTATCCAAATGACTAGGACATGTGTAAAAGTTGATTCATCATTGATTTGATTTGGTTTTATTAACATTTTTCTCATTTTGAAGCTAGTTGGGAAATTTCATGTTTGATTGTGTTCAATGCTAGAGTTGACTCTTGGTCAATTCTAGAGCTGATTGTAACTATGTTAGTAACTTTATTAGGTTTCAAAATTCTTTGGGAAATTTATATTTTTTCTCCATATTCTTGTATTCTTATCAATTCCTTATATTTGGCAAAAAATATATATAAAAATATGAAAAATAAGATATCATATGGTCATTTAGATATATTTAACATCAAGAACAAATAAGAACAAACATGTCATATATTTCATATATTTCATTTTTTTAAATAGTTATAAGCTATTATTCCTACAATTAAGTTCATCATATCAATTTTTTCAAAGAAAAATATATAACTTATTCTAATAATTGATGAGACAATATTTGGTCTCGTCATCCCCTCACACGTAAGGTAAGGCATGTCCTCATGCCACAAATTATGCATCCTCCTCCTTGACAATTTCCTTCTTGTGAATTGATTTGTAACCATAATTACCTACCCTATTCTTTAAATACATCCTCTCTTTTTCATGCCCTTTTATCTCTAAAATCCTTGCATATCATTTTTTAAATTTATGAGGTGTTATCTATCCTACTAAGGTCCATAGGAGGGGAACTAAGATGAGAGGAAGAATAAACATCATTCCTATGCATGAATTATTGTCCTCTTGGATGAAAGTGATGGTTTCCCTTACCCATTTGAGGCTCTATCTCAAATTTGCAAGACAAATAATCTCCCTTCTCTTCAAATGCTTTAGCAACCCCTCTCACTAGTTGATACAATAATGATAATAAAAAAATTGAGGAGTATCCTTCATGATTCTAAAAATAAGCAATTTGAAGATATTTGGTTGTAATGTTAGGGTGGCATACAAGAGATGTAAAATATTTAACAAATCTTGTGCTTTTTAGATACGCATGCCTCATTAAGAATCCAATAGTAGCTTCAACATTATTATATTTTGTTACTCATTCTTCCCATGCAATTTGGTGATGTAGGAGGGAGACAATTTTTCTTAACTAAACTTCAAGAACATACAAATTAAACATAGATTGATTTATATTCCCTAGTAATAATCAATTCTTATATAATTCACATGGTGTATATTGTTTCTTGGCAATGCTCTTGAAACAATTCCATAAGAATGCCTTATCACCATCAAAATTGAAATGAAAGTTGCAACAAATCCCCATTAATTTCCACCTTATGAATTTCCCTCTTAAGAAGAGTGCATGCATATCATAAGGCATCCTAAGAATAATAGAGCCTCTCCTAACTCATAAGAAAGGCTTACTCTTGCTTCCACCTCAACCTTACTCTTTTCTAGGTTTTCTTTTTTTTTTCTTTAATTCTTCATTTTTATATCTAAGTTGGTTGTTCTCTTCTTCCACATGCCTTAATACATGGAATTTTTTGATTAATTAGGCTATTCCTCTTGAAATAGTAGTTTGAGGTCATGGTTTGAGTTCTTTGTTTTGTAGTGTAGACAACAACTAGCAATTGTTGTGTTAGGAGTAGGATTTGTTTATCCTTCTTTGTTGAATTCTCCCTCTCTTTCTTTAAGGACTATTGGAGACTAAGGATAAGTTTTTTTTTTCTTCATTATCCTTATAAATCTCCTATGTTATCCATTTAGGGCCTTTTCCCTAGTAGATAAATGTTTTTGTATATTTTTTAGTTGCTTCTAACATTGCTTCAATAAATGCTCTAATTTGGAGAGATGACTTGAGCATGCATGGTAAGTTCCTCTTTTAAATAATGTTTTTACCATTCCCCCTCTAGGGTATGGTCTAATTATAGCTCTAGCATCAATTTCTTGTCATCCTTCTTGGGGATTTCAAATATATATGCTAGAGCTATTATTTTGGTTTATTTTGTTCTCGAGCCAATAGAGAGCTAGTTGGGTTGGCTAGGGAAGTAGGTGTTGGTGTATAACATTACAAAATTCAAATTACTTTGTAAAATTTATAATTTACAAATAAGTTATTTGCAAATTTTTTAAAAGATAAAGGAGAAAAAGAAGGTGGAATTAGTCCCCCTTTGGTCAGAAAGAACCAAGGGCTAAACTACAATGTGACCAAGAGCTTAACTCAAATTGAGGGTTGATGAATAGTTCTCCTTCCTGCTCTATTTAAATTGATAATAATCATACTTTGCATACAAATAATTTTTCAAAAAAAAAAAAAAATCAAATGTGAATTTCAAATTTCAAAAGCCAAAGATGCTTCACACAAAGATTTTTTCTAGAAAGGCATCACCTAGAGAATTTTATTAGCATTTAGGGAGTTCATACTCTTCAGGAAGGGTCTTTTGGTTCTTTTCTCTCTTTTGGGAGGATTTTTTTCCCATTGGGTTTTCTCCCTTTCTACACTTTGTGAGAGTTGCATTGCACTTGGGTATCTTATTAGGCTTTGATGTTGGGACCCACTAATTTTCATCATCTAAGCTATGTTTAAGTGGGGGAATTGGTGTATAATAATACTATTAGTGTGAAAGGGGCACTTTATCTGACTAGTTCATTTCCTAGCTAGTTATCCACTTAGGTCTTCATACTAGCTTAACTTTACATAGGGATAAGGTTGTTGAGCTTTAATGACTTGAGTTGTCACACCTCATAGGATGACAACACTTGTCATAATTTGGTTACATCTTATCTCTCCCCTTGGCCTATATAACCAAGGTATTTCCTTTGTAATCTCAATTTCTCAAGCTCGTAGAAGCTTTGCATTCTCTTGAGAGGAATACAGTTTATTCTTTCTCATCTCTTATTTATGTATTTGCTTTCCTTCAGTCATTTGTATCTTGGGTAGGCTATTTAACAAATCTTACATGGTATCAGAGCAAGAATGAGTTGTGGGTTAGCAATCTTTTAAGAAATCTAAGAGTGTAGAGTTGTTTTTTTCAAAACACTGAGTATGCTCTTCTCTTGCATTATTGGATGATCTGGAGAATTGGAAAAGTGAAGAAAATATCAATTTTTGATGGGTTCATACATTGACTTGCCATTTACAGGTCTTCTTAGAAAGATTCTTGGAGAAATTAAGAGTTCACCATTGAGTCCAGAGCAACTAAGAAAGTTAGATCTTCCCTTTATTTTGCCTGAAACAAACACCGAAGGCCAAATCTGTAACAATTTAAAGCAAGAGGTTCATTAATAGATCCAACAAGGAGCCATCATTTCAAAGCATTTTGGATCAAATCTAACCCTACCATCATGCTCAAAAGGCCCGAAAATTATAAAATCAACTGTGAAAATGTCGATTTTGGAAAAGTTGCCAGCGGATTGCTAAAATTGGTGGTTAGCTAATTTTATTTGGCAGGTTGCTATTTTTGGTGGAGGAATAAACTAGTTGGTAGAAATCTATATTTTGCATATTGCTAACTTTGGTAGCAGTTCAGCTAAATTTGGCAGATTTTTTTTAAACATCATACCCCCTCTCCATTGATGAGTTGGTTTTTGAAGGCCAACTTTAAAAGCTCATAACTTGGGCTTTAGAGCTCCATTTTTAGTGATTTTTTTTTTATTTGGGCCAATTTTCACACTCTACGCAGTGGTGAAGACAATTTCATATTTTGGTGCACGAATTTTTTAACAATTGTTGATTCTTAGATAGGACACCTCACCGTTCTCATTTTACCAACTTCAAAGTTGCATAATTTTTGCATACAACCTCAAATTGAGTTGATTCCTTTTTTGAAAGTGCATGATTTGTTGTGTACTTCGTATTGATTCTATTTATTTCATACGAAATTATACCAAATGTACTTTCAACATATGCTCATTTCTTGAGGATTTGTAAAAGCATTGAAATCCATAAATCTGTAACTGCACTAAATATAAAGTGCCAAATTAGTTTTTCTCTGGGGGGTTCTTTGATTGAGTGAAAAAAGGGGGGGTCTTTTTTTTTCTTTGCCCTTGTACATCTCTTCTACTTTGTGCTCTATTTTTCCTTCACAATGGGTACATTTAAGTTTCAATTGCTCATGCCACACAACTATAACACATGGCATCACAATGCATGGAATGCCTTAATGCAACCAGGATATACACCTTACGTTGAGAAGAAGGTAACTGAACCCACAAATGATAAGAAAAAAATACTTTGGATGCTTGAACATACAAAAGCTCTTGGTTGTCTAAGGAATTTAGTTTCTCCTGATATTATGTTTCAAATTGAAGAATGTAAAGATTCACATGATGCATGGAACAAATTAAAAACTCTCTATGGTACAACTGATGAAGTTTGTGGTTATCAAATTGACAATGAATTAATGAGTCTTGATCCAAATTCTTTTGACAACATCCAAGATTATGTAACAAAGGTCAATGACCTTAGAGCACAATGTAAATCATGTGGATTAGAGAAGAAATACATTCAACTTGTCTATAGCACTCTCAACAAACTTGGATATGAATATGCAACTTTTGTTTCTAGCTTTCACACTCATAGGTTGACAAAGGGATCTACATTCACTACACCTTCTTTTGCTTCATTTTCTGAAATGTTGATGCAGGAACAAGGAAAGCTTCTTTCCATGGGTCATCTTAAGCCTTCGTACTCACAAGCTTTGATGGCTGGTCAACCAAAGGATTAGAAAGAATTAGGAAAACCTGACAAAAAACAAAAGTAGTTCAAGAAGAAGTCACAAAGAGATCAAGCACAATCATCTTCTCCAAAAAAAAGTTTACTCCAACTCCTCCTCTTCAGAGGGGAATTTTCAAAAGAAGGAAAGGCCAACTTGTAGCTACTACAAGAAACCTGGTTATGAGGAACATTCTTTTCATAAGAAGTAGATCAATGAGCTAAAACATCTTCTTAAAAAATACAACATTAATTTGCCTTCTTTTGTTGCTCAACAATCCTCTACTCCTTCAAAATTAGGTAAAGGGAAAGCAATTGCACTTGTTGCTATTATTAATTCTTCAAAACAACGGATTCTTCACTCGGGTGCATCACATCATATGGGTTCTATTAAAGAACAGTTTTCTTTGTTGGAGCCTTTTTCTGTGCCTCACATCCTCATTGGGGATGATTCTCCAATGGATGTAATTGGGAAGGGTTTAATTGATGCCAACAATGGTGCATTTAAGGATGTCCTATGCATGCCTAATTTGTCAGCCAACCTTATCTCCATCTACCAAATCACTCTGAATGGTAGAAAAGTTGAATTCACTCCAAATTTTGTCAGCATCAGGAATCTTGAAGATAATGCACTCCTTGCATTTGGTAAGGCCAATCACGAGTCTTGCTTGTATGATTTCTCTCATTTTGTACCTAATTCAAATCCTTGCATTTCTCACCCATTCAAATTTTGTGAGTAAACTATGGCATGAGCGGTTTGTCCATCTCAACTATCACTATCTACAACAACTCAACAAACAAAATATGGTCATGGATCAATTCCTCAAATCAATTTTCCTGATGGTGTATTTCTGGGTTGTGCCTTGGGAAAACATCTTGAGGACAAGTTTGACAAAGGGAAGGCTTGGAGGGCTTCAAAATTCCTTGAATTGGTTCATAGTCACTTGGGGGGTTCTTTTCCATCATTATCTTTTAGTAAGGCTCACTATTTGCTAACCTTCATTGATGATTATTCCAGATATACATGGATCTACTTTCTTCGACACAAAGTAGAAGTCTTTGATAGATTTCAAGAGTTTAAGGCTTGTGCTGAGAAGCAATCTAGAAAGTGTGTCAAAATTCTCTGCACTAATAATAGTAGAGAATATGTGAACCATTAATTTGAGAAATTTTGTACTCTTGAAGGGATTTATCTTCAACATATTGCTTCCTACACACCACAACAAAATGGTGATGCTGAGAGGAAAAATAGGTCCCTGAAAGAGATGGTTGGCTACATGATCCAAGCACACTCCCTTGCACCTACATATTGGGTGGAAGCTATCAACCGTGTTTCTCACAAACAGAATAGAGTTCCACATAAGGAATTAAAGGGCATCACTCCCTTCGAAGCCTGGTGTAGCAGGAAACCTGTTGTGGGGTACTTTAGAGTTTTTGGTTCCCCATCATGAGCACACATTCCTTAGAGAAGCACAAGGCCATGGAACCTCAGATTCAGCCTTGTATCTTTGTTGGTTACCTTGATGGTTTCAAAGGATATTGAATAATGGATCCTGAAACACATGAGCTCTTCATTGAGCGCAGTGTTCATTTTGAGGAAATATCTTCTATCTCATCCTCTACTCTTCCTTCCTCCATAGTGGATTAAGAGGATTCTAACATCGAGGATTTTCCTCAAGCTTCCTCTAGTTGTCAAGTTGATCATGAGATTTCATCTTCCTCTTCAAAGAGTTCAAAATATCCTCCTCCATCCCCTACCATGCCTCGTTGGGCTCGCTAAACAATTGATTTTGCAGGCACTCTTGTTGGGGATCCTTCAAATACAAGGAGGAATCGATCACAACATCACAATATTCCACATTCTTACATAACCACAACTTCAGATCCACAATCATTTCATGAAGCTTTTGGTATTGTTGAGTGTTATTTTGCAATGGAGGAAGAGTACGACTCATTAATGCAAAATAATACATGGGATCTTGTTCCACTTCCTAAGGGGAGAAAACTAGTTCGATGTAAGTGGATCCATAGAAGCAAATTTGCAGCAAATGGCTAAGTTGAAAAATATAAATCACGAGTTGTGGCCAAAGGTTTCTCTCAAGTACCAGGTATTGACTGACGAAGACCTTTTCCCCTGTTTCCAAAATGAACTCCATTCATTTGCTACTTGCTATTTATGCAACTCATGGTTGGGTTGTCCATCAGATGGATGTGAAGAGTGCATTTCTTCATGGAGATCTACATGAATAAATTTATATAGAGTAGCCACAACAATTCATTCAAGATTCTTCACTAGTTTACAAACTAAGGAAGTCTCTCTATGGCCTCAAACAAGCTCCAAGATCTTGGTATGCCAAAATTGACTCCTTTCTTCTCTCCATTGGGTTCTCTAGATACCACTCAGATTTGAATGTATACATCTTGCAATAGGAGGATGCTCTTCTCTTCTTAGAGCTCTATGTTGATGACTTAATTGTCACTAGGAGCACTTCATCCATCATTACGACTATCAAGACTGCTTTGCATGACATGTTTTCCATGACTGACTTAGGTCTCTTGCACTACTTTCTTGGGATTGAGATCATTCAGACCTCTTTCAATATCTCTCATGCACAAACCAAGTATGCTCTTGATCTTTTGTCATGCTTTCATATGGTTGATTGTAAGCCTGCATTAACTCCCTTTATGTCTGGAGTTAAGCTCGAGGCGAAATGTTCCACACCACTAGTTGATGTTACTTTGTATCATCAACTTGTTGGTATCCTCATCTACTTGACTCATACTCACCTTGACATTTCCTTTGCAGTTGGCATTGTTTCACACTTCAAGATGGAACCACATGAGCTTCATTGGAAAGTTGCCAAACACATCTTGCACTACATCTAGGGAACTCATCGATATGGGATTCACTATGTAGCAAGAACGAGTTTAGACTTACTTGGATACATGGATTTTGATTGGGCTAGTGATATTGATGATTGCAATTCCACCTCTAGCTATAATTTTCACTATGGTTATGGTCCTATTTGTTGGCAGAGCAAGAAGCAACATGCCATTGCTCTTTCTTCAACTGAAGTTAAGTATCGAGGGGCTTTCAATACCATCACTAAGGCTATTTGGCTTTAGAATATCCTCACTGAACTTGGTATCGCCTTTTAGAATTCATCAGTCATCTATTGTGACAACTAGAGTGCAATCCAAATCTCGAAGAACCTGGTCCATCATCAATGAACCAAACACATTGAGATCCATGTGCATTTTCCCTAGGAGTTGATTCAGGAGTAGGTCATTGGTTTACGCTACTGTCATACAACAAATCAAGTTGTAGATATATTCACCAAACTCTTCATCGAGAGCAAGTACGTTCATCTTCGATTTCTCTTGGGGGTGAGGGAAATATCTTCTGGGGGGTCACTTAGACCTACTTCATTCAATCTCTCATGGAAGGGAGTTTTTCCCCATTGGGTTTTCTTCTTCTTTTATCATTGAGAGGTTATTATGTATCTGGGTACCTCATTAGGCCTAGTAGCCAAGACCCATATTTGCATCTTTACATTGTGTACTTCTCCCTAAGTTGCACTTAATGGGGGGTGTTAGTGTGAAAGGGGTACTTTATCTAACTAGTTCATCTCCTAGCTAGTTCTCCACTTAGGTCCTCTTCACACTAGCTTAACTTTGAATAGGGATATGGTTGTGGAGCTTTAATGACCTAAGTTGTCACACCTCATAAGATGACAACACTTGTCATAATATGGTTACATCCTATCTCTCCCCTTGGCCTATATAACCAAGGCATTTCCTTTGTAATCTCAATTTCTCAAGCTCATAGAAGCTTTGCATTCTCTTGAGAGGTACAGTTTATTCTTTCTCATCTCTTCTATATTTTATTTCCTTCAGTCATTTGTATCTTGGGTAGGCTATTTAGAAAATCTTACACATACTTAGGTGGCAGCTTGCTTGTGTGGCAAGTTATTTATTGAGGCAGTTATGATTTGGTTATAGAGGTACTTAGAGAGGTTGGTAGGTTTAACAACTTTTCCCTCCAAATGGGAATTTAGTTGCTTAAAATTCCCTATAAATGTACCTCATTTTCTCATTAATAATCACCTTCAATTTAGTATGCAATGTACATTTGTATGCTATTTCTATTTTGCTTAAGTTTGTTTCCTAGCTCATTTCTTCAATAGGGTTTGTGAGACCTCCAAATGATTTCCCAATATTTTTTCTATTATAACATCATTTTCTCCTTTCTTTGGCTACAAAATGAGCCTTCTTATTTATTTTTCTTTTATAGATTCTATCAAGAATTAGTCTCTTTTTCTTCTAAATTAATACATGGGGTTCCTATGTAGGTATATCTATAACTTGTTCATTGACCATTTTCCAATATTTCCCCTTTTTGAAGATCTAGTATGAACATTGTGGGTAATAATAGGACTAGGATAAGTGGTTCCTTTAACCTATCTTATTTTTGGTTCCTATGAAGGTGTGTGTTGAGAAATTCTTCCTATCAGTTCCTACAAAAGGGTAGGATGAGCCTATTTCCATTTTGGATCCTTCTTGAGAGAATTCTCCCACTTGTTCTAACAATTTTCTTACTAAAGAAAATGGTTATTAACAATCAAATTAATTAGGCCATGGTGTCTCAAGTTTCCCTCTATTTTTTGTGCTTGGTGGTCAAGCCCTATAGATAAGTACATAAAAATGCTAGCTAATTAACTAGGTATTTAGGCTTAATAACACCATGCATTAAGTGGTTTAACAATATAATTTATTGGTTCAATACAATGCTATATTGGCCATCATAAGTGAATTTTTTATAGCCTATAGGATCATGGTTGCCCAAGGCTCCAGAATACAATTTTTTCTATACCCTTAACTACTCCTTTACTTTGAATGTGTCTAAGAATGGTTGTAGGATCAACATGAAACCTTTGAAGCAATTATGTACACAAATTTTTCGTGTGAGAAATATCTTCACCTACTTTAGTAGTTTTAAAGAGGTGGATAATGAATTCACAGACTACTTCAATCTAAACACCTTTGATAGTTGGAAAGTGGTTTGTAGATTATCAACAAATTCCTCCACCAAACTATATTATCACCCTTTGAAATTTTGGATGAAATTTAATCATCTAGTTTGGATGAATATCTTTGTCAGTATAACTTCAAATATTGGACTCTTTGGCTCAATTGTTTCTTCTTTCCCATAGTTTTTAATTCAAATGACCAAATTTTACTATAGTAACCAAGGAATTAGAGCTCTATAATGCTAAGTATTGAGATGGTCTATGGCTCAATAATTGTTGCTAGAAGATGAGATATAGAATTTTAAATTTTACTATTATCTAGATTTGAAATGTAGCAATAATTTAATATGTTATTTAAACAATAAAATCAACTATATTTAACAACTATAATAATAATATGTTGACAACAATGTGTCATCATATTTTTTATTGAACCATCATGATCACTCATGAGAAATACATTTATATAATTAATAATTAGGACTATGTTTCCATAATGTTCAAGAGTTTCCTTTACTAGATTTGAGGTGATGTGAGATTCAATATCCACATTTCTAATAATTACAAGATCCCTCCAATGCCAAAATGAGTCGCATAAGTTTTGTTGGGTATTTTCACATACTTATGGATATTTGGTGAACTTTATTATATTTATAATAAATTAAAAATAATCCAGAGCAAAAAAAGAGATAGATTTATACTTACTTTTAGTTGTACAAACTTTCCTATGGAGCCACATAGCTCAATATCCCTACAAAGCCATAACATCCATTATTTCCATCTCAATTAATTAATAATTTCAAGCACAAATATGATGGTTGATTTTTATTTTTCCCATCCTTCTTTATTGCTCTTTTTTTGCATAAAAAAGAATTACCATATATGGTTTTTAATCCTTCTCTTTTATTTATTTTTAATAAAGAATTATATTTTTTTATTGATTTTGGCTATATAAAAGGAGTTATAATTCCACACCAATCAAAGAAAGATCTTCCATATTATAGAACTTAGTGTGTGTAATAAAATATGGTGCTCAAGTAGAATGAAAATAATAATAAAATCACTCAAAACACTCAAAAATAAAATAACAATCAAATTAGGGTAGGAGGACTCAAACCTTGGTGAATTTTAATGAAATTCACATATATCGAAGCCCTCAATGTGTATATTTATTCAAGATGATTGGATTTTATGTGTGCTCACTTGATTTCAATGACATAATGATGTTGAATTTCTCAAAAGTGTGTGATGGTATGAAAATGGCTAAGTTTTGAGTACATTAGGAGAGGAGGAATTAGATGCATGGATAGGATGAGATATTAGGGAATCAAGGGTGGAGAATGGAGATGTTCTCTCAAGGCCTAAGATGATGCCACTTGGTAAGAGGAGAGTGAATGAGAGGGAGATGATCGATCAAGCCTCAATATTGTAACAAGTATCACATTGAGAGAGATTGAGAGAAAGATGTTGAACACACTCGAAGATTGAGAGGGGGGTGAATCAATCTACACAAAAACTTAATACCTTTAAGACCTTGAAACTTCCAAAACAATACAAACATCTTATCACAACTAACACCCTTAATCAAATATAGCAATTTAAACCCTCGGTATGATCAACAATACTCAGTAATGAAAGATATAGTGGTTCTACTTCTAATCAAATCAATAGTAGTGAGAAAGAAACTGATAACACACATGCACAAGGAAAACACCAAATTTACGTGGAAAACCCAATGAGGGAAAAACATGGTGAGATTTAACTCACAATATAAAAGGATCACTACCAAAAAGACTTGCAAGAAGGCTCACTGCCTTAGAGCAAGATACATAAGACTTGCAAAACTGAAGCCAACACAACTTGAGGAGCAAGATACAGAGGATGAGATGAGATTCACTATCTCAGAGTAGGATACAAAGATTTAGATAAAGATTACAATGCTTTTCAACATAACACTCTGTTGACTAAGGTATTATAGCATATCTGATTCTATCTTTTCTCCACATAATGTATCACTAACTCTGTTGGATATTCAATACATTCTGCATACTTATTGTTTTGCACTTGTATACTTCTCCATGTTGTTGCATCTAAAATGATCTTGTATTTATATCCATTGTAACTCTTCAAAACTTTAATTAGGTCAGCTAGGAAGAAGATAATCAATGAATTCAACAATTCAACCACCAAAAACATAATACAGTCCCATCCTAAGGATAGAGAGGACCAAAAAAATCATATCCATCTTCCAATGTGATCCAAAATAATTCACACGCTGGCCCACACCAACCTAAGTCAGCATCAAGGAAATGTGTAGATGAAAATTTGAAGCACATCTGCTCAAAATCATACTTCTAATTGATTTTTCTAATGGCAGTTCTAACCAAGATAGGTCAGGACCCAAATATACCTTAACACATCTTCAATTGTTGGCATAGACCCCCAAACACATGGAACAAGCAAAGGAACAAGCCATGTTGGCCAAATATCTACAAATAATCTAGAAAGACAACTCAAGACATAATGCAACACTAAAGCGGACAATCAACATCCATGGATCATATGGGAATGTTCCATGAACATCCAATAACACTTTTATGCCCTTCTTTCATATTGCCATACCACAAGCAACCACCGAAAACCAAATAGGAATAAAATACTCCATCTAAGAAGCACAAAACTAATAACTGGAAGATATAACATTAACATATTAGCTTGTGGGCCACTTCATCACATGAAATTGGAATTGTGACACAACACGGACATTGAGAGAATATTAACCAAGCCATAGGAGTAGAGACATCAATACAGAGAAGTGAAGAGCAAAGACATCAATGTGGAGAAGTGCAGAGCATTTCTTGAACTAGACTGGACAACCAACACTGCCAACCTTCTACAATTCATAGAACTCTCTTTGGCAACACAGGTGACCTAAAAAGATAGGAGTACAATATCCATAGAGCACTAACATTGAATCCCAAATAATAAGACCAAAACTTCAATAGCAGAGGAATGTAGAGCATTTTCCCAAACAAACTTCAATATAGCTTCCTGAACTAGAAACACTTGAGTACCTTGCGGAGGCCAAATCTTTCTTTCAGCAACACATACTTCATCAGAAACATCAAGACAAAGCAAAATACATGTTGTATACCTTCAGTAATATCTCTCCACTATCAGTCATGCTTCTAATCCTCATTTAAACATATCACTATAAAAATAACTCTACTGACAACAATAGTGCACTATACAACTTTTCTTGGCATGGAACAAGGTATGGCATCCAACCATGAACTTCTACAACTCTTCTTTAGATAAGGCATGACATATAATGATAACCAACAATCAAAAATCTCCTCAGGTGTTGACATCAATGACAAACACTACCAACAATCTCCCCCTTTGGCATTGATGGTAACAAACACTACTCACTCTCCCCCTTTGGCATCAAGGAAAAAGGGCGATAAAACAATAGGAAATTATTTGACTTTAGGGATAAAGGGAAAAATATCTTCAAATTAAGCAGCAACACATTCTCTCCCTTTGAAAAATAATACTTTTGCACAACATCAAAACTTTCCCTTACTACCAACTCTCCTTGAGTGGTGGCACACATCAATGCAAGAGAAAAGGATATAACATGAATTTCTCCCCTTGGACAGATGCACCATCTATGCATCTAGTTAGAACAAGGAGGGGCAATCACCCCTAACTTCTTTCGGAGACTCTCAAAAGTATCCTTTGAAAGTGCCTTAGTGAAAATGTCTACAATTTGGTCCTTCGTAGGCACATACTCCATTTTGACTTCATGTTTTGCAACTTTCTCTCTTAGAAAGTGATACCGGATAGAGATGTGTTTAGTCCTTACATGCATTACCAAATTCTTGGAAATATTGATTACACTGGTATTATCACACAATATAGAAATAGGTTCATCATAAAACACCTTCACATCCTTCAAAATCTACTTCATCCAAAGCACCTAAGTGCAACAAGATGCTACAACAATCTATTCAACTTTTGTTGTGGATAAAGGTATCGAGTCTTTCTTTTTACTAAATTGTGAGACCAATCTATCTCCCCAAAATAATGCACTTCCACTTGTAGTTCTCTGATCATCCACACACCTTGCCCAATCAACATCAATATAGGCACTTAAAGATAAATTTTGATCATTTTTATACCACATGCCATAACCCGAAGTTCCCTTCAGGTATATGAAGATTCTTTTCACAACTTTCTCATGAGATTGCTAAGGATTGGATTGAAATCTAGTGACCAAACATCCTACATGCATGATATCTGGTCTGGAAGAAATTAAATACATGAAACCCTCCAATCATAGACCTATAAATAGTTTGGTCAACTTCTAGAGACTCATCAGATTTGCTTAGGTGACAACTAGTCACCATAGGAGTACCCATTGGTTTGGATTCTTCCATTCCACATTTCTTCAACATCTCCTTAACATATTTAATTTAAGAAATAAAGATACCATTATCTTGTTGAATAATTTGAAGACCAAGGAAGAAGGATAACTCACCAATCATTGACATCTCAAATTCTTTCTACATCTCTTCTACAAACTTTTTATACATATCATCATCTCCACCAAAGATGATGTCATCAACATATACAACCACAATCAACAACTTGTCTTCTTGAACCTTAATGTACAAATTACTATCTGCATTTCATTTCTTGAATCCTTATTGAAGTGGGTACTTATCCAATCTAGCATACCAAGCTTTAAGAGCTTGCTTGAGACCATATAGAGTTTTTCTGAGTCTACAAACCATGTCTGGATTCTCTGATAATTGAAAACCATCTAGTTGCTCAATATATACCTCTTCTTCTAAATCACGATTTAGGAAAGCTGACTTGAAATCCATTTGATATACCTTGAAGTTCTTATGAGAAACAAGAGCAAGAAACATCCTTATTGCTTCCATTCTAGCTACCAGAGCAAAAGTCTCCTCAAAATCAATTCCTTCAACTTGTGAATAGCCTTTGGATACCAACCTAGCTTTGTTCCTTACTACTTCACCATCTTCATTTAGCTTATTCCATAAAACCCACTTTGTTCCTATCACATTCTTATCAGTTGGTTTGGGAGCTATGAACATGAAATATATTTAGATCAAATGCAAGTAAATTAAGCAAATAAACCAAGCAATTAACCTAGCTAGATCATATTACCAATTACATTCTTGTAAATGCTAACTAGGAATCCATTAAACATGAAACAACAATTAATTGATATAGAAAACCTAGTTAAACACAAGAAAACCTCATCCGATTGGGGGATTAGTGTTTAATTGATGTGAAATGATTAGCCCTTTCCTAATCCCATTTGTTGAAGCAAAGCTTTGATGACCTCTAATGGTGAAATTGATGGAAATAGATAAATGCTCTCAAAATAAGGATGAAATTGGCTATAGTATGATTACTCAAATGCTTTGTGGATGATTTACTCATAGAAATGAGGGCTATTTATAGGATTTTTGGTTGAGTCAATGGATAGGATTGGATTAGCTAATCAATAGATAGAAATGAATGTGAAAGAATGGCATGGATCAATGATCAAATCCATGGATGAGATTAAAGGATGACATGGATCATTGAATGTAATCAAGGGCTCTAATTGAATTAGAATGTGCAAGTCCCTTGATTTTAGGAAGAATGTTGGAAGATATTTCCATTTGGAGGGAAATGTTTGAATTTGTATTAGAGGAATATTCCATGAGAATATTATCTTGCAAGTGGGAAAAGTTGGTGGAATTAGTCAATTAAATAATTAGGAAACTATTTAATTGTGCAAGGTGAAGGAATTTAAGACTTTAATTAAACAATTAGATCATTTAATTAAAAAGTAGGATTTATGACATTTAATTAAACAATTAGGATTATTTAATTAAATGAGAGGAATCAAGGGATTTAATTAAATAATTTGCATTATTTAACCAAATAGGAGGAATTAGCATGAAAGAGGTGAATTAATTAAAACAATATTAATTACCTAATTAATAGAAGAAATGATGAATTTAATTAAACAATTAGCATTATTTAATTAAATAGATGAAAAGGGTCGAATCTAAATAGAAATGGTATTAGTAATCAAATTTAGTTGTGTGATATTGATCAAGACAATTTTAAGTATCTACATTTTTCCCCTCTTTGAAGTGAGGTACTTGCTACATTAGTTCAAAGAAGTGATGCTTCTTGGATTGACTTTTGTTGCTTAGATCAAAAATTTAAAAATTAATGATTTTCCTGATGCCCCACCATGCCCCAATAGAAGGAGTGAATGTTGGTATACTGCCCCCTCGAGAGATCAAGCAGAAATTCTAATTTTTAGGTCAAGATCACAACAAAGATACAAGATTAGTTTAGCTACGAAGAGGACGAAAAACAAGCTCCAAGACCTTAATAAACTAACCATGACAGGCTGCCAGGCAAGAAAATAGAGATTTAGAGAAAATCCCTAGGTTCAATTATGCATCTAGGGTGAACCCAAATATTCCATGCATATATATGAGGTTGGGGTCACTTTCAATTTCATTTGCACACTTTGAGTTGAGAAATTTGAGAGCTTTGAGAGAGACTTTGCGAGAGACCTAAAAGAGTAGTTGATAGAATGGAAAATCGTGTTCTTCCCTTGCACCATGCAGACAGAGTTCGTGAGTTACAATGGCTAACCGACAAGGACCATCTGTATGTACCCTGAAAAACTTTCCTTGCATGTATTTTGAGATAGTGAAATGTAGGTTAGAATAGGTCAAACAAAGGTGTCGTTTCAACGATGCTTTTGTAATGGTTGGTGATGCATTTGCTAGATTTAGTGACGCCTTTACACTAGGGTGTCCCTCTAGAGTATTTGCATTGGGGTTTAAAATACTTTGGCACTTTTGCAGATAAATTTGTGCCTCTACATAGTTTCAAAGCCGCAAAAACACATACTTCTAAAACTGCACATCTACTTTCCAACAACACATTTGAAATGTCGCCACGCCTTTGTCTTTCAGTGATGCTATTACAAAATAATGATGCTTTTGTCAATAAAATAGAGTGACGTCTTTGTATAATGGTGCACTTTTGCATTTTAGGGTTTCAAGCTTAGAATTTTTCTCATTTTTAGCAACATTGATGTTGTGTGACATTATGTGTGTAGTTGTTATTCTATCCACTGCAATCACACAAGTGGAGGCCAAGGATCTTAGGTCAGATGGTCAAATTTGAGGAAAAAGAGGACAATTTCTTGGGAGTCGTCGACTTATATTACATTTGTTACATGCCAGAGATTAGTACTCACTTAACCATGATGACCAGCCTAGTAGAGTGATGGCACTCAGAGACTTCCGCATCCCACCTCCCCTTAGGCGAGGCTACCATCACACTTGAGGACATATGGCATATCCTACGAGTATTTATCCATGGAGAGAGGGTGATCTATGATGCAAAGCTCAACTCCATTGCCCTGTAAAGAGTATTTGGTGTTGACCAGATGTTGGTAGAGAGTAGCTAAATCGACCTATGGGTGTATCGCATCTAGGTCAGTGATTTGACTTTGGTGATTGAAGGGCTCATCATGGGAGTCTTGATGTTGGACAAGCACAATCGAGGATTCAACCTTGGTTGGGGTGTTGTATTATCATTCATTATTGAGGACGTTTGCACTTATGCTTGGGGATTGTGTATCCTAGCTACCTTATACAACGATATGCATCAAGTGGTATACATGAGAGGTAACAACTTGTTCACATGAGTTACATTGCTCCACATCTGGGCTTGGAAGCACATTGCAATGCTCATACCCATTATTTCTCCATGAGACATTGACAAGGATGATCCTGCAATTTATAAATATGCAGGGATGACCATACTCCACCATACAGGTGCAATGGATATAACTTATTGGAAGAGGATCATAGATGACATGATAGTTTTTTGATGGAGACCCTAGCTACAGGCCAAGTAGTGGGATGACAACCAGTACCAACTATTTTATGCTTGCCAAAATTGATGGATTATGGGATGGCAACACCACATCATTGAGAGATACCTTCCCATCTAGGTAGCTCGATAATTCATAGACCAATAGGATGTCCTAGCACTTGATTATAGAGTCGTATATGCTAGGACATACAAAGAGATTCATGCTTAGGGACCTCATATGGTCCCTCAAATGGCTATTGATGATTTTAGATAGCTGGCTCAGGTTCCTTGGGCTTATTTAGGGGGACCAGATGATCCTGGTACCACCCCAGCTTATGACACGTGGTTCACAGAGCACCACCCCATTCAGTTGATGAACCCAACATGGGTTTATGGTGTTGGATGAGGTAGGGGTAGGGGAAGAGGACAAGTTTTGCAGTAGCCCAATGGATAGGTTCTTGGATAAACCCCAGGGGTTGGACAAGTCCAAGGGTTGTACAGTAGCCAGGGGGCCACCACCACCACCATTGGTATAACAACAGTAGGTGTAGGGGGTCCTAATCCTCAGGCATTATTATTACAACATAGGATGATTAAGAGAGATACAACCATTTAGGAGAGGGACGTCATGTGGGCTAAGCGAGATTAGTACCAACAAGAGGGAGACACACTCGTTAGGAGCATGACCAGGCCCATGGTGAGCTTTCCCAAGAGGCAACAACGATAGTAGATAGACATACAACTAGCCTACGAGATGACATGCAGACAACAATTAGAGGCTCTTGTGTAGATTTAGGCACAAGCATAGGCATAGGTTCCAACAAGTTTATACAGGAAGGCCATGGTTGAGGCCTCCTACTATAGGGCCTTGTATCACCGTGAGGTTCCTCGATACTGACAACAGCTAAATTTTTCTCAGAGGAGTTCTCTTGGACTGACTGGGTCAGCAGGTGGGCCTTTAGTTTGTCAATTAGATAGAGGGAGTCCCTTAGGTAGACATCGGCCACCACCATGACAGGAGGACCAAGGGAGCAAAAGATAGTCAAATTTAGACACTTTTTGATGTATATCCATTCATTAGCTCATTTTTGACAGCCTCATGTATATTTTTGATGATATATCATAGACTCTTTTGATATGTATCATGACATTCATTTTTTGGTATATATATGAGATGATTGGATGTAGTGTTATACTTATTATGTCCTTTTTTCATGATTATGCTTATACTGATGTATGCATGGATGCATTATGGATTTGTATGGATGCAAATATTTATGAGATGCATTTATGATGATGATGATGATTCTCTTTATTATACATATGACATGTATGATTTATGATTATGCTTCTGATATGATGATGATGTATGCAAATGCATATGTTTTATGATATGACATGATATGAATTCATGTATACAAATGCAATGGATGGTTTTATTTTATATCTTTTCCCATATGATATGTGATGATTATGTAGGATGTATGTTATGAGATGCATTTCTTTTTTCGTATTTTCCATAGAATACTTATGATGATGCAAGATGTATGCTAACGATTGGTGGATGCAGGATGGATGCATTTATATGATTTTGTTGAATATCATGATACCAGGTTGGAAGTGTTAGCATGGACAAAAGATAGAAGAATGAAATGGATATTGATTAGCCTTTGTTTTTAGTAATTGATTTAGAATTCCAACAAGTCTATGATTATTTGAGACCTAATTAGATATGTGATGAGATAGGATACATGATACTGATTTACTTCTTAGATTAGGATGAATTCATCATATCATTTCTTATTTTTGATATAGAAAATAGACACAATACATCAAGGTATTGAAAACCAGGATGGCGTTGTATCTAATGCAATGGGCTCTAACTCTACAAACACATAGGATTATCCTTGTTCATACTTGACATACATAAACCTTGTTTGATCATGTGAAAGAACACACCATCGAAGTAAGGAAACTAACACATAAAATGTATGAAGAACATGATATGTCCCAACCATTTTCTACTTGAGACTATCCTGGCACATGCAAGATAAGTATTTTTCAAGGTTGTACTACAAGAATATCCACCAAGCACAACAAACAAAATCATTGATCAATGCCCCATTCCTTTCTCTCTAAATCATTTTGGTAGACATCATCGAGAGATCATCATAATGAACCAATAAGATGAATCATAAGAAACAATCAAAATGAACAAACAGTCAATGTTATTCATATCTCTTGCCATAGTGATGTGATTAAGGTGTTTTCCAATGATAATTCCCATTGTAGGAAAGATGTATTCTAGGACATGTTGTATTGGATGCTAACTAATTGATTAATTCTAACTAATTGGTAGGTCGTTGATACAAATGTTAATCGACATGTTTAACCATGATCAAGACTTTAAGAATTTTTTGCGTTGATGATTTTTTCTTTGTTGTTTATTGTACCTTCTTCTGTTTGTGTTGCCAAAGTTTGAAGATGACAATCGATTTATTAGAGATGAAATTTTATTGTGAGTGAAAGTGAAATGGGATGGGTGATTTTATTTTCCAAATATTTCAATTTTTTGATGTTTTGAAATGTTTTGAGGTTGTTTTTGAACTTTTGAGATTATTTGACTATTTAAATTTTCAAGATATTTGAGGCTATTTTGGTTTTATGAAAGATATTTGAATGTTTTGTTTTTCACCTTTTCCTAAATGTTTTTTTGTTTTCCAAGGTTAGACCAAGAATAGGAACTAAGGAGGACTGGCCTAAAGCCTTAGGGGCTCATTGATGATGGCCTTGCCTATGTAAGCGCATAGACAACATAGTTCGACTGACCCTTGACTATTTATTGATGATATATGAACATTGATGGACTATCAGGTTATTATGAAAAACTGATAAAGCGCTAACCTAAGCCTCGGGGGTGCATTGATGATGGCCTTTCCTACATACACATGTAAAGGCAATGTAGTTTGACAAGTGTTTTTGAATTTTTGATGTTTTTGACCTATTTATGGGTTTTGATTTGATTTGTATGTTTTTTTATTTTCAAGATGATATGGATGTTTTTAGATTTTGAACTTTACAAATATTTTGATGTTAATTAAGATTTTTGAGCTTTACAAATGTTTTGAATGTTTTTTATGATTTTGCTAATGTTTTTGATATTTTGGTGATTTTGTAAATGTTTTTGATATTTTGATATTTTGCAAATGTTTTTGATATTTTGGTGATTTTGTAAATGAATTTGATATGTTGATGATTAACCTTAAGGGAATATATAAGAACCTGATCTGATGCAAGTATAGGAATATGCTCCTAGTGTGATGTGATAGACTACCTCGATATAGGTAGGACAAACTGACCTTAGGAGTGTGCCAAGTAGTACTAAAGGGGGATAGATACTTGTTCAAAACCAAGCCATAGTACAATCATAGATGGATGAAAGGAATAAATAAGATAAATAGGATGGTGGATGCATGATAAGCCAAAGATCCAATGGCAGATGGGAGATGGTGCTTATTTACGCAAGGTGCCTGTTTTCCAGGGCTTCACCAAGGTACTTGCCCAAAGCATCACCAAAGTGATTTTTGCTAGAGGATGATTTTTCTCTTTACTATTTTGATCCTTTTTCTACCTTTATTTATTTATTACTATTTTTTTATTTTTTTTGAATTTTTTGGATTCTACACCCCTCATGGGCTAGGCATAAAACTTTTTGAGATGTGTGTTATTGATGGGATCTTGCAAGGGTTCTCCTTCAGGGGTGGCTAGTGATGAGCCCATTTATTAGCTAGATTTTTGTTATCTTTATGCTGATTATAAGACATTCCTAAGACAATTATTCCTATAGTATACCATCTTTTATGTCTATTATGCAGACCTTGAACTTGGTTAAAGTATATGGAAATGTAGTTATGATATGATGGTGTTGCTTGATTTGCATGTGAATATGTATGAATTATAATTGATATTTGTGTTTAATCATTATAGTTAGTATTGTGTATGTGTTTTATTAACTAACCCCTTACAACCTAAGAAGACATTGTAGCCCATAGCAACTATTGAATGTAACCCGTAGCCAAAGGAGTTCCTAAATAGTGAAATAGGGGAAGTTCCTAAATACATTGAATGCAATAACTACAACATGGAGACACCTGATGAAGACAATCGTCCATCATTATGACAACAATACAGGCATTGAAGAAGGAGAATCTTGCTATTATTAGAATTCTGGTGTAAGTGATCTTATGTTCTACATTTCAGTTATGTTATTGCAGAGTTCTAATCCTATTTGGATTCTGATTTATTTTCAATTATAGTTAGGATAGCTAAATCTTAATTACGCGCTGATATCTAGGAGAGTTGTGATTAATGATTTCAGTTTAGAGTTGTGTTCTGAATAAACTCCCTCATGCATGTATATAGTTGATGGTTGAGTCTTTACATAGAGAATTGAGTAATCTTTCAGTTGTGGACTTAGTTATCAAACACTTTTCAGTTTTCAATTGTTATAACACAAACATGTTGATTGTTCAATTATGATTTTTCTGAATACAATCTTTGAGCAAGATTTCATGTGATATTTTGGAATGAGCGACGAATAATCTTGAGTTAATACGGTTGAGTTGAATATGAGGATTTAGATTTGGTTTAGTTTAGTGGAGACAACCAACTGAGCAAGGGCCACTCAGGTATTACCCTTCACTACATTTATAGTGTTTATTTATGTTAGTAGTTACTTCATAATTGTATGATAAGTTAAGATAGATTCTCATATTAAGTTATGCATAATTGGTGTTCATGTTTATAATCAAATTCATCTAACTTATATTACTCTGGGGTGTAGAATAGGTTCAGTTCACAGTTTACAATTAGTTTCAACATTTTATCTGTTAACAGTATTTCAGTCACAAACTATGTTGTAGGTACTCGTAGCCAAAGCACCAACTTTACTGCTTTCACCGTTATGCATTTTTATGATTCTCTGAGCAAGCATAATATATTCACTAGGATAATTTAGGTAACCTCAAGTCCTTGAAAGCACATATAGTTCTAGCACCATCACAAGCCTACTAGCCCTAGTCGATAATCTAATGAAAGTATTTTCAATGTCAAGTGGATTGTTCAACTAGGTTTTCCCTTGAATTGAGTGATAGCCACCAAGTTTATTAGGCATTAGAAAGGACTACATTTTTGGTGCTATTTTTGGGGATGGTGCTATCTTCATAGACTTGTTTTTCCAAGCTTTTGTAGTTTATACTTTATTTTTAGCATTAGGACGGTTAGGTTTAAACATTAAAATACTAGAACATTCTACTAACATTGTGCAGGGCCATTGCTATACAAAGTTTTATCTATTGTATGTAGAGGAAGAGAGACACATTGGGAAGGTTCCTCCCCTCTACAGGAAAACAAGCTAGAGAAGATAGTGGTGACTCCAGTACTCAGAGCGAGGGTATTATTGAAGAAGAAATTTCCCTTTCACCAATATCTACTACACCCACAGAGGGGACATACCACATCATGGGTGATGCAGTGGATGATCCACCTGAACATATGACCTTTGAGTTCCCAATCACCAACCAGGAAAGGGCTACTATGCTGAAGAATATCCCTCCTTCAGCATTACCGGTCTTTTATGGTTTGGTGACTTAAGATCCAAACACATTTATGTTTGAGTTTGATGTCCTATGTAGGAGCTATGACTATACCTCTGATGCTCATAGGCTCAAGCTCTTCCTTGCCACTCTAAAAGATGCTTCCTTGATATGGTTTATGGGATTAGACAAGGATGTTGTTCCAGATTGGGATACCATGAAAACATTGTTCTTGGAGAAATACCAAAACTATTGTAGAGGACTTGATACGAGGAGAGATGATATTTTCATAATTTCATAGAAGGAGGATGAGCCATTAGAGGATAATGTGGAGAGATTTCAATTCTCTTTGAAGAAAAACCCACAAAACAAGCTATCTGGATAATCCCTCAAGTTAGTATTTTTGAGGGGATTCAATGAGGATTGCATGGATGCCCTCAATTTATTATTGGATGAGGGGAGGTTTCTCAAATACCATTTGAAGAAATCTATAGGGTCTACAAAAATTACTCCAGGACCTTCACTAAGAAGCCAAGGGGAGAAATGAAATCCACAATTGGCAAATCATCCACTGGGGTTTCAATGGTAGAGTTAAGCAATTTGTTGTCCAACATGAAGGAGGACATTATCATTCACCTAGAAACTTAGTTGGAAACTCTCCATACCAAGAAGAAGCAAGTAGAGGCTGAGTAATGCTCATTGAATACTGCCCTAGCTACAGACAAAGGAAAGAAAATTGTAAATGCAAGAAGGTAGCTAGCATTAAAGAAGAAAAAATAGAGAAACTTGATTTCCAGCCACTTGAAGGAGAGGATGGAAAACTATTTTACATAGCTTAAAGAAGGCCATAGAAACAAAGACAAGGTATGGCACAAGACCCTCTAAATTTCAATTTATCTTTTCTAATTGGAAATTAGAAATTTTCTGCTTGGAATTCCCAACCTTGGCCAAATAACCAAAATCAATGGCAAGAACCTCAACAATGGAAACAACCTCAACAACCAAATGCATAGTCACAACAAAATTTTCAAGGTTCCAACTATAATCCTTCATGGCTAGCACAACAAAACTAATGGTAGCCACAATGGAAAAAAGACCAATAGTGGCAGCAACAAAACATGAATTACCAACAATCTTTGCTACCTCCTCAACCACAATAACAAGCCATTATGCCTAATCCATCCAATCCAACATCTCAGCCACCAAGAGCACCACAATTACCTACCCAACGTGCACTTAACCCTAACAATAAGCTTGTCCAATAGGCTTATACTAATGAGGCTATGCAATACCCCACCTATGGGGTAGACGTGAGTGATGCCCACCTTAAGTCAAGAAAAACACTAGCTGGTCCTTCATCCCCACAAATTATTGAAATGGAAGATGAGGAACCTATAGTTGAAGCTCCAAATGATCCAACCCTGACACCTGAGTCAAATCAGGTAAACCAGACTATCTCAAGTCCAGAGCCTCCATTTCTTGAATGCTTAGCCATACCAAGACATTAAAGTCAAGCTGAGACAAACCTATTAGGTCAACTAAAGGATGCAAGTATCAAGATTCCTCTCATCCAAGCTATCAAGGACATCCCAATTTATACCAAGACTGTGAGGGACCTATGTCTTAAGAAACCAGGAAGAAAAATGAAGGATCCTCAGATAGTTCATGTCCTAGGGAACATAACTTTCCCTAAATACACAGATCTTGGTAATCCAGTAGTGGATGTTAAGATTAATGGGACTCTTATCAAAAACACCTTGATTGACCTAGGAGTAGCAATCAAAATTATGACTAAGGAAACAATGCAACTCCTTCTGTTAGCCAACCTTAGACCTACACTTACCATTTTACAGTTGGTAGATAGGTCAATAGTCAAGCCTAAGGGAATCATTGAGAATATAGTTATAACATTAGATTCTTGGGAATATCTTATTGATTTCATAGTTTTATAGCCAAAGGTCAACCTTGCAGGATATCCAATCATTCTAGGTAGACCATGGTTAGCTACAACTAATACATTCACAGGTTGTAGGTCTGGAAATATGATAATATCTAATGAGACTGTGACCAAGAAACTGGTCCTTTATCCTCCAGACCAATCTTATGTTGATCTTGAGCAAACCATATGGCTCACCTTGGATGAGGATGACCACTATTATCTATAGACTTTAATGACAATAGAGAATAGCCCTTTGTTGGATGATTAGGATGAAGATGCTCTGATTGCTCACATAATAGAAAATGACTACGGTAGAAACCCACAACAACAAGATTGTCTTTCATGCCTACAAGATCCTTTGTAGAACATTATACCTGCTAATTCATTCAAGGAAATATCACAGGTTTTCCATTCCTTACCGCCACAACAGTGTATACCCAATATTCCTAGACTTGATCTATCATTTGTCCAAACCTCATCCAAAACAATAGAAATTTTGTCAGGAAAACCATTGAACATAAATAATGCATTAAATGATGAGTAACAGAATTCCCTAAATATAGTGTTGTAGGCACATGCAACAACCTTTTCATGGGACTACCATGATATGAAGGGAATAGATCCTGACTTGTGTATGCACAGGATCTATATAAATGATGGTTTTCAACCCATTAGACAACCTCAATGAAGGATGAACCCTACTTTGAGAGAAATAGTAAAGTTGAAATCCAAAAATACTTGATGCAGGCTTCATCTATCTTATATCTGACAGTGAATGGGTATCACCATTATTTATTGTCACTAAAAAAGGTGGAAAAAGGAGGGTATGTGTAGATTATAGGGAGCTGAAAGTAGCCACTAGGAAAGACCACTTCCCATTACTCTTCATTGATTAAGTGCTTGAATCTTTAGTAGGGAAGAAGTGATTTTCATTCCTAGATGGTTTTAGTGGTTATAATTAGATAAAGATTGCTCCAGAGGATCATGACAAAACCACATTCACATGTTCTTGGGGTACTTATGCCTATTTTGTCCTACCCTTTGGGTTATGCAATGCTCCAACTACTTTTCAGAGGGAAATGCTTAGCATCTTCTCTGATTATGCTCATGACTCTATGGAGATATATATGGATGAATTTACCACATATCGGGAAACTTATGAAGAAGCCCTTACCAATTTGGAAAAGGTATTGAAAAGATGTAAATAACACAACTTGTCCCTAAGTAATGGAAAGTACTTTATGATGATGACTAGGGAATTGTTCTAAGGCATTTCATATCTAGTGAAGGGATTCAAGTTGACCCACATAAGATAGAGATCATTTCTACATTACCTGTTCCATAGAGGCAAAGAGATGTTAGAAGCTTCCTAGGCCATGCAAGCTATTATAGGAGGTTCATTAAGGACTTCGGTAAGATTGCAACACCATTGTTTGTTCTATTGACTAAAGATATAGAATTTGATTGGACATAAGAGTTCCAATATTATTTTGAAGAACTTAAAGCAGCCTTAACCAGAGCACCTATTTTGAGGGGGCCAAATTGGACATTACCCTTTCATATACACACTAATGCTTCAAATTTTTCTATTGGAGAGTTTTGGGTCAGGAAGAAGGTACTAAAGAATATGATATTTACTAAATTAGCAAAAACTTGTAGGGAGCAGAGCTAAATTACACTGTTACAGAGAAGAAAATGCTAGTAGTAGTGTATGCCATCAACAAATTCAGGCATTATATCATTGAATATGCAATTTTTCTCCACACAAATTGTACAACTATAAGGCACTTAATGAACAAACCTGTGGTAGGGGGTAGGCTAGTTAGATGGATTCTCCTTTTATAGGAATTTGATATCACAATAGTGGACAAGCCTGGGAAGGCTAATGTAGTAGTAGGTTTTCTATCAAGTTTGCCAACACAATCAGTAGAAGGGGTAGTAGATGACTCATTTACAAATGAGCATTTGTTTGCTCTTAATGTACATACACTCTAGTATGTTGACATTGCAAATTATTTGGTGACAAGATATATACTACCACACTTCTCTCCAAAAGAAAAGAGACAACTAGTGCACAAGTATTTTCCATATTCTTGGGTATCTGGTTATCTCTTCTACATAGGCCCAAACAACATCATGAGAAGGTGTATAAGGGAAGATGAAATCTTTGATATAATGAAGGCTTGCCATGATGAGCCTTATAGAGGTCATTTTGTAGCCAAAATGATAGCATTCAAAATCCTCACAACAGGTTACTACTAGCCAACTTTACATAAGGATTCTATCAAGTACACAAGAAGCTGTGACAGATGCCAAAGAATGGGTAAGCCAACCAAAATCGATGAAATGCCTCTACAACCACAATTGACATTAGCACCCTTTGATAAATGGGGTCTAGATTTCATTGGTCCAATTTCACCTACATCTAACAACAAGGAGTACATTCTGGTTTGCAACGATTATCTGACCAAGTGGGTGGAAGTGAAGGCATTACAGTTTTCCAAAGATGGTAATGTTGCAAAATTCTTGTATGAAGAATTTTTTACTAGGTATGGAGTACCTAGGGAAATAGTCATTGATCAAGGTCCACATTTTACTTCAGAGATCATTACAAAATTGGTTGAAGAATATGAAATAAGGCACAAGAAGTCAACACCATATCATCCACATGCCAATGACCAGGTGGAGGTTACAAATAGGGAAATTGAGAGCATTTTGACAAAGACAGTGTAGTTACACATGAAAGATTAGGCTGTTAGATTACCAGAGGTAGTATGGGCATATAGAACTACATGGAAAACAACAACTGGTTTCACCCCCTATGAACTAGTATATGGAAAAACAATAGTTCTCTCAATAGAATTTGAGTATAAAACACTCAAAACAATAGTGGAATTGGACATGGACCTTACAGTAGCACAAAAGGAGAGTTTGCATAACTTAAATGGATTGGATGAAATCAGGATGGAGGCAATGCATCATACAAAGATAGTATAGAAATAAAGGACAAAAATGGAATGACCAATATATAAAGACAAAGGAATTCAATGTAGGAGACTAGGCATTATTGTATGATTCAAGATATAAAGATTTTAAGGGAAAACTCCAATCTAGATGGTTGGGACCATATGAGATAAGCCAAGTTTTTCCCAATGGGGTAGTAAAGTTGGAGACTATAGATGCAATAAGGTTCTCAATGTTGGTCAATATCTAAAGGTTAAAAATTTGTAAAAAACCAGTACAAAAGGATGATTTCATTCTTTCTATCATTCAAGAGTATGCTCCTATCAGTGATCCAGATACTAGTTCAGAAACACAAAATGATGACTCAACAGTTGATGTACCAAGTTCTTCAAGTGACTCAGTGGTTGAGCTATACAACTCGCCCCTTGAGGTCACACAAGATTAATTTACTAATCTACCTCATATGCACACACATCACAATTACAATGATACACATTTGTTTTGCAACATTCTCCATATTGTGGTAGGGACCTGTAGCTTCATGTATTAAATTTGTTATAATTTAGTCAGGGATCTATTGCAGTAGGGACCTATAGCACATTACACATGAATGATCAAACTTCAATTGGGACTTGTTGCCGAAGGAACCCACAATGCTTTCTATTAGGAAATTTTAAATTTGGTGCCACATTAATCACAGATGATCACTTTTCACTTCACCTTTTTCATCACACATGCAACAAATAAACCTATCATATCAATACATGCAACATGCTCATTTCATTTCATGATGTCTATTTCAAATTTCAAGAATTTAGACTATCACATCACCTTCTCTCATTCATACATTTCACCTCATTTCAAACCATGTGCCAGCCAGTCATTAATTTCACACTTCATCCATTCATTCATTGCATAATTACATTATGTAAAATTAGCATCATGCAGTGGATAATCTTCAAATAAGTTTCACCCACGTGGAAGTTCAGTTCATAATATTTGACAAGTATGCATATTACATAACCATTATTAACATGGCTTTTCAATGTGATTCAATATGTACTTACATTAAATTTAGGATACATTTTAATCGTTACTTCTTTCCATACTTTGTAATTATTCCCTTCACCTATTTTTCTAAACTTGAAGTGAGGACACTTCAAGCATTTAAGCTAGGGGGAAGGGTAATATATTTTCCAAATTTTAGTTTCCACCGCCACCAAAAATCCAAAAGCAAAACCAAAGAGCAACGTACAAACCTTTTTACCATACCCTACTTTGCACTTATAACATTTTTCCTGTCGATTCTAGTTGAAAAATTGTCTAAATTCAAGCTAATTTAGAACCTTTCAAGCTTATAGAAGTTGAACAAAGGAGAAAAGGGAAAGGTGATTGAAATTGCTGAAGGAAAGGTGCTTGCAAGAGTAACACAAACTTGGTTTGGTGGACTATTGAGATTAAAATTTGGGTTGAATTTTCAGAGTTCTTGAAGAGTTTGTTTTGATCAAAAGTGGAATACATCACCATGGGAGGTGATATCATTAGAAGAGAGCTCGTTGCACATAAACAAATACTAGAAGATACATTAGTGTTACCCATTTTCACAAGGGTAGGGTGGCTAGATTATTTTCTAAAGTTGATAGAATTTAATGATGATATAACCAGAAGATGTGCAACCATATTGGAGCATGATGAAGCCATTGTAAAATGATTATTAGTAGATGCTTTAGAAGGGGAAATTGCACAAGTATATGGTTTTCCTAGAATTTCCAGCTCAAGCAGGTGCAATACTACCAAGAGAAGAATTATGTGAGCGAGGAGAAAATCTGGATTCATCATCCTAGGGTACTAAAAAAGTTTCACTTTCTTGGGTTTGGGCTTCCTGTGCCTCATACATTATCAGATACCTCACATGTGATGGTAGGTTATCACTCCTTTACACTGTGCATTTCAAATTATTAAGCCATCTTCATCATAATAGGCTTGTTAATGTGCCAAATTACCTCTACAACTTGTCAAAGAGGATGAGATCTGAATACCAAAGGAAATAGAATGATTCAACTCTTTCCCATCATTGTTTAATAGTCCTGTTGACAAAAAGGAGTCTTAGAATTCATTACCCACAGGTATCTTGGGAAGATTTTGTGAAATGCAGGATATTAACAACATACTAGAGCAAACTACAATTCCTAAAACATTAGAACCATCAACTAAACCTATAAGAGAAACCCCTCTTGGTTCACCATCTGCTTCACCTACCCACAACCAAGGTGAACTTGAGGAGCATAATGTACAAGAATCATCACCTACAACATCTAGGAAAATTGCAACAAAGAAGACCCCATCCACCTCTAAGAGCTAAAACTAAGAAAAAGGGAAGTAGCTCTTCTACACCTTCAAGGGTTTAGAAGAAAAAGGAAACACATAAAGGTACATCTGCTACACCTAGGCATTCAGGCCAATTGAAACAAAAAGGTGTTATGAGGGGAAGCATAAAAAAACCAGAAGAAGAATTGAGGGGTAAGGAAATAGAAGAGGAAAACATTATGATGGTTGATACTGACTCTGAAATTAAGGAAAATGATCCTAAGAAGGTGCATGTTCCTACCAAAAAAAAGTGGTATGTGTCCACCTTTGACTCAGTTCAGAGGATATCTTTGTTGCTCATAAAAACAAGAAGAGAACCCCAAAAAAGCCTAACAATGAGGGTTTTGAATACTCAAGAGGATGTAATCATACTTTCAGGAATGAAGAAATATTTTTAGAAGAAAGGGTTGTTAGGAAGGAATTAAAGGAAGCATTAGAAAAAAATTAAGCAGTTAGAAGAACAAGTGAAACCTTATGAACACAGGGATAAAGTGAGGGAGATGAAGATTCAAGAGATGGAGGAGAAATTATAGACATATAGGCATGGGGAAAAGTTATACCTATTGGCACAACTTGCCATAGTTAAAACATGGGATACATAGATTTTAATAGAGAATAGTAGACCCCCTCCTATCAGGACTCCAACTCATCACACCACTCTATCTCTTGGGTATCAGTTATGGAAAGGTGTTAATGAATTTTCACAAGAAAAAGAAAAATGGAGAAAAGAAAAAAACCCTAATTGCAAAGCATGCCAAAGAGTTAGAAGGGAAAGGCATTGCGTTGAACAATTTAGCAGTCATATTGGAGGAAGTAGTAGATAAGGCTGCTCAAATTATTAGATGCAGACCCCCAACAATAACTTATGCATTGTTTTTGCAAGAGAAGTTTCTAAATTTTTAGTTTAGTAGGCTCATAAGTAATCAGTTAGTTGGAATGAGCAAGAAATATGATTTTCTAAATGATTTTGTTGACTCCACACCAGATGAAAAAGATCAAATTTGTGAACTATTTGCACAATTATGTAGTGCCTAAGGATATAGAGTGGAACCCCTTAATGCTTGTGGGGGATTTAGCGGTCAGAGCACTAGCATCCTACTTTAGGAATGAAGGTTTCAGAGGAAAACTTATGGAGGAATATGAGGAGAGAGAGAAATATATTGCTCTCCCAGTAAGGAAGGAATCAAATGACCCTAATGCCATCATAAATAAATGGTTACAACTTCTAAAGTACAAAGGAACAGGAGGAAAGATCATGAGATTGAGGATGCAATACTATAACAGGATGTAAACATTGGCAGTTGGATTGGTTCATCATAGTTATAAGTATGTGAAAAAAAATGGGATAGCTTGACTTGGAAACTACAAAAGAAAGAGCCACATTCAACATAAAACTTCATGGCTATGCTTGAAAGATTGTGTAAGTATATGGCTATTGCTGGTAACCTTGCACTTAAATGGCTTCCATATGTGTTTAATCATGCTATCGGTTTTTTTCAAATTGAAAACACAAGATCAAAATAGACAATTGAATAAGAAATTACATGTTTAACATTCCACAAGCCTATTTTTTTAAGCATTGAATCATTCAAATCAGATCAATATAATCTCCTATATGAAATTTGAAATCCAGACATTATGTCATTTTTTGGTGTGTGCACCTAGATTCCATCAAGCTTACCATTCAATCTAGTTAAAAAATCCTACCTCAACTGTGTTCTCATCCTTCAACCTATTATCTTGCATTTGCACACACTTGCACTTACATAGTTCATTAGTAACATTTAATCATGATAAAGTATAAGGTAGTTCAAAAGATCACAGTAAAAATACGGTCAACTTCTTTCAAACATTTCAAAAATATCAAATTTTCATTCCTCAATAATTCAATTTATCATATTATAATTTAAATGCAATAAAAATTGGGTTATGACAACAATGCTTAGTAAATGTACATACTGGTAATTACAAAGATGAAGTTATGTGTGATGTGATGCCTATGGACACTTTCCATATCCTCTTGGGTAGACCATGGCAATATGAATAGAAAGCTATGCATGATGGTGAAGCAAACACTTACACTATAGTCAAGGCCAATAAAATGTATGTTATGAATCTATCGAAGGATAAGAAAAAGGAAGTGGATAGAAACACATGGGGTATGTATAATTTCTAGAAAATAATTCTTGAAATAAGTACAAAAGGAAGAAATATGTTATGCATTTATTTATAGTCCAAAGGAAGTTGAGATAATAGAAGAAGAGCAAGAAATACCCATGGAAATCAAAATAGATGTTGCAAGAATATGACGATATTTTGATGAAAGATTTACCAAATGGATTACCACTTATGAGAAGTGTGAGCCACTGCATGGATTTGATACCAGGAGCAAGCTTACCAAAAAGGAAACCTATTAAATGAGCCCTAAGGAGAACAAAGAAATAAATAATCTAGTACAAGAGTTATTGGATATTGGATTGATAAGGGAAAGTTTAAGTCCGTGTATAGTACCAATAGTTTGGCACTCAAGAAGGATGGGGAATGGCATATGTGTATCAATTAAAAGTAAATTAACAAGATAAAAATCAAGTATAGGTTCCCATTACCACACATGGATGATTTGATGGATTATTTGAGTGGAGCAAAATACTTTACAAATATTGATTTCAAAAGTGGTTACCACCAAATAAGAATCAAAGAAAGAAATCAATGGAAGAACACTTTCAAGACAAAATAAGGGTTGTATGAATGGATAGTCATACCATTTGGCGTCACAAATTCTCCAAGTATATTCATGAGATTGATAAATGAAGTGCTAAAACCATTCCTTAGTAAGTTTTTAATTGTTTATTTAGATGAAATCTCAATTTTTAGTAAGGAAAAGGAAGAACATTTGAAACATGTGAGGGATGTTTTTGTGAATGCTATTCCTAGACCTGCTCACACATGAACAAACAAGTGATAATTAGTCCATAAAAAAGTAGAAACTAAGCATTCCCTATGAAATTCTTTAAACATAAGAACATGAAAACAAAGTAAAATATGAAATAAATTACTAATGAAACACTATTCTAAATGCTCAAACCAGCATCCCATAGGGGGATTGGTGCTTCTTTGATGTGGAAAGAATCCCTTTCCCAATCCTTTGATAAGCTTGATGGATGAAATGTGTGCTTCTTGATGCAAAATTCCAATAACCTAGATATGATGGAGAAATTCTATGCTAACTTGGATGATATTACGGATAATAACCTTGCAAGAAATTGTGGATGATTTTGGATGAACTTGTGGATCCTAAATCAATAGAGAAGGCCTCTATTTATAATGAAGAAGGTTTGAAGAGTGAAGAATGGGTAGAATGTGGGATTAAAAAAGGGACCAATGGCATTGTGCCACTTGTCAACATGCTAATGAAGGGAGGTGGAACAAATTATGAAAATGTGCATGTTAAATGCATGTAGTTGAGATTTGAAAGCCAAGAGGTGGCTTGTGTAAGAGGAGGTGTAAGAGCCTTCAATGCCATGTAAGAGTGTTCAATGCAAAAGGTGGAGGACAAAAGTCCTTTGGGAGGGAAAATTCAAATGGGTGGAATATTCCAAGAATATGCCATATTTGAATTAAAATAGGGTAATTTTAAATCAAAAAAATTGATTTACATGTGTTACTTGGTTAGGTTGACTTATCCAAGGGTGGAATTAAAAGCTAGAGGAATGAGGGATTAGTGTTAGGAGTTAATTAATCTAGGATCAATTAACTTAGGTGAAATTAGTTTGATTGTGACATTTAATTTAAATATTTGAGTTTATTTAAATCAAATGAGAGGATATTGGGACATTAGTATTTTAATTAAATAAAATTGATTTATTTAATTAAAGGAAGAACATTAGGATTTTGATGAAATAATCTGATAAGGTGTATTATCTGATTAAGGAGGAAATTTTGATGAATTTCATTAATTAAATAAAGATTATTCAATTAATTGGTTAGTGTGAAAGTGATTAAGGAAGAATCAGTGTTAGTTAATCATAATCAAGTGTATGATGTCGATCAAGATATTTTACATGTCTACATTTTTCCCCTCTTTGAAATAATGTACCTACTGCGGTGGTTCAAAGAATAACCTTGCTGAGATCAAAGTTAAAAAAAATTCTGAATTTTTTTTGGATGCCCCATTGGGAAGAAGTCTACTGGTACACTACCCCCTCGAGAGATCGAGTGAAAAGTTCGATTTGAGGGTCGATCTCGCGACCAAGAGGTTCAAGATGGATGTGTGGATGGTTACGTAATGCAATGCTTAGAATAACAGATCTATATTATGAGGATGATGCAAATGAGATGAACTAAGATGCTAAGAATAACAAATCTATATTATCCTAAACAACTTAAATTATAATGCAATGCATGTGAGATGGATGATGTTTCCTATTGTCATGATATGTATGATTATGCAAGATGAGTATGTTGATGTTTTATGGATGCAAGATGGATGCATTGATGTTGTAATGAATGACATGATAGCATGTTAGTGTGGAAGAGGATAGAAGAATGAGAGGGATCAACCCTTGATTCCAAGAAGATGCAGAAGTCCAACAAGTCTATGAGTCATTGAGACTTTATTAGATGTGATGACAAATGATGATGATGTATTGCTTATCCAGGGATTGGGGATGTAAAGAGAATAACTTTCCTTATTTTTGATAACACACATAGATACGATGCATCAAGGTACAAACAACCAGGATGGCGTTGTATCTAGTGAGATGGACTTTGACTCGACAAACAGATAGGAGTATTCTTGTTCACACCCGACATACAAAACCTTGTTATAGTGTACTTTAGATACTTCAAACATCTCAGAACAAAACATAGAAAGGCCAAAACCTTCCCATGTAATAGTTAAAAAGACATCCAAAACACCCTCCCTACAAACCAAACAAAGTAAGCATGACCAGGGTTATATTGCAAGAATATCCAACAAGCATAGTAGACAAAAGATAATGATCAATGCCCCATTCCTTTCTCTCTAAATCATTTTGATTAGACATCATCGAGAGGTCATTGGAATGAGTGCAATAAGATAAATCAAAAGAAAAGATCAAGTACACAAACAAGCCAATGTTCTTCATACCTCTAGCCAAGACTAAACTACGGTTATGTCTGATGTTGATGTCCATTGTAGGAAGGATGCATCCTAGTAAATGATGTTATTAGATGATTTTGGGATTGACTAGATGATGGGCTATTAGTACCAAGAGTTGACCAACTTGTTTACCTACTAATCTAAGCTTAAGATTTTTTGATGTTTGAGTTCACACTTTCAATTTGCTATACCTGTTTCTGATTGTGTTGCCGAAGGGTGAAGGTGATGATCGATTTATTGTGAATGGAAGTTTATTGTGGGTGAACGTGAAACATGATGGATGATTTTGGTTTTTTTGAATGTTTTTGGTATTTTTCAATGTTTTGAGGTTGCTTTGGGTTTTTCGAGATGTTTTACAAATGTTTTTATTTTAAATTTTTTTAATGTTTTTGGTGTTTTCTAGTATTTATGAATGTTTTTGGATTTTGTGTCTTGGGGGCCCATCAATAATGGTCTTTCCTACGTTTAAGCTCAGAGATGACGTAGTTCAGACACCATGTTTTTGACGTTTTCTAACTTTTTGACCTATTTTGGGATTTTGATATGTTTTGGATGTTTTTGCATTTTCACATGATTTTGACGATATGGATATGTGTGATGATATCAGTGCTCTATTTTGGGATTTTTTGAAAACCAAGCTAAGGTTGATTGATCCGATCGATGGATTGATGATGATAACATTATTGAGGATACACAACAATGCAAGGATAGTGTTAAGCAACACAAGGACTAGGATGGATATCCCAAGATGATGAGGGATTGATTGAATTTGATTGATTGATGATGATAACATTGTTGAGGATACACAACAATGCAAGGATAGTGTTAAGAAACACAAGGATTGGAAAGGATATCCCAAGATGATGATGGATCAAGATTGGATTTGATTGATAAAGATTGTGAAGCTCGATTTGGAACAAAATTTGTTTGAATGATTTGATGTGACGCTAAAGTGTAAATTAGATGTGACTGATATTGATTGTCTAGATTGATGTTTAATGAAAGATAAAGCTTGGTAAGGAACATCTTCTTGTAAAAATATGACATGGGCTAGTGATTTGGATTTTGGCTCACAAATGTTTTTACCAATTTTATTTTATGTTTTCCAATGTTCAGATCACCACATAAGTTGGAAGATATAGATACAAATTTATTCATGAAGCAATATGTAAATATCTGCCCCCAATGTCTAGCAATGTATGGAATGCCATGGATGGATTCTTGGATAGGTGTGTGGATGGAGGAATATGGTAAGCACACAAAGGATGCCAAGGATTATCTTGTGATAAGATAAGGTGTTCAGATAAAGAATGTTCATTTGGATAATGTTTGATGGCTTAGATAATGCTAGGTAGGATAGGATCAATGAAAATGACTCATGTCAAGCTATTTACCATAAGCAAGTGTAAAGTGTACACCAAAGTTTTATCAAGATCAAGATAATTTGGAAGATGGATGTAGATGGATGAAAATGGATTGAATAAATGGTTCATGGATGAATGGATTTATTATAGATGAGATGGATGGAATGTTGGATTTATCATGGATGAGATGAGATGCTTTCACCTGAACTAGCGCATGCAGATTCTCAATTCTACACATGATTCCTATTTTCGAGGTTTACATCATGGTACCTATCCAAAGCACCACTATAGTGGTTTTCACTAGAGGATGATTTTTATCTTTACTATTTTCATGATTTGTTGATTTTTCTTATTTTTTGAAATATTTTAAGCTCATGTTGAGCCACCTAGTGGTGTTGAAATAGATGCTTCTATCATAATGTGCTACCGATATCCTATTTGAAGAAGTTGCTTTGCTAAGATATGTGCACTTGAATGCAACTTTTGAGATTCTTGATCTATGTTGATACCAGAGTTAACTCTATCTTTGTGCTCACATCGCAATAGGATGCCTTCTGAATCCTTATGATGAAGGTGGATTCCAATACATGGTCAATGTAAGAATTGGATATCATGTGTGGAGGCATGGATGGAGTGTGTTTAGGAATAAAAGGTGGATTGGTTGATAGTTTGGAACCTTTGACTCTCCAAACTTGGGAAGATGAGCAATGATGGGTGGATACGAAAGTGTGCATAGAATTAGGACCAACTGCTTGATATAATTTTACGTTTCTTGAGAAGTTTGTTGTTTCCTTTGTGGACATCTTTGATGGATACTTTTCCCTTTCTTATTTTTCCCCATAGTTTCTTTGACTGATAGATTTTGATAAGGATGATCTATCTTTGTATTTTTTGGTATCCATGTGTATTTGATTTGTCCATTATGCTTCCCAAATTCTTTTGATTTGATAACATTCTTTGTACTTTGATTCAAATCTTTCTTTTGATGTTGGTCCCAATTTGTGGATGGGGTGATGGGTGGATGAAGATTTGTGACGTGGTTGGTTGTTGTATTGGAATTGGTTTCACCATAAGGATTCTTCGTGCTCCCTATGTTGATGCTTGCACTAGATAAAGTTTCCCCCAGTATTATAGAGGTATCATTGATATGTTTAGATCCCTTAATTTTTTAATAACCAAGACCTTGATGCTTAGGATTTCCAATAATCTACACCTATTCTAGGATACCCTGTTCATGTAGGCCTAATCCTCTGCCTTGATAATTCTTTTGTTGAAATTTTTTATTTGCAATAGGATATGATTTACGTTGGAAACAAGGTGCTACTCCTTCTCTGCTATGTTGTAGATCTTCAAAGGTTATAGCTTCTTCATTGATAAGACAGCTTGCCCTAAAAAAGGTAAGTGATCCAAGTTTATAAGTGATAGGATCCTCCATAAGTGGGATAACTTCCTGATTCATATCTTTGGCTTCATCTTGTGAAATATATGATTTTAATGCTTCTTCAAGAGGTGTTGATGATTCATTGTCCATGTAAAAGTCTCCCTCATGATTAATTTTTGATATGCCTTCATAGGATGTTTCTGAATCACAACTTCTGTAGAAGCCTTCTTCATGACCCATTTCTGATATGTCTCTAGATTTTTCTATATCTTGATCATTTGTATAAATGTTAAGAGTAGGAGACTCTTGTTCCTTGGTAATGATATCAAGAGTATGTGACTCTTGTTCTAAATGAAGATCATCTACATGTCCATTAGGAGTAAGCATCTCATGGCTAGATGGAGGAATATCTGCTATATGGATATGATCATTATTTGTGACATTTTGTATAGATTGGAGAGTGTCCATTAGATCATTGTAGTATCTTGGAGATACAAATTATTGATCTTGATTAATTTTGGAATTGATTTTTACATGCTTTGGATCAAGTTATTGACATGGGTCAGTTTCAAAGGATGGATTGCTTATAAAGGGTTCTTGGATATCTTCATTAGGCATGTGAAGTGGCTGAATATCCTCTTGATCTTTGAGTGGACTTGGATCAAATGTTGAGTTGAGGATCCCTTTAGTATTTGTAACCATGATGTCAAAGGATGTCAATATGTCTTGGAAAGGATGATTGCTAGACTTTGGTGAAAGATGTTGATCATGCTTTGGAATAAATTATTGAGATATGTCCTCTAACTCATTAGGCGATGTAGAGACATTTTCAACATGATCATTGGTCAATGGATCGTGGATTATGTCAATAGGATCAAATAATTCTAACACTCCTTGAAATAGATCATTGTCGAATATTGTTGAGGGTTTTGATCATGATTAAAAAGTGACTCTTGATGTATGTTGAATTGACCATTAGATGAGGTAGAAACATCTTCAAGGTGCTCATTGATGGATAGATCTTGATCATTGTTTTCAACAATTGTGGTGGAGAGATTGTCAATGTTTGCAACCATGGGATCAAATGATTTTAACATTTCTTGAATTGGATTATTGTTGGGTATTGTTGGTGGATTTTGATCATGATTGAAAATTGACTCTTGATATATGTTGATTTGATCATTGGATGAGGTAGAAACATCTTCATGGTGCTCATTTATGGATAGATCTTGATCATTTTTTTCAACAATTGTGGTGGAGAGATTGTCACTGATATCACTAGTGGTTGAATCTTGATCATTTTCCTCAACAATTATTATTTTTTGATCAATAAGGTCTTGGATGAGATTTTTGAGTTGAATACAATTTGATGTTTTATGAATATTTTCTCTATGATACTCACAATAAGATCCACCCCTATTCTAAGGGAATTTTAGGATAGAGTTGAAAGCACTTACTTTTGGAAGAGTGATGAGTTTTGCATTAACTAGCTTTCTTAGCACTGTTTCGATTGTCACTCCAAAAGGAGTGTATTCAAATTTGTGATCTTGTGAGATTTGTGCTTGTTGAGGTGATTCTTGTGGTGATTGATCTTGGAGATGTGGTGATTTATCTTTGAGATGTGGTAATTGGGTTTGTTGTTGATGTTGTTGATCTTGATATCCAACCTCTTGACATTGGAGATATTGTTCTTGATGTGGTTGTGGACACAACTCAATGTTTTGATGGCATGGTTTAACCATTGGAAGAGTGTATTGATTTTGGGGTGGAGATGTCTCTTGGGGCAATGAATCAACTATTTTGGTAAGTGTAGCAATTTGATCTCGCAAAATTTGATCTTGATTTTGATCTTGACACCCTTGATATAGTTGATTTGGTTTTTGTTCAAGCAGATTTGGAATGTATGCTTGTGGTGTTTGTATGGAATCATAGAAAAAATGATTTTGGACAATGTTATGATTTGGGATGATGTTTAGATTTGGCATTATAGGTTAAAATTGAACATTGTTGTGATTGGGAATCACATTGCCTTGATTTAGGTAACTTTGATTTTGCATGGTGTTACCTTGACTTGGATCAATACATGAAGTCGTTAACATATTGTTTGGACTTTGAACAAAATTTTTATGATTCACAAACACATCTATCCCAAAGTTTACCAAATGTGGATTTGAAATGTTCATGTTTGGTAAACTTGTACTTGGTATATTCACATTTGACATGTATGGATTTGGTGGGATAATGTTGTTTTGTTGAGGACTCATGTACTGATTATTTGGTTGATAGATTTGTAAGTTTTGACTTTGATTTAAATCTATCATAGGGAAAGGTGTTCCAAAATTTAGATTGGGCATACTCATATTTGTTATATCATTGAAGTTTGTAGGAGATAATGATGTCATGTATGGATTGTATAAATGTGAGTTTTGATAATCCATTGGTTTTGTAAGGATTTGATAGTTTGGTTGATTTAGATTACTCATGATGTATGAATCAAGTTTATATTCCATGTTTTTCTTGTGTTTTGACCTTGTTGAACTCTAAGGGATTTTGGACCAATGATGAGATGAAGGATGAAATGGGTGAATGATATGGGTGTTGAACTTTTATGAACTTTGGATCAATGCTAGACTTTAGGATTTGATTTTGATTGTTTTGATTTGGATAATGAACTTGTGAATCCCAATATGTTAGATGTGATCTTATGTTGAACTTGTTCACAAGGGTGCTAATTTAACTAGAGGTATGAGAAATGATGCATTCTCACACTCCCAACTAAACAAGGCGATTTTGATGTGGTTTGATGATTTACCCAAGTCTAGAATATTGAAGTTTCTAAAGATCTAAAGTTTTTTGTGGGATGGGATGAATGAATTGTTTGATTTGATCCTAAATGAACCTAACAGGGACCCTTTTTACAAGACCAAGGTAGTGAAGAACATGCTTTTCCCTAAGAGTAGTTCAAACCAAAAGACCATTGTTTTCCTGTAAAACCATATGACCAAAAGATACCAAGCACATGTGTGGGGTTCAATTTGAGTTTAATCTTTGTTAATGACTTGATTTTACCACATCCACACTTCTTGTTTAACTTTCAAACTGAATTTCTATGTCTCAATTTCTTTTCATCCCATAAGGTCCATTATGTGGAAATCAAGAGAATCAAAGAAATAGTTCCCTAATGTTGAATTTAGAGAGAGAAAATTGAGATATGGGCCCAAATGTTTAGAAGCCTCTAAGGATAAAAACCCCTATGGACAAGCAGTAACACATGGACTCTTCAAGGATATTCTCTTTCCAAAGGGTTTGAAATTTTGATGATTTTGTTGAATGTTTGTTTTCAAATGTTTTAGATCCAAGCAAAGTGTTTTGATTCTTGTTACCAATTTTTTGCCTTAGCTCGATTGGTGGAGTTGGCTGAACATTGTTATAACTTAAGGTGAAATTGAAGATTATGTTTGAGTGTTGTTTGCATTTTTATCATTATTCATTAAGTGACAGTGGTGCATTTAAAAGAAGAATCAAAATTTAAAGGTGCTATTAAAATGTTCCAAAATTAAATGAAGTACAAAATTGAGCATATAAATAACAGAGCATTCTAGAATGCTTTCATTTATTTCATGGAATAAATTCATATTCACATAGCTTCATTTGATTGCAAGAATCAGAATGATATTACAACATTGCATTGAAATGCATTTTCTTTTCAAATGAAAAGCATAAAGATGAAATCAAATATCCACACAAGCCGTGGATGTGACTGTCACAATGCACCATTAATAGTACACTACACTATGGCAGATGCGAAAGAAAAAATCACATAAGTAAACGACATAATCATCATTGCCTATTTTGGCCGATGGTCGACGATGAATGGTGCACCTTTGTCTTCTCGAGCTTCGTCGACCTACAGGAGATAAGAGGGAGATGTTAGAGGCTACGATTATGATGATACCTACATGAATCACCAACAATAGTGCAGCCTACTATCAATCATACACTGAAACAATCAAAGAAGTACAAAAGAAATGAGCTGAAGGAGAAACATCAATATGATCATCATATCCTATTTTATGCTAACATTGTTTGTTTCTTTGTGTAGGTATAAGGGAAATCACGAAGCTGATCATTAGTTGAAAACCAAGCATGTGGAGAAAAATGGGCTCCCACAAGGGTAGAGCTCGGCATGCTGCCCTTATTCATTATAAATGGGCTAATTAAAAGATTACATCATCATATTCATCAAAAGAAATGAGATACAACTAAAAGAGTAAAGCAGAGTTATCTGTCAAAGCCATCAAACCAATGGACCGCTCATAGCAATCAAGTAGGTACTGCTTCAAGGCTACAGGGGGACAGTTAATTTAATTAGGCTCATTTGACTTAACTAATTGCAAATCTCAACATTGCTGCCATAATAGTTTTTGTTCATCATGTTCATAATATCATGCAAAGATCAACAGTGTTCTTTCCCATAGTCGAGGATAGTGAACATGCATACATAATGCCTCGATGAAGAGAATTGTTTTAGATTTTCAGAACAACTTTGTTAAATGGAGCATAAAAATGCATGAAGAGTGCTGGATAAGAAATAGTGACAACATCTAATCAAAGCATAAGTAGTTCAGTCATCTATTAGATGGTGGAGCAATCAACTTGTTTGTAAGTACAGAATGCAGTGATCTGGTGTGTTTGATACAATCTTTTGGCTAGAGGTAGATGAAATAGCCCAGGAGTACATTGTTTTAAGGTTATGTTTCTTCATTTATCATGTGTTTCAAATGGTGATACAACAAGTAAAAAATCATTTTGGGCTGAGTAGAGTTTACAAAGTAAAAAGTATAATGAGAGTTCGAAGTGAATCCATGAGGAACATAACTCTGAATGCATAGGAGACCAAGGTAAACAACTCATTTATAGATTAAATAAAATCATTCTGCGTGCAAGGAAGAAATAACATGGAGATGACAATTGAAAATTTTCTAGAATCTCATGATCATGTATGAGGGTTTTAATAGTAGTACATTCAGAGGTACGTTTTCTTCACAAAGAAACAAATACAGATATAAGGAAATGGCTCTACAAAATGTGATCAAAATGGGCAAGTTTTTGTTTATTTTTCATATGCCCACATTGGGGTTTGAATTATAATACAGATTTCTTCAGATTTCCTGATACTCAGCTGAGTTTTCTACATAAAGAGTGCAAGATTTTGTTTCTTCTTCATTTTTTTTGAAAACTCATAATGGAGTTTTGTTAAATCAACATTAAATGCAGTGCACGATTTTGAGATTTTGGCTCAATATTCGTATGGGTCTTTGTTCCAAGAGTTCAGAGTACAGATGAGGGTCGTGCTGGATTAAAAGCCTGAATTATAAATACATGACAAAATGTACAGTTTTTGTTTATATTTCCAGCTTACTCACATGATAGTTTGTATTCAAAATGAAATTTTCATCATAGTCCAGTAGACCCATGATGGGTTCTGATTATAAATACAGAGACAGGTGATTCTTTATCTTTTCTCGAAAACCCACATTAAGTTTTGTTGCAGATAACACAAAAGAGCAGTCATGCTTTACAAGGACAAGCTGTGAAGTTTTTGTTTTGTCGAAGAGAACAAATGAGAGCATGAAACTCACTAGGTAGGCGACTCTCACAGAGCTTCAATTCCTAACTCGAGCTCAGGTAGGTGGCCAGTGGATACAAGAAAACCTGGATAGAAAAATAGAAACATAAAATTTTAAAAAGAAGCATCAGAAGATGTGTTACATCCACGGCCATGAGGCCAAAATGGCTCAAAAAGTAAAGTTATAAAGATACTATGCTTAGTATCTCACCATGTGTGCAGTGGAGAAGTGAAGTCTGCGTCTACAAGCTCTCGCATGAAGCTTTCAAATGAAGCCCGAGCTTGTGCATGGTGGCTGAGAGGAGTAGCACAGGAAATGTAAGGGAAGAATCAGTAACAAAGCATGAGCAGGTCGCGGCCTTAATGGCCTTTCCTATTTTTTAATTAAGTAAAGAACCACAATAGTATACAAGTCGAAGCTTACCCATTGAAGAATTCGACTGTTAGAAGGAAAAGGTGAAGACTCTTAAGCACACAACCTTAGTCTGAGTTCAATCATGGCAGCGTGCTTTCTCAGGCAGAGCTCAATTTCTTCAAAATGATGAGTGAAAAATGAAATCACTTTTAGGGTTTGACATCTTTTTCTCATGCCCTAATTCGAGCCAACTTTATGATTATCCAGAATATTCACAATTGTCAATAGCACATGGGAAATTCAAATTAGGGTGGTTTTGCATTATGTTTTATTAAAGTTTGAAGTTAATGATGAAGGCCAAAAATCTATGTGCCTAGGTCAATGTGTTAGGTCTTTAGGGCTTGTGTTTCTTATTGACACCCTTGTGCCTTAGAGAAATGTGGAGACTTGAATACCTTATGTTATTTCTTTTGAGAGAAAACAATGAGGGTATGAGTGTTGAAATATCTTAATGACCTAGGAGTGATTTTTGATCATTATCTACTTAGGGTTTTTGTTGATTTTAGAGAAATCAATTAGAGATATTGATGAGAGAGTGATATACATTCATATTTTTATGATTTTTTAAGGAAAAAATAAAGCATTGTATTGACGAATTAAGATGTAATTATTTTTTGCAAAAGATTTTCCAATCTTTTATTGCAAAAATAGATAGATTATAAATCTGCAGCCCTATAAAGCAGAATCGTAAAGCAATCTCTTATAAATTGTTTTATGTTTTCCTGCTATTTTTAGCAGATTATTGTTGACTTTTTCTCTTGGTCAGATTTGGGTCTCATGTTGGAGAGATAAGGTGTTTTTCTGGCTTTTAAAGCAGATTCAACCTATTTTTAGAGGCTTGGCAATTTGATCATAAAAGCAATATGCTTTTTTCTACTTTTATGTAGTTTTTGAGATAGTTTGAAGCTTTTTTCCTTAAGCTTCTTTGTGAGCTCGGATTAGGGTTTTTGGAGAGATATATTCTGAAAAGACTTAGTCTCTTCATCTCTCCTTCTCGGTTCAGATTTCGGTTCCTGCTCATACACATTTTTGAGCTTGTGAACCTTTTGTACTCAGTTTTCAAATAGACACTCTTTCAGTTTTAGTAATACAACAAAGTTCTTCTTTCCATTTTCTTGTCTCAAGACTGGTAACAACAGTTTGATGCCTTTGTGTTTTCAAATTTGAAGCCTTAATATCCTTCTTTTATGAGTTTTCTGCATAGGATTTCATGTTTTCAGGTTGTATGATGTATTCAATGTCCGTGAATCTTCATATGAATTATTGATGAAATCATGTATCGATGAAATTGTCAGAACTATTGTAATAGAGAAATTGTTGTGAGTGGAAAAATCTGGTTTCTTTCAGAAATAACAAGTTAATCATTAGTAGTTTTTTAAGTTTTGATTTCAGTCCATCCTTCTATCCCTTTTCCCTCAGAATATCTTAGAGTAAAATTTATCATTCGGAGAACCAGCTCACTCTGGAGATTCCTTCTTCATTCAGATCACCCACATCTGAAGAAGGTTTCCATGTTTCAGTAGATTGTTGAATCTTGCATTCAACAGGGTGCAAATCTAATTGACAACAGTTTGTGCGGTTGCCTCTCTCTCTAAATCCTCCTCAAATTGTGTTCTTTGGGTCTCCAGGTCCTGATCATGAAGATAGGCTTGATAATCCAACTCCTCTTGGTGTTGGTTACACTCATACTACCTCTTGATCTCCGCTAGTTGACTCACGTAATCAAGTAGCGTGCTCTTTATAATCGCCATCTCCCCTTGCTGATTTGACTGATTCCTTTCTTCTTCTATTCCCCGCATTTGCCTCTTATGGTTCAGCTTTATATCTCTGAAGCTCTAGTCTTGAGTATCTTGGGGTTGATTTGAAAAATGGGTAGGGGTGGGTGGGTGGCAATTATATTGGGCATGTTGGTTTTGAAAGGCCAAGGAATCAAAACCAACAACATGATTACGCTGATATGGCTGATATGAAGATGGATAGGCAGAATTTTCATGATATGCTAGATGATATGATGCATGGCCATGAAATATAGACATATTGAATCATTCATAAGCTAGATCTTAAAACAAACCAGCACCTGATCTGCATGTGAAATCAGAAATGAAGTCGCTAGGTATATTGAAACAAGCCTCCAGAAGGCTGAATAACCTGCTGCATACACCAAACAGCAGATTGAAAACACTAAAAATTCTTTGAAATTGATCTTTAGAGTCCCACCGGGCGTGCCAAAAATTGTAGCTTTTCACTTGATTCAAATAGCAAGAAGATTACTAAGGCCACGACCTGCTTGCTTGTTTCTAATTTCTTTTATACTTTTGTGCTTTGTTCCTCTTGGCCGATATGAGTTTGAAATCAAGCTTTCAAAACTATCATCCCTTGCAAGTCGAGGGAAACGATTATAGTCAGCCTGTGAGCATTCAAGACTAGTCCACTAGAGAGCAACCCCTTTCCCTCCAAGAAACTCCAGAGATTTCCCAAGTTTCCCAATTAGAGAAATCTAATTTCCCTGCCACTACTTGCCCTTATGAAAATAGATCTATTGTCTTGGGAAATGACTCATCATTCACCATGGAAGAAGCTGGAAGAGTAAATTTATTACATATAGCTATGGAGGAATATCGTTTGTGGCAACAAAAGATTGAACGAGAAGAGTCTTCTCTTATTGATTCCTTTCATGTTTTCACTAATGAGCTGCCTTGTTTTGTGGAAGATGATGAAAAGTGTTCAAGAGAAAAATTGTTGCAACATACCAAGTAGGAAGTTGCTACTGATTGCGCCATTTTCTCAGCTAAATTTGAGAATGTGGCAGGTTTGGAGAAGATCGGTTCATTGGAGTAGCAGAGTATAGCTGACTATTTCGAGGTATCTAGTTGGTACATCGAAGAAGAAGATACATAACATCAGGAGCAATTACTGCAAAAGATAAAGGAGGCCGTGTTCGAAGAGCAACAAATTCTAGATCAAGGGATTACATCCATACTAGCCCCAATACAGAAAGAAGAGGTTCAAAGCTCTAAATTTTTGATACCTCAGAGGAGCTGTAACAAGGTAGTAGATAGCCCTCTTCCACAAAAAACTTTAAGAGAAAAGAGGGAAGAAGACATGTTTTGGGACGACCTCGAAGCTTTTGTTTCAAACTTAGATGCTAAATACTCACCTTTTGAGGGAGAAATTTTGGAGTAGAAGCTTGAGGAGACAAAAAGGGGTGTCCAAACTCAAGGTTTGACGAATTTATTTGAAGAAATTCCTCTATTTTTTAGTAATGATGAAGATAATGCATGTGAGATAACAAAGCCATTGAGTTTTGATTAGCAAAGCCATGAGGATGTCAATGACAAGGTGTCGATCTATTCACAAAGAAGTAAAGATAACATGGTTATCAAATGCCAAAACCCCGATGAACCTGGTGCAATAGCTCAAATAGAACAAAGTCAAGCTAAGCAAAGGCCTGACACTGTCGTCCAAGAACATAATGATGGGCCTCACGAGGACTTGTACGCTAATATAATTGATGAGTTTTAATCAAGTTTGGGTGATATGTTTTTAAATGACCCTCATCAGAAAGATGAGGTTGAAGGAGTAGGTAACTAACAAAGAACCAGTGGTATGAGTTCAGGCTTTGTCCTTTCGAGAGGCTGCCCCATCAGACATCTATCTAGGAATGTTGGCAAGAGCCAAAGAACTTCTGGCACACCTAAGGATGAGGTGGCAGTTGAGGAGGAGCAAAACCAACTCATTCATTCTGAGCAAACTAGAGGTATGCTGGCTCAGATTCACATGATCTGTGCCTTTGATTGTTATTTACAAGTTGCAGTGCACCAACGGGTGAGAAGTATCCTCATTTTTCATCTTTTGGTGCAAATTTGTGAGCATGCAAAGTATCCTCGGTTGACTAGGAGAGGCAGTTATTTTTCAAAACCCGTAAATGGTTTTGTTTGAGTACCTTTTCCACTGGTTAGTGTAGGATAGAATAGTATTGCAAATAAGTGCGCTCTGCACATTTACTTTAGTAGTTTTGCTTTCCCTAAGCGCTGCTACGCATGTTCTGTTGGCCATCAAGGCCTGTTAGTTTGCTTTCAGTTCAGTTTTGTTTCTTTTGCTATTGTTTGGAGTGTTGTTGTTCAAGTTCCTGAGTTCAAGAGGGGGCAGATTCAACTCCCTACCTAATGGATTTTTTTGAGGCCACTAATCTATGCTTAGCAGGCAAGCATTTAGCAAAAATCACCAAAATGTTACCAATTTTTTGCCTCAGCTCGATTGGTGGAGCTGGCTAAACATTGTTATAACTTAAGGTGAAATTGCAGATTATGTTTGAGTTTTGTTTGCATTTTTATCATTATTCATTAAGTGATAGTGGTGCATTTAAAAGAAGAATCAGAATTTCAGGGTGCTATTAAAATGTTCCAGAATTAAATGAAGTACAAAATTGAGCATATAAATAACAGAGCATTCTAGAATGCTTTCATTTATTTCATGGAATAATTCATATTTACATAGCTTCATTTGATTGCAAGAATCAAAATGATATTACAACATTGCATTGAAATGCATTTTCTTTTCAAATGAAAAGCATAAAGATGAAATCAAATATCCACACAAGCAATGGATGTGACTGTCACAATGCACCATTAATAGTACACTACACTATGGAAGATGTGAAAGAAAAAATCACATAAGTAAATGACATAATCATCATTCCCTGTTTTGGCCGATGGTCGACGATGAATGGTGCACCTTTGTCTTCTCGAGCTCCGTCAACCTGCAGGAGAAAAGAGGGAGATGTCAGAGGCTCCGATTATGATGATACCTACATGAATCACCAACAATAGTGCAGCCTACTATCAATAATACACTGAAACAATCAAAGAAGTACAAAATAAATGAGCTGAAGGAGAAACATAAATATGATCATCATATCCTGTTTTATGCTAACATTGTTTGTTTCTTTGTACAGGTATAGGGGAAATCATGAAGCTGATCATTATTTGAAGACCAAGCATGTGGAGAAAAATGGGCTCCCATAAGGGTAGAGCTCTGCATGCTACTCTTATTCATTATAAATGGACTGATTAAAAGATTACATCATCATATTCATCAAAAGAAATGAGATACAACTGAAAGAGTAAAGCAGAGTTATCTGTCAAAGCCATCAAACCAATGGTCCACTCATAGCAATCAAGTAGGTATTGCTTGAAGGCTATAGGGGGATAGTTAATTTAATTAGGCTCATTTGACTTAACTAATTGCAAATATCAACATTGCTGCCATAATAGTTTTTGTTCATCATGTTCATAATATCATGTGAAGATCAACAGTGTTCTTTCCCATAGTCGAGGATAGTGAATAGGCATACATAATGCCTCGATGAAGAGAATTGTTTCAGATTTTCAGAATAGCTTTGTTAAATGGAGCATAAAAATGCATGAAGAGTGCTGAATAAGAAATAGTGACAACATCTAATCAAAGCATAAGCAGTTCAGTCATCTATTAGATGGTGGAGCAATCAACTTGTTTGTAAGTACATAATGCAGTGATCTGGTGTGTTTGATACAATATTTTGGCTGGCGGTAGATGAAATAGCCCAGGAGTACACTGTTTTAAGGTTATGTTTCTTCATTTATCATGTGTTTCAAATGGTGATACAACAAGTAAAAAATCATTTTGGGTTGAGCAGAGTTTACAAAGTAAAAATTATAATGAGAGTTCGAAGTGAATCCATGAGGAACATAACTCTGAATGCATAGGAGACCAAGGTAAACAACTCATTTACATATTAAATAAAAGAATTCTGCGTGCAAGGAAGAAACAACATGGAGATGACAATTGAGAATTTTCCAGAATCTCATGATCCTGAATGAGGGTTTTAACAGTAGTAAAATCAGAGGTACGTTTTCTTCACAAAGAAACAAATATAGATATAAGGAAATGACTCTACAAAATGTGATCAAAATGGGCAAGTTTTTGTTTATTTTTCATACGCCCACATTGGGGTTTGAATTATAACACAAATTTCTTCAGATTTCCTGATACTCAGCTGAGTTTTCTACAGAAAGAGTGCAAGATTTTGTTTCTTCTTCATTTTTTTGAAAACCCATAATGAATTTTTGTTAAATCAACATTAAATGCAGTGCACGATTTCGAGCTTTTGGCTCAATATTCGTATGGGTCTTTGTTCCAGGAGTTCAGATTACAAATGAGGGTCGTGCTAGATTAAAAGCCTAAATTATAAATACATGAAAAAACATACAGTTTTTGCTTATATTTCCATCTTACTCACATGATAGTTTGTATTCAAAATGAAAATTTCATCATATTCCAGTAGACCCATGATGGGTTCTGATTATAAATACAGAGACAAGTGATTCTTTATCTTTTCTCGAAAACCCACATTAAGTTTTGTTGCAGATAACACAAAAGAGCGGTCATGCTTTACAAGGACAAGCTGTGAAGTTTTTGTTTTGTCGAAGAGAACAAATGAGAGCATGAAACTCATTAGGTACGCGACTCTCACAGAGCTTCAATTCCTAACTCGAGCTTAGGTAGGTGGCTAGTGGATACAAGAAAACCCGGATAGCAAAATAGACACAAAAAATTCTAAAAAGAAGCATCAGAAGTTGTGTTACATCCGCGGACATGAGGACAAAATGGCTCAAAAAGTAAAGTCATAAAGATACTATGCTTAGTATCTCACCATGTGTGCAGTGGAGGAGTGAAGTCCGCATCTACAAGCTCTCGCATGAAGCTTTCAGATGAAGCCCGAGCTCGTGCATGGCGGCCAAGAGGAGTAGCACAAGAAATGTAAGGGAAGAATCAATAACAAAGCATGAGCAGGCCACAGCCTTAATGGCCTTTCCTATTTTTTAATTAAGTAAAGAACCACAATAGTATACAAGTCGAAGCTTACCCATTGAAGAATTCAACTGTCAGAAGGCAAAGGTGAAGACTCTTAAGCACACGACCTCAGTCTGAGTTCAATCATGGCTGCGTGCTCTCTCAGGCAGAGCTCAATTTCTTCAAAATGATGAGTGAAAAATGAAATCACTTTTAGGGTTTGACATCTTTTTCTCATGCCCTAATTCAAGCCAACTTTAAGATTATTCAGAATATTCACAATTTTCAATAGCACATGGGAAATTTGAATTAGGGTGGTTTTGCATTATGTTTTATTAAATTCTGAAGTTAATGATGAAGGCCAAAAATCTATGTGCCTAGGTCCATGTGTTAGGTCTTTAGGGCTTGTGTTTCTTATTGACACCTGCCTTAGAGAAATGTGGAGACTTGAATACCTTATGTTATTTCTTTTGAGAGAAAACAATGAGGGTATGAGTGTTGAAATATCTTAATGACCTAGGAGTGATTTTTGATCATTATCTACTTACGGTTTTTGTTGATTTTAGAGAAATCAATTAGAGATATTGATGAGAGAGTGATATACATTCATATTTTTATGATTTTTTAAGGAAAAAATCAAGCATTGTAATGAAGAATTAAGATGTAATTCTTTTTTGCAAAATATTTTCCAATCTTTTATTGCAAAAATAGATGGATTATAAATCTGTAGCCCTGTAAAGCAGAATTGTAAGGCAATCTCTTATAAATTGTTTTATGTTTTCTTGCTATTTTTAGCAGATTATTGTTGACTTTTTCTCTTGGTCGGCTTTGGGTCTCATCTTGGAGAGATAAGGTGTTTTTCTGGCTTTTAAAGTAGATTCAACCTATTTTTAGCAGATTATTGTTGACTTTTTCTCTTGGTCGGATTTGGGTCTCATCTTGGAGAGATAAGGTGTTTTTCTGGCTTTTAAAGCAGATTCAGCCTATTTTTAGAGGATTGGTAGTTTGATCATAAAAGCAGTATGCTTTTTTCTACTTTTATGCAATTTTTGAGACAGTTTGAAGCTTTTTTCCTTAAGCTTCTTTGTGAGCTCGGATTAGGGTTTCTGGAGAGATATATTCTGAAAAGACTTAGTCTCTTCGTCTCTCCTTCTCGGTTCAAATTTCAGTTCCTACTCATACACATTTTTGAGCTTGTGAACCTTTTGTACTCAGTTTTCAGATAGACACTCTTTCAGTTTCAGTAATACAGCAGAGTTCTTTCCATTTTCTTGTCTCAAGACTGGTAACAACACATTGATGCCTTTGTGTTTTCAAATTTGAAGCTTTAATATCCTGCTTTTATGAGTTCTCTGCACAGGATTTCATGTTTTTAGGTTGTATGATGTATTTGATGTCCATGAATCTTCATATAAATTATTGATGAAATCATGTATCGATGAAATTGTCAGAACTATTGTGATAGAGAAATTGTTGTGAGTGGAAAAATCTGGTTTCTTTCAGAAATAACAAGTTAATCATTAGTAGTTTTAAGTTTTTATTTCAGTTCATCCTTCTATCCCTTTTCCCTCAAAATATCTTAGAGTAAAATCAATAATTCAGAGAACCAGCTCACTCTGGAGATTCCTTCTTCATTCAAATCACCCTCATCTGAAGAAGGTTTCCATGTTTCAGTAGATTGCTAAATATTGCATTCAACAGGGTGCAAATCTAATTGACAACAATTCCAAAATAATGCACAAACCTATGATAGAAAATACAATATTTGTTGAATTCCCACTTGGATTTCTCTAGCTGCGCTTATTCATAGTGGATAATTAGAAGCTTGACCACATTATCTCCCCTTCATGACACTCACTTCTACGAGTCAGCCAACCTTCGAGTTCTCATGAATCTACCATGACAAAATTTTCATCTCTACTAAGAACTGCAAGTATGTGGGACGACTTCAAAGGTCTAACCTCCTGACACCAACAAATAGTAGGGTTTTTGTATTTTACACGTATTGGTTCGTAATCAAGGTATTCATTCAAACGACCACACAAGAGGCAAGATCAACCCATACAAAGAGTATCACCTGCTTGTTCGTAGGAGTGCCTGTAATGATGAGTTTCCTCAACATTCAAATTTATATACCGGTTGGGATTAGCTTAGTGTTTAGCTCATCACCATTTTGAGTTGTTCCCTTGGGGTGAGTACTTTTTCCCACCAAGGTAGGCTCTCTAAAGGTAAACAACAACGAAGGAGTACATTTGTAGTTCGGCCACCTAACACACTTAGGAGGGAACACACACAATGACTTTTCTTCACGCTCACATGATTTGTTTAATTTTAAACCCAAACTTGAAGTGTGGAGGCAATATTTTAGACAACCTAATGTCACTAAAATGCTTTTGATTCTCAAGATCGTCGTGAAGCATGAGAGAAGTGCATACACATTTGAATGGTATTAGTTTGTAAAGAAGATTACAAAAACAAAGTAACCACAAGTTCTTTTTAAATCCTCAAAGACAATAATGAGTTCTTTTTATAGCACCAAAACCAAATGTTGAAGTTGCTTGTTTAATTTTAGCCTCAAAACCCAAATTCTAGTAAGTTTCTAAGTTCAATTTTAACCAACTTTGAAGAGATCAAATCAATGGTTAATTTTAAACCCAAACGTAAGTGAGTTTTCCTAAAATAGAAAACAAAAGCAGGAATGAAAGCCCCAGGATATTAGAATAAGCATTGAAAAATGCTCTTTTCAAGTTCAAATTCAAGGCCCACTTTTGACTCAAAAATTCTCCAAAGATTGTTTCCTACGCTTCAATTTTGCAAGTTCCTTGTGCAAACGAAATCCCTCCTGCAAGATAGAAAAGAAAATTATGTGAGGATCAAGTTATTTAATTAAAGTCATTTTAATCATTAACTTCAAATAATAGAGCAATTTTAGATGAAAAGACTAATGATTTTTTGAACTGATAAATGAAGCATTAATAAGAATCCCACTTGCCATAGACTTTTAAAACAAATCTTAAACATAAATAGATAGTTTTCCAACAAAGCTCAAAGCCTCCCCTCCTAACGATTCCAAATCAGAAAATTTAATGTGGATAGGTAAAGATTTGATGTGATTTAAGTAAGATTTGGAATCTCATTCATTCAACCTACAGAAAGTCATAAATGAGGAACACCACTTAAGAAGATTCCTACAATCTTTAGTTTTTGATTTGTTCAAGAAAGATGTCATGCCTAGCTAAAGATCTGCACAATAAAAGAAAGAGTAAAGTAGTTGGGGAACAAAGATATTTAATGTTCAATACAGGCAGATGTATTAATTGATATGTAATAAACAAAGCACAATCAATAAAATTTTGAAGGAGTCTGAATACCACATTTGAAATAGCCTTCTACTTAATCTTTCCAAACACAAACCACATAAAAGAGGATGTAAATTTGTTTCCTAGTTTGAATTATGTGCAAGTAGTGATGATGAAAATAATTAAAGAAGTGACTGTAGTAGCTTCCAACTCAGACTCTATAGCATCTCTCATAGGATTTGATTTAATATGTATTAATAGTGTGGCAAAATAAAAAATCTTTGACTTGGGCTCACCTTTAATCCTTAAGGGCTCTCTTGCACTTTTGAACTGGTCAAAACCTCTACATGCCTCCAAGCAACAAGCTTTACTCTTTGTACAAAATGAGGCCTCTATTTAATCACCGTAGCTTTGATGTGCCTCTCTCATAATGTCGTTGGCAGATGGGAATTGAAGGAAGAGGTTGGAGTTGTTGTTTGAGAACTCCCTCACCTTACACATTGATTTATATGGTCATTATTTGAAGCTAACACAATTAGAATTTTTGACTACCTTAACATATACCAATCAAATACTTATTTAACATAAATTGGTTGATATTCTTGCTATCGAGAGGTTAATGAACACTAATAGACAACACTAGAATCATAAACCATCCAAAAAATAGTAAAATGAAAGAGTGTGTCATCCATTAATTTTATTTTATAATGATACGCTAGCCCTAGATTTCTAAGTTAGCATGTATAACCTTTTCCCGTGGCCTCTCTTCCTATGCCGAAATAGAAGTATAGAGATGAAACAAATTTTTTTGACAGAATGCCTCAAAGATGTGGTCTTTATGGACTGCAATAATTGTAGCATGAGCATAGAATGGATTCATTGAAAAGGCTTTAGACACTTTCAAGAAAATGTTATTCACTAGTTTAAAGTCGAATTATGCAACCTCACAAGAAAAATCTACAAGAAACATATGTATGTGAGATAAATGTGCAGGCCTAGGCATGGGAAATGCACATGCTCAACACCATTCATGGGTATTCCCTCGAAAAATTTACATTAATGGCGATATGATGCGATTTGATAGGATACGATCCATCGAGATTTGGTATCTAACCGTTCTTAGCTCTCTGTTATATGCTAATGAGGCTTCTCTCCTTTTCATCTGAGGGTTTGTAATGGAGTGATGGCATCAGGACAAGGATATCTTGGTGGAGGTGCTAAAGTGGCTAGACCCCAAATCCCTAGCCATTTCAGGGTGTGTGAATAAGCAATGGAGGCACATTTCAGATATGAAAAGTGTGTGGGAGGGGTTCCTAAGCCAAAAATGGGCATGTTGGAATAGGATATGGGCATCAATCAAATAGGCAGGAGACAATATTTTGTTAGACGTTGGAGTTGCAGATGCACTAGTATACAAATACGCACAAGAAAAAAAATGTGGACGCTTAGACAAGGCACATTTTCTATTTGACCGAATGCCTAAAGATGCTAACTCCAAGCAAAAAATGACTCCAATACATGAACATAATGAATCTGTTACAAAGATAGAAACTTTTAAGTAAATGCACTAGACAGGTGTAGAGCCTTTGCTAGCAAATAGGGAAGGCACACGATACAAACCAAAAGTCTTAACTGTACGTAGTAAATGAAGATTTTTCAGATTGCTTTACGTGATTTGGTCTTAACTGCTACATATCCTCTTCACTGGATAATAAAAGAAACATTATAAATAATCATGACGCTACTTGCAAGTCAATTACAAAGCACATATCCTCTGAAAGAAAACTAATTTGCTACAAGTTTATTTTATTTGCCAATAAACAAGAATGCAAAATGGGGAAACATTTTCAGAAAACTAATCTGGAGAAAACATCTTCAAACATGCAAACTCATGAAAGAGATTGTGCAAACAAACAAAAATTCCTATTCATGAGCCCCATGGTGGGCGCCAAAATGTGAACGTTGTTCCTAGACCTGCTCACACATGAACAAACAAGTGATCATTAGTCAATAAAAAAGTAGAAACTAAGCATTCCCTATGAAATTATTTTAACATAAGAACATGAAAACAAAATAAAATATCAAATAAATTACTAATGAAACACTATTCTAAATGCTCAAACCAGCATCCCATAGGGGGATTGGTGCTTCTTTGATGTGAAAAGAATCCCTTTCCCAATCCCTTGATAAGCTTGATGGATGGAATGTGTGCTTCTTGATTGAAAATTCCAATAACCTAGCTATGATAGAGAAATTATATGCTAACTTGGATGATATTATGGATAATAACCTTGCATGAAATTGTGGATGATTGTGGATGAACTTGTGGATCCTAAATCATTAGAGAAGGCCTCTATTTATAATGAATAAGGTTTGAAGAGTGAAGAATGGGTAGAATGTGGGATTAAAAAGGGGACCAATGGCATTGTGCCACTTGTCAACATGCTAATGAAGGGAGGTGGAGCACATTTTGAACAATGTGCATGTTAAATGCATGTAGTTGAGATTTGAAAGCCAAGAGGTGGCTTGTGTAAGAGGAGGTGTAAGAGTGTTCAATGCAAAAGGTGGAGGACAAAAGTCCTTTGGGAGGGAAAATTCAAATGGGTGGAATATTCCAAGAATATGCCATATTTGAATGAAAATAGGGCAATTTTAAATCAAACAGATTGATTTACATGTGCAACTTGGTTAGGTTGACTTACCCAAGGGTGGAGTTAAAAGCTAGAGGAATGAGGGATTAGTGTTAGGAGTTAATTAATCTAGGATTAATTAACTTAGGTGAAATTAGGTGATTGTGACATTTAATTTAAATATTTGAGTTTATTTAAATCAAATGAGAGGATATTGGGACATTAGTATTTTAATTAAATAAAATTGATTTATTTAATTAAAGGAGATGACATTAGGATTTTAATTAAATAAAATTGATTTATTTAATTAAAGGAAGAACATTAGGATTTTGATTAAATAAAATTGATTTATTTAATTAAAGAAAGAACATTAGGATTTTGATTAAATAAAATTGATTTATTTAATTAAAGGAAGAACATTAGGATTTTGATGAAATAATCTGATAAGGTGTATTATCTGATTAAGGAGGAAATTTTGATGAATTTAATTAATTAAATAAAAATTATTCAATTAATTGGTTAGTGTGGAAGTGATTAAGGAAGAATTGGTGTTAGTTAATCATAATCAAGTGTATGATGTTGATTAGGATATTTTATGTGTCTACAGTTTTAAAAAAGTTAAAGGAAGAAAAGTTATTGGTTAACCTTAAGAAATGTAGCTTTATGAAAGGGTAGTTGGTCTATTTAGGCTTTTTGATTTAAAGGAAGGCATATGGATGGACCCATATAAAGTTAAGGTAATACTAGATTGACCATCACCTAGAAATATGCTTGAAGCAAGGATTTTTCATGGTTTAGCTAGCATTTGCAAAAATTTTACTAGTATTTGTGCTCCTATCACTACCATAATGAAAGGGTAAAGAATGTAGTTCAAGTGGATAGCTACAACAGAGAAAAAAATCAATATATTACAAGAAAAAGTAATTGAATAGCCCATATTGACATTATTTGTTAGAAATTTGAAATATATTGACTAACCCAAGGAAATTTTTAAGAGAAAATCAAAGTTACATAAACTGGAAAATCATAACAATGCAAACCATGACTCTGAAAGATTATGCAATTTCAATGTGACAAAATTGCATTAAGAGATTCCAAGATGAAAAGATACAATGCAAATATACATGAATGGATGCAAGAGTATTGCATGGATGGATGCAAATACAAGTTAGGTAGTGAGTTTATATAGAACTTAGGAGAGGAGGTAAGTGGAAAATCCAATCAATAGGAATCAACCACAAAAAGTGGAGATGGACCACCAAAAGTGGAGGATGCCACCAAAAGTGGAAAGTTGTTCCACCCTCTAAGGAAGGGGACACCGCACACTTATCTTCTAGTAATAAACTCACTTTATTATCCTAAGAAAGCTTAATAAAGTGTAGGAAAAACCTAGGACTAAGGGAAAATAAATTAACCCACTAGGAAAATAAAAACATACACCAACACCCCCTTAAGCACAACTTAGGAGGATAGAAAAGATGATGGGTCCTAGAAAATGAGGTCATGTTAGATAACCATGTGCATATAAAATTCCCCCAAAAGAAGAAGCCCCATCCCATAAAAAGGAAGTACACCCCCCATAATAGAGAAATAAATGAAGTGGAAGGACAAAGAAGCCCCCCCAAAGAGATCCAATGGTATATGCTCGAAATTGGATGTAGAAGATGGTCCACGATTGTCAAACAATGTTCCTCCCCTTAGGAAGAAACACAGTCAAAGGTGTATGCACACTATCTCCCAAGTCCTGAAAGGAATATGTAGGAAGAAAGTGCAGAATGTATGAAGTCTTTGAAGTCGGCTCAAGTATCCCCATGTCGACATTGAAACCTATCACAATCAAATTAGGCATCATAGGCTACATTGTTGAAAATGAAAACTCAAAATATCTTAGAGACTGTTGTAGAACACCATCCAAAGACTCAAGTATCTCCTTTGAAGATGTATCCTCCAAATGTTGATCCAAAGTATCCACACTCATGTCAAACTGTGATGAATGATCATGTAGAGATTGAACAAGAGGGTCAAAGTGTTCCCTCACAACAACTGAACAAGAATTAACTTCATCAAAGAAAAGATGAACTTCATCAATAGTGTCTCCAAAATATGCAATATGTCTCCATAAACAAGTCTAAAATTCTTGTCAAGAGATCATCCCAAGCTGAATTAGGAAAACAATAGATATCCTACTGCAAGAAGTCATTAGAAGATTTTGAAGAAGCAACTCTAAACTTTGAAGTAGCAACACTAGGTGCAAGGAGAAGAGAGTGGTCCTCAAAGAGAATATATATGTCCTCAATAGTATCATGATTTGAGATGAAGGACTCTACAAACAAATAAGAGATGTCTAGTAGGAATTGGTCCCAATGGATTGAATCTAGAAGACATAACCAATCCCATTGCAATGAATCATTAGAGGCTCACAAAGAAGTATCTCTGGAATCTGAATATGTAATAGGTTACGTCGATGTAATCTCAACTTAAGGATGAGAAGTAAAAGGATTCTTTGTGTCATTTGAATATTCAAGACATGCATAATACTTAAGCTCCTCTAAAGTATCATCATCATAGGGTATATTATCTACATCATCAAGTGGAATGAGGCAATCAACAACAAGATCATCTAGGAATGGAGAAACATGAGGGTCTTCAAACATCTCCCAAATCTTAGTCCAAACTGTGTGGGGACATTCAATGCCCACTATAGACAATAGAGTGTCACAATCAACATGACAACCAATTATTCCTATTACATGATCAATTCTATTACCCCAAACATTCTTCTTATCAGGTGTGTCTAGTTTAGGCATGAGTCCATAAAGGTAAGGAAAAACTTTTAGCCATCTCAGATGGGCTAGAATGCCTTTTTTTCCAAGACTCATAATTAGCCTTATCCAAAACTATCATAGAAGGATGAGTATAAAAATCGATGATACAATCCTCGAATAATTACAAAAGAACACCAAAAAAGAACATCAATACACTCCCACCTTTTTCACTAGTATCAAAGATCACCCCCCAAATATTATAAGGTTGGAACTTTATAATTTAGTGCGTTTACAAAGCCTTTTCCAAGATACAATGCTCAATAGGATCAAAATAGCCAAAATTAAAAATTCTGATACAAAATGAACCTAAGAAAAAATATAGAAAAATTAGCTTTATGGATGTATAGTGCTCTTCAAGACCTTTCCAATGCCTATTTGTTTCCAAAAATGGAGCACCAGGGTGAAAGTTATGGCCTGTTGAAGAAATTAGCACAAGACAAATTCAACTTAAAATATCTGATACAAAATGGAAAAAAATATTCTCAATACCTCTATGGATTGAAAGTGCTTGTCTCCATCTTTCCAATGATATCTTATTTGTTGAATTCCAATGCTCGAAGCAAAAGATATGAATTTTTGAAAAAAAATGGCTGAATTTTGCCTATAGGAAAAAATTTTCTAGCAAAAACTTTTACTTCTGATTTGATTTCTGAAAAATCTACTTATTATTTGTAGACAATAATAGAAACAAAAATATTTTGATGCTAAGAACAAAACCCAGAAATTGTTTTTTGATCTAGCAAGCAGAAGATGAGAAAATGAATTTTTTTAACATTCAACCAAGAGAAATGACACATGACACTTTTTATACAGCAATTTTCTTTAGATCTATGCAAGATATGCAAAATGTAAAAGATACCCAGATGAGATTTCGATCCTGGCTACAAAACCCAGAAATCGTTTTTCTCACAAATGAGTGGAAGCTAGATATTTGAAGCAAAAAACAAAACAACTCCAATGAAAAACAACTTTCTTCAAACCCCCACCTACAACTATGTCAAATGATCTCCAATTTAGATGAAACAAAAGCCAAATCTGACTTTCTTGAGCCTTTTGGATGCTTTGGAATATAAAAAAATGTTGCTAGTATAACCAAAAATGTTGCAATCACCTAGATCTCACAAAACACATATGCAAAATAAAGAGGAAATTAAATCTTTCCAAATCCTTTCTGATTCTTCAGATTGTTCAAGAACGCAAGAGAAGGGCATATGAGAAATTACAAGATTTTTACAAGAAACTCAATCTATCAATCAGGAATCTAAGAACTTAGATTTCTCAAAACAAAAGCTTTGATACCATGTTAGAATTATGAAATAGATTGAACAACTCAAAGAACTTTTTAAGAGAAAATCAAAGTTACATAAACTGAAAAAACAAAAGAATGCAAACCAAGACTCTGAAAGATTATGCAATGTCGATGTGACAGAATTGCATTAAGAGCTTCCAAGCTAAAAAGATATAATGAAAAAATGCATGAATGGATGCAAGAGTATTGCAAGGATGGATGCAAATACAAGCTAGTTAGTGAGTTTATATAAAACTTAGGAGAGGAGGTAGGTGGCAAATCCAACCAATAGGAATCAACCACAAAAAGTGGAGATAGACCATCGAAAGTGGAGGATGCCAAAAAAGTGGAAAGTGGTTCCACCCTTTAAGGAAGGGGACTTCCTAGTAATAAACTCACTTTATTATCCTAAGCAAGCTTAATAAAGTGTAGGAAAAACCTAGGACTAAGGGAAAACAAATTAACCCACTAGAAAAATAAAAACCTACACCAACATTATTAAACTTAAAAAAAGTGTTTCAAGTTGATTATGATGCAAATGGAGTAGCCATAGGAGGGGTTCTAAGTCAAGAGGGAAGACCCATAAAATACTTCAATGAGAAGATAAATGAGTCCAAGAAGAAATATTTGGTGTATGATCAAGAGTTTATGCTATTGTATGTGCACTGAAGAAATTGAGATATTATTTTCTACTTAAGGAATTTTTTTTTACACTGACCATCATATATTAAAATTTATTAGTAGCCAAGGTAAGTTGAATCAAATACATATGAAATGAGTAGAATTTCTTCAAAGCTATTCATTTGTTCTTAAATATAAGAGTGGAAAATCAAATTGGATAGTTGATGCCTTAAATAGGATATTCTTGTTGAAAAAAATGAAAATAAATGTTATGGGTTTTGATTCAATGAAAGAAATTAATGAAAAGAATCTAGACTTTGGTGAAGCATAGACAACTTGTAAACTTCCAATTGAAAAAGATAAGACCTAATGGATGTAATACTTCATCAAGAGAGATTGTTGTTTAAGGGTCAACAATCATGCATTCCCCGGGGATCAATGAGGGGAAATTTGATTAGAGAGAAGAATAGTGGGGGACTTGTTGGGCACTTTGGAGTGAATAAAAATTTGGGTCAAATAAGTGAAGGATACTATTGGCCAAGAATGAGCATGGGTGCGAAAAAAATAGTGCAAAGTTATCCAATATGCCAATATACAAAAGGAACAAGTCAAAACACAAGATTATATTAGCCTTTTCCTACACCAAAAATAACATAGGAAGAGGTGAGTATGGACTTTGCTCTTGGGATACCAAAGACTCAAAAACATAATCAATCCATTTTTGTTGTGGTAGATAGATTCTCTAAAATGGAACATTTCATCCCATGTAAGAAGTCAAATGATGCAACACATATTGTAAATTTATTTTTTAAGGAGATGGTTAGATTATATGGTTTTCCCAAGATTATTATTTAAGATAGAGACTCAAAATTTGTTTTTTTAATTTTTGGAGAGAATTGTGGAAGAGTTAAGATTAAATTTCAACTCATCCTATCATCCACAAACAGATGGGAAAACATAGGTATTTAATAAGAGCCTTGGGAATGTTTTGAGGTGCTTGATAGTTGGTAAACCAAATCAATAGGATGTGGTGTTGGAACAAGAAGAGTTTACTTACAATAGCTCAGTCAATAGGAGCATAGGTAAGAGCCCCTTTCATATTTTTTTATGGATTTAGTACAGGAGGTGTTCGTGAATTAAGGGATAATGTAGATTTGGGAAGAAAACACATTTTTGTTCAATATTATATTATTTGTATGAGTTGCACAAGGAAGTGAGGGGAAAGTTAGAAAAAGAACCAAGAAATATAAGGGCCATGTTGATCTAAAGAGAAGAGAAAATGAATTTGAAATAGGAGACCTAGTTTTATCTCATCTATAGGAGAGGTTTCCATAAGGTATGCATAGCAATATAAAATGAAAAAATATTGGGCCATGTAAGGTTTGTAGGAAGTTTTTCAGTTAATGCATATGAGATAGGGTTGCCAACCAGAGTGGATATTTCTCCAATATTTAATGTGGCTGATTTATACCATTATTATGGAGGAATAAGTGGGGAAGGTGATAGTGTTTTAGATTTCCATGAATCGACACAATGGGTGCAACAACTACTAGAAAAGAAGAGTGAGGAAATTGATCTAAAGTGAAGATTCAAGAGTAATCAAGAGGATATGGGGTAAAGAATATAAGGAATATTTGGTGAAATATAAGGGAAAGAAGATGGAAGAGGTAACATGGGTGGTAGTTCCTGAACTCCTCAAGTTTGGGATTCCAATACTAGGTGGATGTTCTTGAGTTCTTACTCATGAAACATTCTTTCTTACCTGGGATGTTTGATATAGGAGCATCAAGGTGCACGAGAAATCTTGCATTGCATAAAAATAATTGTATTTTATTCTAATTCATTTTGTTGTGATTTTTATTTTTGTATTACATGCATAATTTCTAGGCACTCTTCACAAATCTCTAGCCTATTAAAAAATAAATTATAATATCTATTGGATAAGTGACACCAATGTTTTGATTTTCATGTATTCAATGGCTCATCAAATGAAAGATTCTCTACCGAATTGGGAGAGGTAAAAGGATAATGCCCAGGTATGTAAGTGGAAAATTTATTATTGTATTATGCTTAATTTTAATTTACAACACCCCTATTTTGGGTCATGTTTTTTCCTAGGTGCTCGATGGTTGCACGAAGTGGAATAGTTATAAAAGGAGTGATTTCCAGAAGTTACAATATCTAGAGTTCCAAGTTACAAGAGAGGATTTTCTTGGAGAATTTCAACACCCATAGGGAGGAGGAAAAAGAAAAAGAAAATATAAATTAAAAAGTATATTCAATGCCCAAGAATGAGATGTTGAGAGGGAGCTGAGATTGACAAGTTGGATGACTTTAGAAATAAGAATGTAGTGAAGAAGTTTATGGCACCTGGATGGAGAAATCCATAGAAATAAGTGCCCAAAGTTGGGTGTGAGGAGATGATTTAGAGTGTGTTATATATTTTCCAATGGTTTCCTATAGTTGCAAATGTTTTGTAGCTAAAGTTTAAATTGAGGAGGCTAGTTTTGAGTTTAATCTTACATGTAGCTTGTTACAAATTGGAAAGCATTTGTTATTGTTGTAATTAAATAATATGAAGCAATTTTTCCTACAAGAATGTCGATTCCTTTATTTTTCAAATTTCTATTGTGATAAAAATTTCTTACAGACATTATTTTAGTGGTTGGAGGTTGTTACACAACTACAAAAATTGAAAGCCATTGAGGGTTATCAATTGTTGATCTACATCAATCTTTAATGACTAAATGATTTGTATATACAAACACTTTATACCCTATGATGCATTGATGAAAATTTAGGATAGAATAAATTGTTGCAATAAATTATTTTTCTATATTTGTGTAGTTACTTTTAGCTCTATTACTATTTTTATTTATGTAGTAGATTGCATTCTTGGATCTATATTCATTCTTTTGTCCTATCACTACACTTGTTACATGATTAGAAACATCAATGTGGATATAGAAATGTTATTCCCAATTAGGCACCCTTATAATAGGTGTTGTGATCAATGATTTTTTGATGAGATAAAAATACTATTTTCACTACTCTATCCATTTGAAATCCTAGTCTTTCTTCAAAAGAACAAACAAAGGATTAACTATCCTATGATTTTTTTAATGAACATCTTATAATAACTAGTATGCCCCAAGAAACTTCTTAATTCTATTTTTGTCTTAGGTGGAGGTATTCATACTATTATTTCAATATTATTGGGGTATACCTTGATTCCTTCTGATGAGACATCAAGCCCTCATATGTCATGCCAAAAAAATTTGCTAAGAAAACCCAACAATTTTTTTAAATCATTAATTAAGTATTTATCTCTCTCAAGTGTTCAAGGTGCATCAACTAACCATGATATGAATTATACACCTTTGTATAGACACCTCTTAGATCAATTATGGAAGTCATCTTTAAGGGATTCATCATACGACTTCTACTAGGGCTTGCTAATGAACTCAATACCTTGTACTCTCCTTGGGCCGACTAGGTTAAAATAAGTCTTAGTTGATTGGGATAAATCTTGTAAGACTAAATTCTAAGACCAAGGATCAACCAATTATTAATTTAAGAGCTTGGTAGGTTCAATCAGGTTTAATAAAGGTTAAATATCCATTGAGTCCTATGAGGATTAAATTCCTTTCATTTGACATTGATCTAGTTGTTTAATTTAAACATAACATAGTTAAATATTTTTGATTCCTTTTGTTGGGGAGTTAAAATATTAATATCTTGCATAACTCATTAACTTAAATTTACCACTAAATTAAATCTTATCTCTCTAATGTAAGCCAATTAAATTGAACTAGTTTTATTTAGGGGTTGACCCAATCCTCAATAATTACTAGTTAATGTACGAACACATTAGGTTTAATTTACTATTTATTAGAGACCCTTATAAGTTTCAAGGGAAGGATCATTTATTAGACCTTACCCAATTTTCTCTAATTTAATCATTAAATACTTAAATACTCTTATCCCCTTTATTGAGATAAGATGACATCATCATATTTCATAGTCATTTAAATTAAGCTTACCAATGATTTAATTTATAACCCCTTAATAGAGATGAAACTAAATTGAATATGACAAATTTCAAGGGTTAATCATTTCCTTTATCAAATATTAATTAATCTAAGGTCACACTACATTAGGTTTGGTTAATAGAGATTTGATACCTATTTGATTTAAAAAGGATTAAATTCTTAAGTTTTTCTTCACCATTAACCAACTTATTTAACATTATTTCATGAAGACTTAGTTGTCACCAATTTTGAGGAGGAATGACATATTCTTTACCCATGACCTCTCGATTTATTTTCAATAATGTTTTATTTTATACTTCCTCATTTGATAATGTAACTAGTCCACTCTACAATTATACCAAGTTAAATATATAATTAAAATATCAATTTAATTACTTGATATTACAAATGTTTAAATTAGATTTATCCATAGGAAAGCCTCTTGCTTAAATCATATTAAAATTGACTAATTTACTTAATAAATCATTTTTTAATTATTGAGACTAGTTCACACTAAATTTATCTTGAGAATATTGAACTCAAATATAATTAATTAATTAATTGATTTTACAAAGGTTTTGCATTATATAAAACTTAGGAATACCTTTGGCTTTAATCAAATTTAAAAATATTAACTTGATTCATAAAGTCTCATATAGATTTAAAAATAAAGTTCAAGGTTACTTTATTAAATAATTTGAAAAAGTGACTTTAAGTCATAATTTAAAGTGACGATTCCTAGTCTCATTGTCTCCACTATGAACAGAGATTTAATAATGAAATAAGATTAACAAAAGTAATCATTAATTAAATTTAAATGAATGTGCATACAATAGTAGCTATTGGATTAGATTTATTTTTTACCCTTAGATCTTAGGTTTCACATACAAACCCTAATCTATAAGAATATCTTCTTAAAAGCTTTTTTATCCATTTATTCTTTTATTTTGGTCTTCTCTTTTCTAGGTTATGGAGTATTTTGAAGAAGGAATGAAGAAATATTAATTTTCTTGTAGGTTTTCCTTTTGAGGATCCATGGCTTCCATGCACAATCATGTTTAAATGTTTTTTTTTTCAATTTTATTTATATATTTTTCTTGTATTCCATGTTTGCATATTATTTTGATAGGGATTATTTAATTTTATTCCCTAATCTTAGCTATGTGTTCATAGCATTATATGTATATATGTATAACATATGTATGAGTTTATATATGTATATATATTGTTAGTAGATTTATCTCTATTTTTATGGCTTTAGGAAAATTCGTCGTCAAAAATTCACTGTGAACAAATTCCAACAAGTCATGAAAAATTCATCTCGTGGAAAATTCACCACCATGAATTGTTGGTGGTGAATTCTCTACGAGATGAATTTTTCATGGCAATGAATTGTTGGAGGTGAATTTGTTGGTGGTGAATTTTCCTAGAGCCATTTTTTATAGATTCAATTATGGTGGCTACGAGAGTTTATCCCAAACTGTCATTTTTATTTTTTATTGTTGTTTGTTCATAGACCTGCATATAAAATTTATTTATTTTAAATTTAGAAGTTGAATATGATAGAGGGGGTGGCATCTCTCATATGGGAGATGCCTCCCTTATGGGAGTTGCCCCCCATAAAGGAGTAGAAACTCCCATATGGAGTCACCTCCCTTAAGTCTTGGGAGGCTGTGGCATGGGTAATCCCTTGTCCACCCTCCCTTTTATTTTTATTTAAAAAAAAAAAAAACTTAAATGAAATTTATATAATTTTTTATTATATATATATAAATCAAATTTGCTTCCATTTTTTGAAAAAAATAGATTTCTAAGTTAGAATGAAATAAAACATACAAACACATATATAAATATAATATTAATTTTTTTTTGACTTTATATTTAAATGGGTGTATACCCTTATATATATAAATATTTTTATAGGAATATTGTAATGTACATTAAAAATGGTTATTTATTTTCTATTAATGAAGTGTGATTATCAAGAGTGCATATATGAACTAGTTTACTATCATGTATAAGGTCACTTATATCCACATTTCAAGGTATAGTTGTATATTTAATACCACATTAACTTGAATATTTATTTTTTGGTTTGAGTGAAAATATTCCTACTAGACTATGTAGAATACACATTTTCATATGAAATTAGAATTGATTTAATTAGATGCTTATTTTTGTTATAAATAAAATATTAGAAAGTAATTAATAGCTTATTGATCAACATTAGAATGATTAACCTTTCATGACAATAGTTTTTTAAGATTATAATGGTATATTGGTATAGCCCAAGCTTATTCCTTCCTAATTGATGCAACAAATATATATATTTAAAAATAAAATATAATATAATAATGCTATCATGGAAAAGCTACCCAACTACAAATTTATCAAACAATATTCACAATATTTCTTTTATTACAAAATCATTATCACATCCTTTTCTTCATAAAAACCACTTACAATTTCATTACTTTCAAAACTACTATACAATTCATAATGATGCTATTAAAGCCAAAATATCATTCCTTCTTGTAGCACAAATTTAAGAAATGTAGTAGATATCATGCCTAGGGAAAGGAGCTTGCTCACCATCCTACCATAAATAGCATCATCAAGCCTCTTGGGCTCTAGCCATTCCCCCAAGCAAGTAGAATCCATAGTAGACCCAATACTTTCAATACCCACAACAATATTTTAGGGAAGTGGAAGACTTATCTCTCTACATGAGTTGTAGGGATGAGTCTTCTCCACTCTCTAAGACTATGAGAAGTTTGATCACCAACTCCCAAAATGCAAGAGATCCTTTCTCTCTCAACACTCCGCTCTCAAAACTCAAAACAAAAATGAAAAAAATGATGATAGAATTCCCAAACTCCTCATCCAATGAAGGATATATAGGATTTCAACACTAGAATACCTTGAATGGGGAGGTGAAACTTGTCACCTTCCATTCATTTCTCAGTATACACTCTTTTACAAGTGCTCACACATGTGTGAGACTTTGGGAGGTGCGTAGTTCACTTGTACACTCAACCCAACAACTCTTAAAAGGTGGCTTCACACATGTGGAAGTATTGTTGCTCTTCCCAAGTTCATTAATGAACTTTGGAGAGTGGGGTGGGATAGTGACAAGTCATTTTCCTAGTTCCCAATGACTCAAAGTCGCCACATTCATTCATATGGAATTTTGAAGGGTCGTATCATGTCTTAAGGATAATATAACATGTCCAAGAAGTCCCCTTCCTATAGGTATAGACCCTAGGCGTCTATTTTTGCACAAAGGCCAATAAAATTGACCATGAAACACCCTTTTGAAACCTACTCAAGAAACAATTCAAAACTCAAAACTCAATTAAGGATTCCCAAACCCTAATACCAGTTACACACTTAATCACATGACTTCACACTTAAACACCTCACAAAACACACTTATAACTCACAAGCATTAACCTCATAAACACAATTTCACATTAACATTAAACCCCAAATACTTTCTAGCTCATATGGTTTGAAATTAAAACTTCACAATGAAGTATTTTATTAGGGTCTAGATGTTCTCCCTTTTTTCCCATTGGCATAATTTCCTACACATTAACCACCACAATGATATATCCAACATGCATACATAGTTAGGTCATAATAATTGATCACATTATTAGTTAGTCTAAATTCTCACAATCTTAATTATTGATAATTCCCTAATTAATATCTTATGCAATATAAAAAAAATTAAGATTTAACTTAAGGAGATTGAAGTAATCAAAGTTAGATTACCTTTTCAATCAATTTTACCTTTAGATTTGCTAGGGTTACCTTCATGTACACTTGACCATGATCATCCATCCATTCTATGTAGTTGTTCAGAAGGTATCGACTATCCTAGTTTATCCTACAACTAACATCCACCTTAGGGAACACAACACACATTAGTTTAATGCATTCGTTAAATCTAGATTAAACATCATTTCTTTCCCCTAGGTTAATTTAATTATTCGATGTAAGATAATTCTTGATCAAAACTAAACTTCATCATTGCATATTAAATATTAACTCAACTAAATAGTTGCTTTGCTAATTCTAATATCGCACCATAGTTCACCTTCTAATTTCTAAGACATATTTAAGAATTACACACACATAACATAATCATTCCAATTAGGTATCAACCTTGAAATTAAAAAACTTGAAACAAAATGTGTAGACACTTAAAAATGACCTAGGCCTGCAAGCTCTATTTTTACCACTTTTGTCCTAGCATAATTATGACATTTAATTATGTACTTCGTCCACATTCAACTATTAATTAAATAATTTGCAATTGTTTAATTAATTCATGTCTATTGTATTCTTCATGATTATTAAATAAATAAATTTTATTTATTTATTAAATACGTCATTAATTGTCTAAGTCTTCCCCTAATTAAATAAATTTATTAATTTATTTAATTACCTTAATTCCTTATGTCTTCCTGATTATTAAATAAATGAAATTTATTTATTTATTTAAATGTCACTAATTCTCATGATTAAATGAGTTTATTAATTTATTTAATCATTAATCATATCTTCTAAATTAAATAATTATCTTTAATTATTTAATTTCCAAATTTAACATTTCTCTCATTTTAAATAAATAAATTATTTAAAATGATATCACATTCTTGACTAACAATTCATTTTAGTAAATAATCTGAAAATCGATTATTTATTCTCACAAAATCCATATTTTGAATTAATTTAATTCAAAATGGCAACTTCCTTCCAAAAATCAAGTAATTGAGCAAATTATTGATTTTTCAAATCTGATCTTCAGTTCAACTCTTATCTTCTTGATTTTTTGAATCTCACAAATCAGGTAGTCTTTATCTTCTTGATTTTCAAAAATCTTTATTTTTCTAATTAATTATCTCATCCATTCTCCACCGCCGATTTGATTTTCTCATATGACATCTCGACCACTCATTTAAGGATTTTGGCCTAACTCTGATTAGGGATTATCAGATTAAATCTGGTCCTCTGATTTTAGGTTTTTGTCAAAAGTCAATCTCATCTGTCTTTCAAAATTGCATTTTCTATAAAATGCTATTTTGCTCACATTTTGAGATTACACAGATGAACTTCGTTATTCTGACACATTAATGCTTAGAGTTATTTGGCATTTTAGAGTCATTTTTCATAGGCATAGGCATAGTCTTTGTAAGATGGGGTTAGAAATCAAATAGAATAGACAAAGTGACAACCAACACTTCTAAACTATTAACCTCATCCAAACAAGAGAAAACAAACAAATGGAGATATCAAAATGAAAATAAACAAAATAAAGCACTCCCCATATTGTAGTTGATTCCTTCTCTTGCTCTCCTTCTTGTTATGCAACTTTTCCCTCAGATTTGTTGAAATACTTGTGCAAAACTTGCAAATGGTAGCAAGAAAGTTGGAGACAATTAGCTGTTAAAATGAAAATGGAGAAGGAAGGTTGTTTTTATAGAAAACCTTTCAAATGGACGACTGAGATTAATCTTCTAGAAAGATTCCGAGAACAATGGATGGGAATGCATGAGAGGGAGGTTATGAAATGGATGGTTGAGATTAAGTCTCAGAAAAGATGCAAGATCAACGGTCCAGAATTGATGCACCAAAAATATGCCATGCATGGAAAAGCTATGACACCGACGACTATGACACTTGACAACTATGGCAGACATGCAAGACATGCAGGCTATGACAGATATGAATGTTATGATAGGGGATTATGACAGAGCATCTTTGACCAGGTGGTGCATAAATAATTTATTTTTAAATTACTTATTCAAAAATGGAGAGATTGGAGGAAATGGACAAGTGGAAAATAAATAATTTATTCAAATATTTATTTAGATAAAATGACAAAAGGAGCATTTAATTAAATTAATTAAATGGGGAGGTGGAAATTAGACATGGATAATTAATTTGAATTATTTATCCAAAAGAGAGGAATGAAACACAATTAAATAATTTTGACAATTATTTAATTATAGAAGAATAAAAGGTCAAATAATGATTATTATTATTATCTGACTATAGATGAAAGATAAATAATTAAATAAAAAATGATTTATTTAATTATTGAAGAAAGGGATATATTAGCGACGCAATTAAATAATTTTAATTGATCAAGATAGAATAAAGATGAGAAGGTGAATTAATTAAATAATTAAAAATTATTTCATTAATAGAGGAATGTGGTCAAACTTAATTGAATAATTAAATTTATTCAATTATTGAAGGACAACAACCAAGAAAAATGATGCTCGCGGACTTAGGACATTTTTCAGTGTCTACAATCTTTATTTAAATCCTTCAAAGCTTGTGTAGGACTTGGTCTTTATTTTAAAATTGCTCACATGTTCGATCTGAGGGCAACCATCAGCAAGTTAGAAGGTGCTATGAAGGTAATCAAGGAAGCTTCGATGATAGGTATAATCGATTTATTTTAGTTTCCATTGTGCTTGATAGTTCTTTGGGTTTATATGCTTTGATTCATGCTAATTTAACACACCTTTATAAAATAACCCTTAGATACATTGGTGAACCTGACACTTTTATTTTCTGTTTCCGTACGGTTTTTTGTTTTCTGTCTTTTTTCAGGTTTAGGTACAAAGTGACGCATTTGAACTTTATTGAGCCACATATGATGCATCGCGATGCATTCGCCATCTGAAATGACACAATCGCTCTGTTGTGCCGCAAACGAGATTGAGAAAGCCGCATCTGTAACACCGAGCCACATTTGAATAGTGAATCGATGCATTTACATGTCAAACCAGAACGTAGGAATGAGCCACATTTGCAACATAGAGTGACACATTCGCTCTGTTGTGATGCATTTTCTTGGTAACAATTTCTTCTTTTTTGCATTCGGGTTTTTATGTTTTTATGTTCTTTTTCTTTCTTTCTTTGGCATTCTAGTTTTCTTCTGCATTTTTCCTAGCATAGGTTTTTGTGTTGCTAATCTTACTTTACAGCATGTGGCAGTTACATTTCGTGGGTCCAAGACTGGTGGATAAAACTCCTAACTTGTGTTTTTGCAGGTTGGAGTGTCAAAGACTCACTTCCAAACATTGTGCTTGCGTTTTTTTTTAGATTAGTACACATTTATTTTTGGTGCACATAAAACAAACATGTTTTTGTACTTTGTCTGATTGTGTTTGCAAATAGTAGGTGATTATGCTCTCACCTTGTGAAAACTTGGTGATCAGAAAACCAGACCCATTTTATCTGTTATACACCCTTAAGACTTAGTAATCGAAGTATCCTCTCCCCTTGTGCTTTCGGGTGATCCTGGGTGTAAGAGAAACGGTTACTGACTCTAGAACTTGGGCCTATTCTAGTGGGAAAAAGTATTCACCCCAGGATGACTCAGATTGGTAGCACCCTGAACCCGAGGGACTTCCAACCGGTATATAAAAGTGGATTCTTGGGGAAAACCCAAGAATCATGTGTATGGTTCCAACGAGATGGATCCGAAAGGGGACTCTCGCCGCATTGATCATGCCCTACGAACGAAATGCCCTTACTAAAAACCTATTGTTTTAGAGGCCAACCATTTTCAACTGTTGCTTGGTATAGTGTAGGGTACATTATCATGCCTGAAGACACTGACTACTGATCCCCTTGAGTAGAGATAGAAATTCTTGGGAAGTCACTACCCAAGAATCCGAAGTTGGTGAGCCCAAATGACATTAATGAGTCGTGGAGGGGAGCCAGTGCCACCAAACTTCTAAGCTATCTGCTTTTGAGAAGGAGAGGTGTTCCAAACCAATCTGGGGTATATCGGTGGGCTATACCAAGTATACAAACCCTTGGCCTATTAGGATTATTCTTGTCTTATGTGTGCTTGCTTATACTCAAAACATTTTGCTTGTCAAGTGCTTGCTAGATTTTTCAACATTATTCACCACATTTACACTCCTGGACAAAACATTCAACATTAGACAGATCATATTTTCTCTCAATACATCAAGAAACTCAATTTTAACAAACTGTGTCGCAACTGTTAAAACGCATTCGTTGTTCTGAAACACATATGAAAATACTGAGACGCAATTGCACTGTTAAACCGCATTTGATCCCACAAACACCGCATCTATATGTGTCGCGACACATTTGAACCTCACAGAACCGCATCCACAAAGTCCTATCACATTTTTCAGTCCCAGAACCACATTCACTTAAACCAAAACACATTCGCAATACTGTGACGCATTCGAGGTCTCAAACGACACATTTTCTTGACAGAAGAAAAAATCTTCATACAAGTCCAAACTGACTCTTGACTCTGTCAATCTTTTTTCAAACACTGTTTCCAAGGGGATTTTGTCAGAAACCAACTTTGAAATTGCTCAAAATTTTCAACCATTAGTTTTCATTCTTGACCATAGGCTTCATCCTTCATTTTTTTTAGTTGCATACATTAGGCATTAGCTTGACCCTAGGTTTTAATCCTTGCATACTTTGGATTAGGTTAATCTAAGCACAATTTGCAACGTCATTGCTTTCAAAACTAGGTTATCTTGGACTTAATCATCATTCCCTTTTTCAGTCATTGTCCCTTTTGTGAGATTTTCCAACTCAACAGTCTAGTTAGGAAAACTCACTAGTCATTTTGACCTTGTCATTTTGTCATTTTGTAATTTTCAACAAGTCCTTTAGTAACCAAAATTGAAAAAAAAGATTGATCTTAGAAGTGTTTAGGTATCCTTTTCTCCAAAGTGCATTCTAGTTTATACCTTGCATATTTTATTCCCAAAAATCCAAAAATATTATTCATCCTAGTCGTCATTTTGAACCTAGACCTTTCCTTTATCATATTAAGTCCTTAGTCAACATTACCATCTTAGTCCTCATTCAACATTTTGGATTTGACAACCTCGTCATCTTACATCAATCATTTCCTTAGACAAATGTCATCATCACCTAGTCATCCTAGTTGGCATTTTCTTTAGAAAACATAGTCTTGCATTGTCATCCTTGCATTTAGTTGTCATTTTCATTTGAGCAATCTCATTTTATGGTGGAAACTAGACTCCGAAGACAGAAACAACAAATGGAAAATTTTGGACAACACTCCACTTCCAATGTTAACAATCCCACTTATGACCCAAATTGGAATTTTGACGACCCATTTAGCAACACAAATACCCAACCTCTTACGACCATATCATCCTCATCAAACAATCCTTTTGAACCATTCTTATGTAAGGACGAATATGGAAAAATACTTGAGGAAAACCTAGAGGTAGTAGCACAAGATCCAGAGGTGGCCTACTTTGTAGAACAAATGGTCTTATATGACAGAGACAAGTATTTGGCCATTCTTTTAAGTCAAGGAGCCAAATTACCTCAAGGATTCAACATTGATACCTTGAGATCGACATCTCCTGACCCTAATGTCAACAACACACATAACATGTCAAATAATGGTCAACCTCCAAGCACCACAAGCAATACCTTTTTTGATGCTACCTCACAAAATGTCACAACGACCATGAATCCTACCTCCAACATTCCAAATAACTCCATTCAATAAATGCTACATCCATTGGAGGATCACAATCCGTCATAGTGCCCACAATATCCATGACACCGTCACAATTGGCTGGAACCACCTTTGGATCCTCCACAGTGAGGGAAAGTTATTTCAATCCTCTCTTTACCACTACGGTAAATGCCATGGGGGCATCATCAAGCCATACAAATCCCCCATTGACAACTACATCTAGTACCATGAGTATACCTTCGTCATATCCTCTCATTAGTATCTCACAAAATCCTTTGGGTGGAGGTAAACAACGTATCTTTATTCAAGGACAACAAAATGTTAACACGTCAACCCAGTCCAATACCATCAAATACCAAGGACAAAATATGACCATTCCCCTTGTCCAAACCCAACAATTTGGACAAGGCAGTCAATACACACAACCTGTGGCATCATTCACATCAAAACGTTCATGGTCACCATATTCCCCAAATATCGACCCAAATGGCTGGGGGACACATCCCAACATACTCATCCCATATTCATACTCACCAACATACACCCAATCCAAACTTTCCATACCAACAACACACAAATCACAACACATCACACATGTCACAACAACCCATCCCTCAACAATACACCAACATCCACGCACAAAAAATGGGGACCTATGGCATACCAATCAATCCAACATATGGGACCACAAATGACCCTGCAATAGATGCCTTACAAGCAAAACTAATGGGTCTAGAGAAGACCATAGAAAACATAAAAATATCTGGCAAGAAATCATAAATGTCATATGATCTATCTATATATCCCTTTGACATGAACTTATACATGCCACCATTTCCTCTGGGATATATGTCACCTAATTTTACCAAGTACAGATGAAAGACAAACCCCATCGAACATGTCTGCGAATTTGTAATCAACTGTATGGACGTCGCCTATGAACAAATGTACTTGATGAGACTTTTTTCTAAAAGTCTTGTAGGTCCTGCCCTTGAATGGTTCCCCACTCAAAAGGATATCCAAACATGGGATGAACTTAAACACAAATTCATAAAAAATTGTGCGTACAACATTGACATGGACACCTCTATTACTAGCTTATGCAATCTCATGCCTAGCTAGTCGTTGCCACATCGACATACCTGAAAGGGAAAAGGTGGACATGTTCATTCAAACACTACTAGGACCCTTAAAATATGCATTACAAGTACATTGTTGTACAACCTTCATGGACCTAGTTGTAAAAGGTTTCTAGATTGAGAAATCCCTTATTGCAAAGGGAGAGATAAGATACGATCCTAAAAACACAAATGCAAATCCTCCCACTGACAAAAATAAGTACTGGGTAAAAAATAAACATGTCACCAACGACGGTGTTGTGGACACCAAGGCTGCAAACACTATGGGTCCTATACTAGCTCTAAAAGGGGTTCAACCACAAAACAAACCAACAATGATATCGACACCCCCTACCAATGTCCCCCCAAACAACCAAAGCAACCAAAATAATCAAGGACAATACTATCAGATGAGACAATTCCCTAGGGGTCGCACATACACTCCTTTGGGTGAACCCATTGAGGAAGATCTCAAGAAATGCCTTCAGAATGGTGTCATCACACTTCAAGAACCAAAACCATATGACCCAGGACAATTCAAACCAGCATGGTGGGACGATAATGCATTTTGCGATTATCATCAGGAAAAAGGACATAAAACTTCTACTTGTCGACAACTAAAAAACCTGGTACAAGACCTTATCGAAAATCGTATCATTGAGGTAGGTGGACCACGATTTGCCTCTAATTCAGATCATACCATTCATAAGAACCCATTGCAAGACCATGGTTCTAATAATGCTTCCACGTCAGGTCCAAAGATAAACAATAATCAAGCCAATTTCCCTTGAGCCAAGTATGACTATTATGGTGGAACCACTATAAACAATATCCGAACTGATAATGAATGTGTCAATACCATCACAGTCAAGAGAGTACCCCAATGCAATGCTACTACTCGAAGTGGCAAGGTCACCATAGTTGGTCCACCTCCCATTAGGTAACCTAAGCTTACCATACCCGGTCCATCTCCTAGGCAATCACAACCCACCTCGACCACAAAGCAATGGCAACCCAAGAGTCAGCTTAACCTTATCGACCAACTTGGCAAAACTCTCGCGCAAATTTCTATACTCGAGTTGCTTCGCATCTCTCCCATGCATAAGGCTATACTAGATAAAACCTTGCAAGAGTCGTTAGCCCCTAAGGATATTGATGTTAACCAATTTGAGACCATGGTGGGATATCTCACTATGCCTCATCACGTCACCTTTTCTAATCAAGACTACTCGTCACCTAAGACTAACCATAACGATGCATTACACATTAAAACTTTTGTCCATAAGCACAGGGTCAGAAGAGTTTTAGTAGATGGCAGAGTAGGATTGAACATATTCTCCCTAAAACTGGTTAAGGCTCTAGGATTTTCTGATGCATGTGTAGACCCTACAAAGAGTATAGTCATAAAAGCATATGATGACGAAGAATGCTCTTCATGAGGCGTTATTTCTCTTCCTATCAGAGTAGGACCAATCATTGTGGATACAACTTGCCAGGTCCTGGATCTATAATTACCTTACAACATCTTTCTCGGTCGCCCATGGATTCATGCCTTAAAATTCATTCCATCCACATATCACCAATGCTTAAAATTTCCATTTGACGGCACAAAAATCACTATATATGGAGACCCCGACCCTTTTCAATATTGTACCAACCTAAGGGATATTTCTGAAAACTGAGTGCCCATCAACTGAGAAGCACCTGGCTCCTCTTCTTCTAAATACGTTGACCCATCCACACTCGCATCATCTTCCACGTCCACTCCATCCACATCCTCCACTACACCACCATCTTCCACACTTCCTAAGGATGAGACCACTGTCAAGATCCAGGACCTTGGCTATGGAGAATTCAAACTACATACAACATATAGCATAACAACAATACCCAAGTCTCTGAAGGTCTATGGTCGGCCATGTTTTAGAATGGAACCCAAAGAAATTTTCAAAGTTCCACCAAAAATAGTTTTCATCAAATGGGGAGACATGAGCAACGAGGACCTTGCCAATATTATAGGATGGCTCTATAAGGAAATGGTAGACCTACCCCCATTACCAGTTAAGAAATATGGCAAGAGATATGACATAATGAAGGCTAAGGGCTACGATGGCACTAGTGGCCTAGGCAGAAATAAAACTGGATGAAGAGAGCCCATAGAACCTTTCAAAATACCAAAGTATCTTGGATTAGGGTATGGATTGCCCGGCAATGATGACCAACGTACCAGTGGAATTTTGAGTGAACGTGTGCATGCTTCAAAAAGTGTCGATACCACTAAGGAAACCTTCATTGAAACTGACTCCTAAGAGTGGGAATTTGGCTTCGAATGATCCTTAAGTGACTATTGCCTCGATGATTTGTTCGTCAAAGTGGGGGAGCTTACCTCTGAACAAAATTTTTGGCAAACATTTAAAATCGACTAGGCACCAAACAGTCACAGTCCCATTACCATTCCCCATGACATACAAACCCCACCATCTGAATCCCATCAGTCCAACCCATTTGAGTTACCAAATGACACTGACAACCATGACTCTAAGTCCTTCACCCCTTATTTTGACAACGAATATGAGACAAGTGAAGGTGAATATTGGATAGAGTTTGATGTGGAATTGGATGATGATAATTTCATCTACAATATCACTGAATCCATCTGCATACTTTCTGCATCCTCCCGTCAATTCACCAACACTAACGATGGAATTTCCCTAGTTTATCCTCAACTAGTTGATTGGGACCAACAAGGCTTGCCAGTCCTGGACACCTTTCAGAATGATGAGGCAATTGTAGAGTTTATGGGATTACGTGAGGGCATACCCAGTGGTGATCACAAGGCATGATTCACCATTGATCTAGATTGTGCGGCCTACTTCGGCGAGACTGCTCCTTCCTTGAGTCGCAAAATAAAAAATGAAACGTCTTTAGGTGAAAATCGAAAGGCACCTTCTAACGACAAAAAATTAAAAACAAAGGACGTATCTGTGGGTGAAAACCTCTCTGAGGCGCCCAAAGATGAAGGACTGTACTTTCTTCCCGTAACACAAGAGAAATCAAATATGCTCATAGAGGACACCATAGAAGACAACATATCAACAATAGAAGATCCCAAAATGGTCCTCTTTGCCGCATCCCTGACTGAAGAAGAGAGACCGGAATTTCACAAATTCTTTGTAGAACGTAAATTCAACTTCGCATGGTCCTATGCTGACATGTCAGGATTAGACCCAGAACTAGTTCTGCACCATCTTCCACTATTGCCTAATGCCAAACAGTTAAACAAAAGTTACGCAAAATGCATCCTCAGGTCACTCTATTAGTCAAGGCTGAGTTGAAGAAACTTCTAGATGCTGGGTTCATACGGTCTATTGATTATGCTGAATGGATATCTAACCTGGTGCCAGTAACAAAGCCAAATGGGATGATACGCGTCTGTACAGATTTTAGAGACCTAAATAAGGCATTCCCAAAAGATGACTTTCCTTTACCGAATATTGATATCATAGTTGACCTCAAAGTAGGATATGAGATGTTGTCCCTCATGGACGGTTTCTCTGGCTATAATCAAATTCATATTTCCCTCAAAGACCAGCATAAAACAACATTCACTTGCCCTTGGGGTACATACTATTGAAATGTCATGCCATTTGGCCTTAAAAACGCAGGTGCCACATATCAGATCAGAGGGCTATGACCACAATCTTTCATGACATGATGCATAGAATAATGGAAGATTATGTAGATGACTTTTTGGCCAAATCATTAACAAGAAAGGATCATCTGAAGGTGTTAGACACAATTTTCAAGAGACTAGAAGAATACAAAGTTTGGCTAAATCCTAAGAAATGTGTCTTCGGTGTAACATCAGGTAAACTCTTGGGATACATAGTTTCTCAAACAGGCATTGAGGTCGATCTAGCAAAAGTAAAAGCCATCATAGACATGCCTCCTCCCAGAGGTATAAGCTAACTCAGGACTCTACAGGGCACGATACAATCTATTCAGTGCTTCATTGCATAATTGGTTGACAAGTGTCACCCATTCCAATATCTTTTGTGCAAAGGCATCCCCTTTGTGTCAACAGATAAATGCCAAGAAGCCTTTTAGCAAATAAAAGATTACCTATTGTCGCCACCATTCCTCATGCCTCCCATTCAAGGAAAGCCTTTGATATTATACATCTCTGCCACTACTTCAGGACTAGGGGCATTACTAGCGCAGAACAACCAAGAAGAAAAAGAAAGAGCTATATATTACATCAGTCAGACATTGGTTGGGTATGAACTGAACTACACATCAATTGAATGGGCTTGTCTAGTCATGGTCTTTGCAACACATAAGCTAAGACATTATATGTTAAGCCATCAGACACAACTAGTAGCAAAGATCGACCCCCTCAAATATTTGTTAAGTCAGGCAGCATTAACAGGACGTCTAGAAAAATGGGTCATGATTTTGAGCGAATATGATATTCAATATGTAGAAAGAAAGAAAATCAAAGGACAAGTCATATCAGATCAGCTGGCGGACGAACCTTTACAAAGTGATCACCCGTTAGTGGCAGATTTTCCAGATGAGTCAATATTCCATACAAAAATAAAGTCTCCTTGGAGGCTATACTTTGATGGATCACACACTAATCATGGCTCGGGGGCAGTAATCATGTTCATCACCCCTTAAGGAGACTCCATTCCTAAGTATTTCCGCATAGCTTTACCATGCACAAATAATGTGGCAGAATACAAAGCACTAGTTACAGGACTTAGAATGGCAATAAAATGGAAAATCAGAGCATTACATGTCTATGGGGATTCTCAGTTAGTCATCAACCAAGTTAATGATGAATATGACACAAAAGCTAAGAAGCTGATGCCCTACAAACGAATGGTTGATAGTTTCCAAACATACTTTCATATGGTAACTTTTGAACAAGTTCCAAGAACACAGAACAAGGCAGCAGATGCAATGGCTACAATAGGCTCTCTCCTGGACATTCCAAGCAATATGCCTCAGCTGGAATTCCTAATAGAACAATTGTTGGTCCCAGCCTATGACATTCCAGAGTCGAAAATGGTCTGCGGACTTGTTGGTCCTGACTCTCCTTGGTATCAAACCCTTCCACCTAACATGTCCAATAACCAAAGGAAGTCCTTCATCTGAAAAGCCTCAAGATATGCCATCATTAATGACACCCTTTACCACCATAGGTTTGATGACACCCTCCTTAGATGTCTCAACACCAACGAAGCACGTACAACCTTACACGAAGTACATGAGGGTATATGCAGGTCTCATTCGAGTGGTCCTACTCTGGCCAAGAAGATAACGAGACTTGGGTACTACTGGCCAACCATTGAAAAAGATGCACTAGAATATGTCAGGATTTTTCACCAATGCCAGATTCACAGTGATTTGATCCACGCTGCAGCGCAGGAACTTCGGTCGATCACCTCTCCTTGGCCCTTCACTCAATGGGGACTCGACCTCGTGGGTAAGATCCATCCTACCTCGTCCAATGGCCATAAATTCATCATTACCACCACTGAGTATTTTACAAAGTGGATCGAAGCCATCCCACTGACATACATAACCAACAAACAAATATCCAAATTCATCCTTAACTACATCATTTGTTGGTATGGCCTTCCGCAATCCATCATCACTTACAATAGACGTCCATTTAAAAACCAAGACATTCGTGAGTTATGTGAGCGATTTCACATCCAACACCATTTTTCATCTCCGTATTACCCACAAGGAAATGGTCAAGCTGAGGCATCAAATAAAACCATTGTTAAAATCCTCAAAAAGACTGTTAATGACACTAGTTGTGACTGAAATATTCAACTCGACCCTGCTTTGTGGGCTTATCGCACTAGAATTCGTACGCCTATAGGAGCCACTCCTTTTGCCCTGGTCTTTGAAGCTAAGTCCATTCCCATCGAGGTTGAAATTCCTTCCCTACGAGTCTCCCTAAAGGGTTTAACTAATGATGAGGAGTATAGACAGTCGCGCCTGCACGAGTTGGAGATGTTAGAAGAAAGAAGAAAAAATTCCCTGAACCATCTACAAGCGTATCAGAACCATTTTTGTCGTAGTTACAATAAGAAATTCATGGTCAGGAAGTTTGATATTGGTGACTTAGTCCTCATGCAGAACCCTAAGAACTAGGCTGATAGAGAAAATCCAGGCAAGTTTGAACCAAACTGGTTGGGTCCTTACGTCATCGTATCTTCTCTTGGTTCCAGAGCGTATCAACTAGCTACTCTAGATGGTGAAAAATTGATAGAGCCTATCAATAGTCTACATCTTCGAAATTTCTACGCATAGTATCAGAAGATCGAGTTGAAAACCTTAAAATACAAAAAAAATTGAAAAATGGTAAAAAAAAAATTGCCCTGATGAAAACCTGGCAAACAGGCATCTTGGTGGCACCAAAAAAATAAGAAAAATGAAAAAAATAGTAAAGAAAAATAATTCATCCAATAGTGAAAACTTGGCAAACAGGCGCTTTGGATAAGTACCATGGTGAAAACCTAGAAAACAGGCACCATGCGTAGTCAATCATTGCTCAACCATCTACTATTACTTCATCTACCTAGGCCTAGGATGGAACACAATTCCTGTCACTATCACTACACTCACCATGACATCATACCCTTCCTATCATGGTTGATAAACAGTTGACATCAAGTCCTCTATACTGTCCATCTGGTACCGCATGCATATCCCTTCTTCATGTCCTTTAAAATTGGTTAAGTCTTGGACCTGACTAGGGGAAACATTTTATCATGTCACTGCAGTGGATATCACACACGGTCCGGGCAATTGTATAACGTCCTAAAAAAAGACAAAAACATCATAAAACATCCTGAAAAAAGATAAAAACATTAGAAAACATCCTGAAAAAAAAGAGACAAAAACATTGCAAAAAGTCCTGAAAAAAGATAAAAACATTGCAAAAAGTCCTAAAAAAGACAAAAACATTGCAAAAGGTCCTAAAAAAAGACAAAAACATTGCAAAAAGTCTTGAAAAAAAGACCAAAAACATCACAAAAAGTCCTAAAAAAAAGACCAAAAACATCGTAAAACGTCCTGAAGAAACACCAAAAAAGTCACAATGTCTAGACAACGCAAACAAAACATAGAGTCATCTCTTGTGAAGTCCGTCATGTCAATCAATCAATCTTCATCATTCGTTCGAACTACGTTGTCTCTATGCATTTGCTACATAGGCAAGACTCATATTTGAGTCCCCAAGACATTAGGTCAGTCCTTTTAGGTTTGTCAAAATAAAATCACGGCGCAATCTTTGGTCATTAAGACAAATTCATTGGTCGTGTCGAACTACGAGGTCTTTCAGTGTATGACGTAGGTAATACCATCTGTCAATGAGCCCTTGAGGCCACACTAGGTCAGTCCATTAGGGTTCATGGCACTACACTGGCACACACATCAAAAGTCTTCAAGTCAAGACAAATCATTTTCCAGATGGGAAAACTCCTAAAACAAAGTGAAACAATCATTTATTCAGCATGACAATCTCATCAGCACGTTAATCATATCATCATGACAATATTGACATATAGTCAACACAAGTCAAACTCAACCAAATTTCAGTCAAACTCGGTCAAAACAAGTCAAATGATCATAACCTGTCAAACTATCAACTCTTGGTTATCTTTTAGATGTGTCCTTCTAAAGAATAGCCTCTATCATTCATGCCTTAGGATGTGTCCTTCCTAGGCATCGTCCCTGTCATTCGACATTTTGAGGGATCCTTTTGACATCTAAGGATCACTCCTCTCGACATTAGTATTCTTCAGATGTGTCCTTTTGAAGAACAAACTCTGTCATTTATGCCTTAGGATGTGTCCTTCCTAGGCATCATTACCGTCCCTGTCACTGGCATTTCGAGGGACCCCTTTTGACATTTAGGGATCAATCCTCTTGACATCAACATTATTCAAGATGTGTCCTTCCTGAATTTGGCAATCTTTGACATTCGTCATCTTGGCATCATCAAAACCTTGACATCCTGGCATCTTAGCATCATCAAACCTGACATCTTGACATTAAAACACTCGGCATTCAGACACACTTGGCAAACACTTGGCACTTTTCTTTTGGATTTTTATCATGTTACTAGTTTTTCAACGAGATCCCAACAACAAGATTTAGAGAAGCAGCGACGTATCATGACGTTTGTCTTGACTTGTTGACACACATGATTACTAGTTTCTCAGCGAGGTCTTGATTCTGGGATTTAGAAAAACAACGTCGTATCATGATAATGGCTCTATTTTGTATTTTGGAAATCATGCTGCTAGTTTCTCAAGGATGTCTTGGAAATAGGATTTAGAGAAGCAACGACGTTTCATGAATTGTCCTTCTTGTCTTTTCTGCTTGTGGTTGATTATGACAAAAAGACTGGGGAAATCATGCTCCTAGTATGATTCATGATCATCCTTGTCTGTGATTGTTAGTCTCATGTGATGGTACAACCTTGCACACCTTGATCTATGTCATATCATGGTGTTTGTTGGCCATTACAACAGTCTGCCCAATGATGATTAAGAGCAATAAATATTAAAGTCCTATGATAAAGTTTTGAAGGATTTGGTCTAGGAACAAACATGCATCTTCTTCAGTCTGGTCATCTTCTCTCGTCCATCTCATGATGATATCCTGTGACATAAAAAAACATAACTGCATACATGATCATATAAACATTGCATTAGGTCCATACATACATCATCCATAGCATTAAATCATATACATTTCATTGCATATTGCATTAACATAATCATAAACATGGCATCCATTTAAATAAATACATTATGCATATCATTATCATCATCATCACAAAATTGACATAATATATAAATAAGCATTGCATCATCATGGCATCATATCATAAGTAAGCATTATAGGACATGCATGACAAGACATATAAATAGTACCATCATACATCATAAATCAATATCATACATAAAGCATCACATCACATATATAATAATGCATAAATCAAATAGCATCGCATAACAAACATGTGACCCGCATCAAAACTGCATCATCATATAGCATCATCTTACAAAAATATACCATGTCATAGGATAGAGTTAACAGATATCCCAAAAATGGAGCTCGTAGGCTCAGTGTTCTATACATAATGTGTCATAACATAGAAGCGAATGTATCAAACATGCCCCTAGGAAAGGCTCTCATCATCCCCTCGTGGCGAAGAGTGTGGCAGTTGAAGATCTGTGAGTGGCACTGAGATCATAGGCGAAACGGTAACGACCTCTGTCTGTGAACCTGATGGAACTGACACTGATGGCATCATCTCCACGGTAATAGGCACCTGTGATGACACTGCGGCCTGACTCTGTGACACTGACGGATCTATAACTGGTGGCTGGCTCTGTGCTGACCTCTGCTATGAACTGGTAGACCCATGAATACGGCTCAAATGATGACTCAAGGCATGCCTGTGCGAGTGGTGGCACCTGTGCCTTGATGTGTGCCTTGACGAGGTGGACCCTCCTACACTCATGTGACTCCTGCTGCTGCTTCCACTCCTTGATCTGTGACCACTGCCTGTCCTCGTCTATGACCACGACAGTGTAGGATCTCATCGCTCAGGAGGCACTGCCTACTCATACAAAGTCCTGTACTTCCCAAATCGAGTGCTCACCCTAGCAAGCTCATGAGCCATATCCTCAGAAGGTCCTGATCATAGAGCTACAAAGTCCACACACCACTGAGCTGACTCTTGCTGACGGATCACTGCCTGATCCCGCTCTACTCGAGTGATCCAGCGGATATTTTCACTAAAAATTCAAGTGTCTCCAATACTCCGTATTTCAGCACCATCAGAAAGAGATCGACGTCCTAATTCCAGTACAACTTGAATGGAGTGAAAAGGACTCTGTTTGCTCAAGTTATGGCCAGTCAAACCTTGGGTCAAACTGCCATTAAGGGTCATCCAGAAAAGCAAAAAAAATGATTGTCTCAGAAACTAATGGAAGCAATTTCAAATGGAAGAGCGCGTCGAGACGATTCCAGCAACGTTCGTTTTGTCAAAATCGGACATCATATGCTCGAGATATTGGCAGTCAAAGTTCAGTTGACTAGATAGTACGGGTGATGATGTCAGCATGCTGACATGGCGGGCTGTACTGTTCACTTGTCGAGGTGGACCAATCTGATGATGACAGGTGTCATCTGTACACATTTCATCACACAGTCACCTTCCATGTCGGCATCCCGGTTGGCGGACACGTCGGCAGCTTAGTCATCATACACGTCAATATCACCGGCAATGAGAGTTTGCCACGTGGCACCCTCCCGGTGCGACACGTGGCTCTGTCTTGACCCCACCTTCGGTGCAGTAGTTGGAAGTCTGTTCAAAAGGTGTGGCGGTGATTAGACCCCCTAATCTCTCACATGCGAAACAGCCGCGCAACAGTTCCGCCAAACAGTGTTTGCTTTACCAAATATGGTCGTTGGTTTGTTTTGTTATCGAACAGCTGAAAATTGGCTATTAAAAGCCAGCGGCCAGGGTTGAACCCCTGACCACCAACCTACCAAAATCACTTTCCACTGATAAGCCATTCGATAGCTTTAGGATTATAGGTGGCATCGGTTTATTTTGTAAAGTTATTAGAAACCGAATGCCCCTAAATAAAATAATCCAACTCCTTAAATAAAAACAAACAATAACCTCCCAAAAACCGAATAGCCCAACAAGGCTTAAACGAAATTCTATTAATCTTGAAAGGTTATTATTATTTTGAAGATTTTATATGGCAGATTAAGGAGATTTTCATATTGTATAGCCTAAAATTATAAAGGCTAATAGATTATTCATGATTATTATGGAGATCTTTTTATGTAATGAGGGGATTTTGGGATTTTGGTAAATCATATGGTTTTCTACCATATTTGGAAAAATTGATGTATAAAAGGGGAGTTTAGGAGTGAGTTTGGAATGGAAGATTTTTCAAGTCTAGGTGGTGAAGCTGTGAGAAACAAGGAGATTTTTCTAAGGAGATTTTCGATCATTTCTGTACATCAGAGTTTTGCTATGCTGCCGAAGTGCTGGAAGGAAATGATCTTGGTGCAATTGTAATTTTGTTTTTGGAGATTAATCGGATCGGTCTCACTCTATTGGAGTGGACCCGAAGACGTAGTCACGTTTGTGGCGAACTCCGTTATCAGATTGTTTGCACTCTCTCTCTCTCTCTCTCTCTCTCTTCTTCCTTCTCAATTTCGTTCTGTTCACCTTCAGTTTTTAATGCATAATTTCAATAATGTATGCATGAATTGTATTTCTGCTTAATTCACATGTTAATGTGTTAATTTTGTTTATGTAATTTGGATTTCATGATTTGTAAACATTAAGCATTCAAATGCAATTAGTGTAGATCCTAATCAGATCTAGTGGTATCAAAGCTTTTGGTGACTATTATTGCAGTTGGTTTGAATGCTAACAAGATCCAGGATTCAGAAGGGCGAAGGAAAGCTTGAGGAATTTAATCCTGAGATCGAGAAACAAAGAACTTTTCTGAAGATGTCTATGTCTGGAATGGAGGTACTTGAAAAACTCAGTGAGCAAGATTTTCGAAGAGCTTTTTGGAAAATGAAAGCTGCGTTGGAGATGCTACTCAAGGAAAGGGAAGAACGCATGAAACGTGAAGAAGATCATGGAGACAGTAAAAGCAAGAAGAAGCAACCAGGAGGTGGTGATGAACCCCCAAAATCTCCTCCGTCTACTCCTCCTTCTTCTCCTCATTCTCCTTCTTCTACACATTCTCTTTCTGGTAATCCTTTTAAGGGTGTAAATAAGCCTCAGATTAAATTGGATGTAAAATTTGAACTACCTAAGTATTGTGGTGAATTAGATGCTGAAAAACTAGATGATTGGATTCAACAAGTAGAAGTTTATTGTAGAGTTCAAAATCTCTTTGATGATGCTTCTAGGATCCAGTTAGCCACTCTTCGATTGGGAGGTTCAACTCTTACCTGGTGGGAGAGTAGGACTAGAGCAAAAATTTCATAGCATGGTAGAGTCAATTTATCTTGGTTAGAATTTATTAATTCCCTTAAAAAGCAATTCTATCCCTTAAGTCACATGCAACAATTAATGATGAATTGGCAAGTGTTTAATCAAGGGAAAGGTCAAACTATCGAAGAGTACACCCATGAATTCATAAAGAAGGCTATTGCATTAAATGTACCTTTGTACACCCAGGATACTTTGTTAAAGTACATAGGAGGTCTTCATTCTTATCTTAGACATTCTATTTGGTTTTGAACCCTTGTAATTTGGATGAAGTGTCTGTTCAAGCTACACACTTAGAGTCAAGGGGAAAGGGTTCTTTTATTGATAATGATAACTCTGTAAAGAAATCATCTAAGTTTGCAGAGATAGGGAAAGGAAAGAAGACAACTACAGTCAAGAAGGATGACAAACTTTCTTGCTCTCATTGTGACAGGAAGGGTCATGATGAAGATCACTGTTGGAAGTTGCATCCCGAATTGAAGCCTAAGTGGGCTTAGAGACATAATCAGAAACAAAAGGGTAAGGAGAAAGCCACAAATGTTGTTATGGATCTTGGTTCCGATTCTAATGATGACTAAGATAACAACTATGGGTTTGAAAGGTAAAGATTCTAATTCCAGTGTTTCCTTTGATAGTTGTACTTCTACTTCTAAAGTTAATGATGTCTCCAAAGATAAGAAAAGGAATGAGCTTTTTCATTTAAGGGTTGTTGCTAAGAACATTAAAATTGATGCACTCATAGATAGTGGTTCTCAAGTTAACTTAATTTTTGAAGATGTTGTAAGAAACTTGGGATTGAAAACTACATTGCATAAGAAACCTTATCCACTAGGCTGGATTTGTGAGAATGATAAGTTGCAAGTAACAAGACAATGCACTTTAAAATTCGCAATCACAAGTAAGTTTGTGGATGAAGTACAATTTGATGTGGTTCCACTAGATATCTGTGGGATAGTTCTGGGTAGCCCTTATCTTTATGATCGAAAAGCTATTTTCTATAGGGAAAAGAATCATTATCATTTGTTTAAAGATGGCATTCAGTATATTGTACGTTCTCATAGGATTAAGACTGATCATTCTTTTACAAACACAGGGAAATTAAAGAGGGTGATTAATGCAAGTAAAGAAGTAACTCTTATGTCTGTCAGCATAGGGGGTTCTAGACAGGAACTTGGAGTAGCTAACCAGGGTCAGATGTCATAGAATGCACCCACAATGCAGCATGAGGGAATGGTGATTGAAAGCATTGATGGATCCTTGGGTAAAAATGTTTTTGTTGTGAAGGATCAATATGTTGTTGATTTGTTCTCTTTCATATCTACATTATTGTTTAGCTTGATGCTAGTCAATTTTTGTTGGTTAGTGGCTACGACAGTTGATGTAGATGCTTTTGGAAGTGATAAAATGATGTTTATGATCAACAATGTTGTTGCAGTCTTCATTGTGTTTGTGAGTCAGGTATACAGATGTACAGAGGATACAGGACAAGTGGGGAGGCCAAGTCCTCACTTGATGTTTGAATAAATGCCACTTTTGGAGGTCCAAAAGTTCTCCAGTGGGGAGGCCTGATCTGACAGATATTTTCACTAAAAATTCAAGTGTCTCCAATACTCCATATTTCAGCACCATCAGAAAGAGATCGACGTCCTGATTCCAGTGCAACTTGAACGGAGTGAAAAGGACTCCGTTTGCTCAAGTTATGGCCAGTCAAACCTTGGGTCAAACTGCCATTAAGGGTCATCCAGAAAAGCAAAAAAAATGATTGTCTCAGAAACTAACAGAAGCAGTTTCAAATGGAAGAGCGTGTCGAGATGATTCTGGCAACGTTCGTTTTGTCGAAATCAGACATCATATGCTCGAGATATTGGTAGTCAAAGTTCAGTTGACTAGATAGTACGGGTGATGACGTCAGCATGATGTCAGCATGCTGACATGGTGGGCTGTACTGTTCACTTGTCGAGGTGGACCAATCTGATGATGACACGTGTCATCCGTACACACGTCATCACACAGTCACCTTCCATGTCGGCATCTCGGTTGGCGGACACGTCGGCAACTTAGTCATCATACACCTCAATATCACCGGCAATGAGAGTTTGCCACGTGGCACCCTCCTAGTGTGACACGTGGCTCTGTCTTGACCCCACCTTCGGTGCAGTAGTTGGAAGTCTATTCAAAAGGTGTGGCGGTGATTAGACCCCCTGATCTCTCGCATTCGAAATAGCCGCGCGACCGTTCCGCCAAATAGTGTTTACTTTACCAAATATGGTCGTTGGTTTGTTTTGTTATCAAACAGCCAGAAATTGGCTATTAAAAGCCAGCGGCCAGGGTTGAACCCCTGACCACCAGCCTACCAAAATCACTTTCCACCGATAAGCCATTTGATAGCTTTAGGATTATAGGTGGCATCGGTTTATTTTGTAAAGTTATTAGAAACCGAATGCCCCTAAATAAAATAATCCAACTCCTTAAATAAAAACAAACAATAACCTCCCAAAAACCGAATATCCCAACAAGGCTCAAATGAAATTCTATTAATCTTGAAAGGTTATTAGTATTTTGAAGATTTTATATGGGAGATTAAGGAGATTTTCATATTGTATAGCCTAAAATTATAAAGGCTAATAGATTATTCATGATTATTATGGAGATCTTTTTATGTAATTAGGGGATTTTGGTAAATTATATGGTTTTCTACCATATTTGGAAAAATTGATGTATAAAAGGGGAGTTTAGGAGTGAGTTTGGAACATAAGATTTTTCAAGTCTAGGTGGTGAAGCTGTGAGAAACAAGGAGATTTTTCTAAGGAGATTTTCGATCATTTCTGTACATCGGAGTTTTGTTATGCTGCCAAAGTGCTGGAAGGAAATGATCTTGGTGCAATTGTAATTTTGTTTTTGGAGATTAATCGGATCGGTCTCACTCTATTGGAGTGGACCCGGAGACGTAGTCACATTTGTGGCGAACTCTGTTATCAGATCGTTTGCACTCTCTCTCTCTCTCTCTTCTTCCTTCTCAATTTCGTTCTTTTCACCTTTAGTTTTTAATGCATAATTTCAATAATTTATGGATGAATTGTATTTCTGCTTAATTCACATGTTAATGTGTTAATTTTGTTTATGTAATTTGGATTTCATGATTTGTAAACATTAAGCATTCAAATGCAATTAGTCTAGATCCTAATCAGATCATCGAGCCACCTCTAGCTCTACCTATAGTGCTCTGATCTATGTCACACTCTCATCTATCTGCCTTTGTAGGTCAGCCACCCTCTGGTCTGTCGTGGCGTCTTGGGGAAATGTTGAGGAAGACGGTATCTCCTTTTCTCCCTCTGGACCATCCTCCATCTCAGGAGTCTCTTAGCCTCGTCCATGGCATCATCATCATCATCATCATCATCATCCTCTGCAACATCCTCTCCACCGACTCCCTCATCCTGAGGCACATCTACATCCACATCCTCCTCCTATCTGGCCTCCTCCTCTGCCACAGGCTCCTCCTGTCTCTCCTCCTCCTACTTCTGCCTCGACTGCTCCTCCACATCCATCTCGGGCTCCTGCTCCTACCTCGGCTGCTCCTCATCTCTCTCCCCCTCCTCAACCACCTCTGGGATAACATCTAGTGCCACTCTGGCCACACATGGTTGCACCCTCCTTCCCTGCCTCTGGCCGTCTCCTCCATCATCTCCACCCGACCTTCGTCCCTACCCCCATCTCGCCCTCCACCCCAACCTCCATCCCTCCCCCTACCTCCATCCCTGCCTCCATCCCTCCCCTGGCCTCTGCCTCTATCACCGTCTCTGCCCCCTCGCCTGATTCTCGACACACAAGGTATAACTGACATCTTGTCCACAGGTGTTGGCCCATTTGGATCTATCAGTGGCACTATTCTATGTGCCTGCCACCATAAGTCATAATCGGTTGTGGTCCTGGGATCTGCAATCCCACCTCTCCATCCCCATTGCTGGGCTCCTAGCCCATCAATCTGCTACTCGACAAAGGCTACGGGAATCACTGGCCCCCAAGTTGACTCTTTGGAAGACTGAGCATACTCAGCTGTGCCTGCAGGTACACTCTGCTACTCTCCAAACTATCTGAGGACATGCTGCGGCAGATACATCTCTATAATCATCTGGCTCTGCACTGTCCTCCCTATCAGGTAGCGATACTGTCTGCAAAGGCTGAGATGGTCGAACTCATCATCCCACTGCTGGTAGTCTCTATACGGTCTCCAGATGAATGACACCATGGTATCAATCTAATGGCGCCACCAACCTGTCTCTCCCATCTATGTTTGTTGCAGAGCACTGACATAATAATAGGCATAGGGCATCCCCTCGGCTAATTGTGGTCTCTGAATGGGAGGTCAGAATATTGCTATATGCTCCCAAGACCAGATCATCAGAAGTGTGGTGCCACATGAAATGCTCTCTGCCCTCATGTAGGAAACCTCATGAAGTTGGTGGTAGAGTGTGCCTAATAAACAGGCCCCCTAGGCATATACTATCTTTTCTCGCCTCATCCCCACTATCATGTCTCCCCATCCAATTGGAAACCCATGTCCGCGATGGTCGGGAATCAGTATCTTGCAAAATGTCGCCAGGAAGGGGACAAATCGAGCATAATGCTTTGCCATAAACTCCCAGCGGATCTCATAACCCTAGATGTCGAGTCCTACTCCCTCATCCTGATAGTACGCTATGAAAGTCTGATGGCCATGGCGAGGGTCATAAACGATTTGCTCTCCTTAGATTAGTAGTCGTAGAATGTGGTAAACATCCTCAAGTGTAACTGTCGCCTCTCCCGTTGGCAGGTGGAAGGAGCATGTCTCAAAATTCCATCGCTCACATAATGCAGTCAATAGTAGGCAGCATAAAATAGACCTAGCCGCATCAACCGTCGTTGCTCTCGCGAAGTCAGCTGATCAACAAACTGGAAAGTTGATGGTCTGCTCTCTCGCATATATATGGGGGCTAGCTGTCTCTGCACAAGGCCAAACAACGCATCAGTACCTTCTAGACAATTGTCATTATCATCAAAAAAACATTTCAAAATTGAAAAACATCAAAATCAGCCCTAGTCAAAGTCAAAGTCAAATGCATCACGTTGACTGCACTTGCGTCGCGAAACAACGGTTGCGTCGTTCCATACTTCAAATGTGTCACAACATATCGATTGTGTCATTCTGACGCTCAATTTCGTCACATTAGAGCACTTGCATCATGATATATGACACATGTGTCGCTTCATTCAAATGCGTCGCTCAAACAGGCGATTGCATCGCAAAATCACAAATGTGGCATTCTAACTTTTGAATGCGGCTCAAAAAAATGAATGCATCGCAGTTTTTGGAAAATGTGTTACACACCCTTGGCCTGCCCTAAAAACCCCTTATACTTGCGTCGTGATGCATCAAATGCATCGAACATGAAGTGAAATGCGGCTTATGCGCACGCATATCCGTCGCAACGCATTAGTTGTTCACCCTAAAATTCTAATTTTAACACGCAAAACGAAAAAAATTACGAAGTGGGTTAGGGGTACATACCACTGGATCTGAGCCCTCTGGCCGCCTATAGGTCTACACGATCTCGCCGCGATGCTCTGTAACTAGAATCACCATCCTCGCAAAAGTCCTCTTCGCTCTGAGCTCTCGAATTTGCCAAAGTAAATAGTGAAAATGAATTGACTTTTACCCCTTTGTCAACCTATTTATAAAGTTAAAATGGTATTTGTCAACTAGGTTATTACTAGAGGCTCCTTTGACCAACTTTGACCACCCTGTTGGCTGCCTTAAACGTGTCAGAATCTAAAACTGTCTGCGCCACTGTCTTTCTACTCATCAAATTGACTTATCGGGACCCTTTCCAAATTTTTCTACCGTCGGCCCAAAATTTGAAAAATTTCCCGAGGGGGCATTGATACTCTGTAGCTTCACTGGGGGCTTTGACTTATCTTCTTTGTCACAATGCGACATGCTACATTATGACAAAGAGGGAAAAATGTAGACACTTAAAAATGACCTAGGCCTACAAGCTCTATTTTTACCACTTTCGTCTTAGCATAATTATGACATTTAATTATGTCCTTCGTCCACATTCAACTATTAATTAAATAATTTGCAATTGTTTAATTAATTCATGTCTATTGTATTCTTCATGATTATTAAATAAATAAATTTTATTTATTTATTAAATACGTTATTAATTGTCTAAGTCTTCCCCTAATTAAATAAATTTCTTAATTTATTTAATTACTTAATTCCTTATGTCTTCCTGATTATTAAATAAATGAATTTTATTTATTTATTTATTTAATGTCACTAATTCTCATGATTAAATGAGTTTATTAATTTATTTAATCATTAATCATATCTTCTAAATTAAATAATTATCTTTAATTATTTAATTTCCAAATTTAACATTTCTCTCATTTTAAATAAATTAATTATTTAAAATGATATCACATTCTTGACTGACAGTTCATTTTAGTAAATAATCTGAAAATTGATTATTTATTATCTCACAAAATCCATATTTTGAATTAATTTAATTGAAAATGGCAACTTCCTTCCAAAAATCAAGTAATTGAGCAAATTATTGATTTTTCAAATTTGATTTTTAGTTCAACTCTTATCTTCTTGATTTTTCGAATCTCACAAATCAGGCAGTCTTTATCTTCTTGATTTTCAAAAATCTTGATTTTTCTAATTAATTATCTCATCCATTCTCCACCGCCGATTTGATTTTCTCAGATGGCATCTTGACCACTCATTTAAGGATTTTTCCTAACCCTGATTAGGGATTATCAGATTAAATCTAGTCCTCTGATTTTAGGTTTCTGTCGAAAGTCGATCTCGTCGGTCCTTTCAAAATTGCATTTTCTATAAAATGCTATTTTGCTCACATTTTGAGATTACACAGATGAACTTCCTTATTCTGACATATTAATGCTTAGAGTTATTTGACATTTTAGAGTCATTTTGTCATAGGCATAGGCATAGTATTTATTTAAATCCTTCAAAGCTTGTGTAGGACTTGGTCTTTATTTTCAAATTGCTCAAACGTTCGATCTGAGGGAAACCATCAACAAGTTAGAAGGTGCTATGAAGGTAATCAAGGAAGCTTCGATGATAGGTATAATCGATTTATTTTAGTTTTCATTGTGCTTGATAGTTCTTTGGGTTTATATGCTTTGATTCATGCTAATTTAAGACACCTTTATAAAATAACCCTTAGATACAAAATGTATAAGTTATCAAGATCATTCATAAAATAATATCCGATTTCCTTTGCTATATAATTATACTCATGTTATGGTGTTTAGAGAGAGAGAGATGAAGAAGATAATATTTATTCGGCTTACTAATGCATCCATTGATATCCTTAGTCATGACAATCACTCAATAATTTTTTTATCTAACTATCAATTAAATGAATGTAATAATGAAATTAGAATCACATTAGTCACACATAAGGGAGGGCCTTACATGTACTATACCTTAATTCATCATTAGGATACACTTTTCATGGTTTAAGGATAGTTGGTTTTCTTCATATCTTATAAGAACTTTGTTGAGACTTTCTAAAGATTCTTCAAATGTTTTTCCATGGACTATGAAATCATCTATGTACAACTCAACACAATTATTGGTTAGGTTATAAATAAATATTTCTAAGATTGCATGTTGAAAGGACAAGTAAATTTGGTCTTTTCTTATTCTTCCTATTCCCACTTGGATATAATTTTAGCCACTAAAACCATATAGAAATGAAGAGTAACTAGCTAAGCTATCCAAATCTTGATCAATAAATGGAAGATAAAATTAATAATCCTTAGTGGCCATAATAAGCTCCCTATAATCTATGCATAGCCACCACTTCCCATTTTTCTTAGGCATAATTTCAATTGTTCAAACTAGTAGTTATTTGAAATAAGATAAATAAATTGTACCTATAATATTTTTAATTTCTTCCCCAACAATGTCTCTAATTGTAGGATTAATTCACCTTTGAGGTTATATGGTGGGTCTAATATCCTTACTGTAAATGTGATGAATATAGACACTTGGATGCATTCCTTTCATATCTATGTATTATAAATAAAGAGAAATGTGTATGAATTTCTAACAATTTTATGACTTTAACTATCTTCATTTGTTAGCCAACTAATTATGGTCATTTATTTTGCTATTTGGATAGTAACTTACCTTGTCCCTAAATAGATAGAAATGAACTCAAAGGGGGGAATCATTAATGTATTAAGAGGGAAAGTATGAGGAAGTATTCTATGTTGGTTATTTTTTTAGAACCAAACTTGATCTCACCACATGCCTATGAATTTTCCACAATTCAATAATTAACACAAGCAAGGATTGGCCAACAAACAAGTAAAGGATTACTAGGCCTTTACTTCTACTTTTCGAGCTTTGTGAAACCTAGGAGGGTGATCCTTACAACGTTTAGATAATATTCTTATGCCATTTTATCATCAACATTGAAACAAATAGATAATCCTCATATTAATCGCTCAACAAAGAGGTATCAAAGAAGTTGGCCGCTTCTTAACAACATTTCACGTTCGAAGCATGAGAATGATAAAACTCAACACAATTGTAACCCATTTTATAAATTTGATTTAATAAATAATTTTCTATTGAATTGAATAGATAAATGCAACATGAATACTTTAATTAGATCAGTGCCTCATCCTTGGAACATAGTCAATTCTAACATCTACACAATTTGACAACAATTTCATACATGACATCAATTAACATTTGAAGATACTACATTACAATATTTCAACATTATATCTTGACCACCACTTCTTACCAATATCCTAGCACTCAATTTAACATAAACTAGTAGCTTCACTCAAGCATTTACATTAATTCCTTGAATTAACAAGTAAGAAAAAAATCACACATCCACTAAGAAACAATGGAGACAAATAAAATAACCCTTGATTATATTATTTATAGCTCATGAAACAAATACATAGGAGAGACAATGGCTTTGAATTTGCATCATTATGTACTATATTTCCATTATTCTTGTCTAAGTTGCATGTACATTAGTAGACTTGAACCTAAGACTTAACTCTAAAATGATTAGTATACCCTTTACAATTCCCTCTGTGATCAATTGCAAAACAACCAACCCTTCGTAACTGACCTTGAATTCCCATTTATAGTGTGAACCAAGATTCCCAACCTGCACAAACAAAATAAAAATACACTGCATTAGATCAAATGCAAGGTTAGTATCATGATTCCCCAAGGAATCCATTTGAGTCTTAAATGAAAAGGAATAAGATGAAGAATAAGAACAAAGAGAAACTAAAGATATTAAATCCTATTCAAACACAAATCAAACTCTTGATCTCTTGGGGGAGTTGGTACCATATTGATGTGGAAATTGGCCCTTTCCCAACTCCTAGGACGTGATGAAGATGCTTGATGAAGGATGAATGCTTTTGGTGATGAATTCAATGGAGCTCCATGTTGAAAACCTGCAAAAAACCTAACTATGCTTGGATGAATTTTATGATAGATTGTTATGGATTTGAGTATAGTAACTTTTCTCAAATTGTGCATGGGTAGAATGAGGAATGAATCCTCTTATTTATAGAATGTTGAGATGGAAGAATTCTCAAAATGAAGCAATGTGGTACTAATCTTCAACCAATGGCAAGGTGCCACTTGTCCAAATGTGAGTGTATGGAGGATGTGCAAGTTTTGACAAATGTGCCCATAAATGCAATTAGGTGATATTTGAAATTAGTGAAATGACATGTAAGAGGGAAAAAGGAATGTCTTAAATGCCACTTGGCTCAAGGAAAAAGGACATGTAAGATGAAATAAATACCTTGTTGGAAGGACTAAGTACACTTGGATTTGAATTCAAATTTGAGAGAATATTCTCCAAAGATGCCTTGTTGAGGGAAAATGAAGATTTAATAAATAAATTAAATGATTTATTTGTGCAAATGGGAAAAGCTAGAGGATGTGACATGATTTTAGATTAAATTAATCAGGATTAGATTAATTTAATGAGGGATTAGATGATTTGACTTTTTAACTTAGATTTATGGATTAAAATAAATCAAAAGGAGATGAAAAGTGATTTAGACTTAGTTAAATAGATGTTTTGATTTATTTAACTAAAGGGGATGATGTTAGTGTTAAAGATGAATTTATTTAATTTAAATGGAGGACTTTGGAGATTAATCAAATAAACTTGATTTATTTAATGAAATGATGAATATGACTTAATTAAATGCATAATGCCAATTTTGCATGTCTATATATAGAAACATGGGAGCAACAAGCTTCAAGCCAAATTACAATTTCAGTCACATTTACATTTGACATTCAATTTCATCTTAATTTCAAAGATCCCGAGACAGATATATTTGCACCTTGCAAAATGGGGGGAAAACAAAACACAAAATTACTTTTCATCACTAAAGACTTTACCCGCCCTCAAAAAGGCATCATGTCATTGTAGTAGCACCAAAACCTTTTGTCCATGTTAGCCGAAAAATATTTCCCCATCATCACCCAAAACAAAAACTCATTCACTCACTAATGAAATAAAACTTGTTGTCGTGGTAACAATGTCCAACACCTCTCCTTCATTTTGGTTGTCAAAAACAAAAACACCTAACCAGGACACCACCTCTGCAATGGTTAATCATCTTCAGAATCAAAGTACACACGTACCCTTTGTGATTTTGCTGAAATTGGAGAAGCTATCTCTCCATCATCAGAATCCTCTCGACCTATGAGTGTGAGAAGGTACTGGGTGTAATCTGGGCCAGTGTCTACCTTATCGCTTGAAGGACCAGCCCCATCTTCCATGGAAGTGTCAGGCTTCCCCATATAAGAATCATAAACCTTGTGGTACGTATTCTTCTTCTTCATCCCCCTATACTTAGCCAATTTCCTTAGTTTAGTTTCCTCCTTCTTAGCAATCCATTCCTTCAAAAATATGACACCATACTTACCCTAATTATGAACAACAACCCTACTTCTTAGGTTGTAAGTGTTCATGGCTTCACCCAAGCCACAAATTTATTACATGCTCTTTTCTCATCTTTTGGCTTTGCAAGAGCTCTTGGTGTACCTTGTTTAGTTTCAGGTGTATCATCTTGGGGATCAAGCATATTTATCCTCTTGGACCTCCTTACTGGTTGGGAAGAATCACAAGGCTTGTGTTCACTCATTCTTATAAAAGAACAAGTCTAAGACTTATAAGTTTTCAATCACAAAGAAACTTCACTAGAGTCTAAAGACCTTTAATTTGCAAGAAAACCCCAAAGGCCTATGCTCTTAGAAGTAAACTCGCAACACACAAAACCACCCAGAAAACTCACAATCCCCACCAATTCAAAAAGAAAATACACACAACCAAACTTTGCAAACTAGAGGAGCTCAAAGCGTACAAAGTTTTCATGAATTTCCCAAACTAGCCAATTATGCATAGTTGAAATAGAGCAAGTATAAACACCTACTTACCTAGGAAAATTTATCTTCAACAACTCTGCAATTACTTGCCTAAAACCCACATGCTTCTTCTCTGTCTCAAAACCAATTCCTCAGCTCTCGATGGTTGCAAATTGTGAATTAACACAACTGGAAATCCTCATTAAGTAGAATGAATGAGGTGTGTAGCTATTAATGTTCAAAAGAAGGCTCGTGCGAGTGAGCTGACAACTAGCCATCCACTTTGAATCTTGATCGTTGATCTCTTTGGTTTTAAAACACAATCAATGATGCTCCTCTTCATCACCACTTTCCTTTAAATTTGTACTTGGAAACAATGATGACACCTTGGAAATTTTCCACGTATTCATCTACGTATTTACCATATCCTCTACATTTCGTCACTCATCACAGTAATGCCCTAAATCCATGACCAAACTTTGGCGATGATGCCCAGTCATAACCACAAGTCATCACACATTGTCGTAATCACCTTGAAGTTGAGAATGATTTCAAGGATAGGTGAAACCAGTGATAGCCCCAAATTCTGACAAGTGGCAAGATCACACTGCTCCCTTCAATCCTTCCATCGCCCCTTGCAGAAAATGAAAAAGGTAATAGAAAACTTCTACGATGATGTGACATAAGGAAAATATAATGGTCCATCACGCATTGCAATAATGGAACTGAGGAGCCAAACTTCTTCAATGACAGGTGATACGAAAAGGACCCAAGAGCATAATGCTTATTGTAGTAATGAACCCAGTGATAAAAATGACTTCGGCGATGAGCGATGATTCAAATGACTGGAAAAGGCATGTGCACCATGTTATTTTAAGAGAGGGGACTACCTAGAACAACATATGATAGGGGTCTCTATAGATTAATTAAACTTTCAAGAAAGGATGTAAATTCCAAACAACGACGATTAATCAACCTTATAAAATAAAGTAATTTCAAGGACCTAGGCATGTGAAACAATTTAACGACAGGAAACGAGAGAGCCTAACCACAAGGAGCCGGTCATAAATGGACTTCAATGACTCAAGTTCATTTATCATGACCAGAAATGAGTGACACTATAAGGTCAACTCAAAATTAGTTCACAAGACCAAGGGTTCAAGAAAAAGGAGAAAATCCTCAAAGTAATACCACTCCCCTCATGGAACCCTAAAACCCTAACCCCTGTCAAATTGAGAAGATCATAAGAAAAGCATCTTGGACCAGTGGAACATGAATTTTTTGGGGGGTTCCACCAGTGGCTCCAACTAGGGACACATGCCACTCACAAGCATGTCAAGATTCCAGAACTCAAGGTTGAGGCAGACCGAGCACCAAGTCCCCTGGGTGATCCATAAATTCTCCCCTATTCAAATAATTCCCTTCTACCTCATTTGTTGGCCCTCCAACACCAAATGAAAAAAGAAAATCATTGTTTTCCTCTGTCAAACACACTATTCTCTACTGTCTAAACTAAACCAATCCTGAAAACATTGCCATCATAGACCTGAAAACTAATATCACCACTGGCATATTTATGCTTTCAAATGCATTCACTAACTCCATCAACATGAAATTTGCAATCAAGTACCAATTGAGACCCATGATTGACATAACATCGTAGCTTATCCAACTCATGTTCATGCTCCATTAAAATATCATCCAATTGGATTGAAAATTGGAAATATACATAGTCCACCTGATCATAAAAATCATAGAAGTTGACCTCAAATTCAGTTTGCACATCAAACTAAAAACCTTCATAAACACAATGTTCAATAATTTCTCCCAAAAACACACATCCTGACCTTTTGGAGTCAACTTGCAATTCCACTTCTGATAAATTATAATTAATAGAAAGCTCATATAAAGCCTTGGAGTCATCCTCTATTTTTTGTCTTGTACCAGACACACATTCATCTTGTGTGATGAACAAAAAATGTTCATACACTGGCACGTTGTTAAACAAATACTCACACTCACCTGAGTGTTTCAAAGCCTTTATGGTGTCACATGTTTCATCATTTTGGCAATATGATATATCAAAAAACAAAGTGCCTTTTCCCTCATTCATATCGGAATTATCACAACAGTCATCATAACTAACAACATCAGAAGCATAAAAAAAACTCCATTTCAGGTTCAGTAAAATATATTGATTGATCTTTTAAATCATCATTCAGCTCAATGCAGAATGCTTCAAAGGATGGTTCAAGTAATTTAGAATTAATAGTATCAACAACAAGGAATTCATGTGCATCATCAATTGATAAGTATGTTGACCCAAATGTGAGAGGTTCATCATAATTTGAATATTTTTCATTAGAAAATGAACAAGCCTCCACATCTCCTTTCTCATCAATACATTCCTTGTGAAAAACAATCATGTCCATTTTTGCAACAAAACTTGCATATTCCATCTCTACTTCACATAAACAATCAAGAACAATGAGGTCCTGATAATATTCATTTGCATCATGATTTTCATCATTTATAACACTATGTTTAGGATCAAGATACTGAACACATACATTCTTATCTTCGAACTCATCATCATTCACAAGGCTAGCATACTCAATTCTTGATACAACTAGATTTAATTCCAGGTATCCCTCACATGAGAATTGTTCATTCTCTTGTGGGAAAAAAATCTCATGAGTGTTATTATTACTACATCCTCCATGCAAAGAAAATGCCTCTGGATCATCCTCATAGAAAGATTCATAATCCTTAGAAAGATAATTAGAAACCTCATTCTCCTCATGATCATCATCATAAGGACATTCATTATCACATGCATTATGCTCAGAGTCTTTCAGAATGAATACTCAAACTCTCATCCTTAATATCTTGACGGTTGATTTGTGATGAGACATTAAAAACACTTGCAAATGTATCTTCATCCTTATCACCAATGTACTAGTTTGCATATGGGTTGTTTGTGAATTTATTACAATCACTACCCTCACCCACACCACAAGATGGGTTTCCATTCTCTGATATACCCCCTTCACTCATTTGTGTTGCCTTTTGATTCTTTTCAATAGGATAGCCACTATTGACACTTTGAGACATCATTCTTTGTGCATAATCACACTTGGCTTCTTCAACAATCTTGATCCAATCAAGTATTTGATCAAAACCTTGAGGCTTCAACTCTATTGTCAAGGTATTCAGTCTTGCTCAAAAAATTCACAAAATAGGTCAATGCACACTGAATCCTTAGGTCCAAAATTCTTGGGTATCTCCAACAAGGCATCCAAAAACCTTGCAAATAGGTCATATGGTGATTCTCCCTTATATCTTTTCATATTGGACAATTCTTGAACAAAAGACATTTGATCAACATTGCTTAAACTTTGTTGATTTTTAATTTGGAATTCATCTTCACTTGGACTAAGTAATGATGGATGAATCAGAATAGTAGAAGCACCTTTATCATGACAATCACTTCAATTGTTTGTTTCGCTTATATGAGATGTGCTAAATTATCCGACACTTGCAGCCATATATCCCTTCCTCATTGAGTATCTCAAGTTGCTTTCAATGTTCATAGCAACTTTATATGCATGATGCAATGTTGCAGGCTCTTTATCTCTCAACAAATAGTTCATTTCTTCATCAAATTCACCAAAATATAGAATCAAACACTCTGCATCACTTGGTCTCATAGTTTCAGCAATATCCCTTATTACCTTTGAAAATTTGAGGTTGAAAGCTGGGACTAACTCTTCTTCATCATATTTGAACTTCCTTAAATTTTTTCCTTACTAAACTTGGATTAATCCTTTCACCAAACTATTCTATAAATGCTACCATGAATTCAATCCATGAGGAGATAGAACATACTAGAAAATATGAAAACCAATTTCTAGCATCTTCCCTTAGAGTTTGAACAAAGAATTCCATGACAATATCTTCATGGTTTACCTCATAATCTCCCATCAAATCAAAAAATAATTGTAGATACTTATATGTTGATTCAGGGCTTTTCCCTTTGAATTTTGTAAAACACTCCCTAATATTATTAGGAATAGGGTTTCGGAAACCTTGAATACCATTAAAATTTAATTGTCTATATCTTCCAATAGAAAATTTACTTTGAGAGCATGACATGGGCTGCACACTTTGCATACTTGGGTCTAACACCCCATAGAGATGTACAAGGGAATAATACATTTCCTACACCCCTTTACAAACCTCAAACATCAACTCTATAGTTGATCATTTACTGTCTTATTCCATGATTTAACCATGACCCAAAAATTCATAACTCAAATACATTCATGCCTTAGACTCTCCTAATGGGCATATTTCAAGAGAAAGCATACTTCTTCAACATAAGAGACTTCAACTTATATCTAAGGAGTATGCAAAATTACCGCTACCATTCCCTTTATTAGTGCTTAATTCACTCAATAGGGAAGCAAAATTTCTCCAAATCATTCATATGGTTTTCACACAAATTTATGCTTCTTGAAAACCAAAACAGGGGAAATACCTGGATATGTTGTAGTTGCCGTGAATTATCCCTCTAATTGGAAAACTTTATAGATCTGAAACTATCTTCACAATTTCATCAGGTTCTTTGCATAGAGTCGCCACCTCTCTTCATAGAGGATTTAACTTCAACAATATGAAGTTTCTTTCAAAGGTTAATTTCATAATGGGCTTTCTTTAACAACAAATTCACATATAAATTTCTTTATATTCATCACCACACAATCCTTTCTAGGTATAGAATTTCAATGTCTGAACTAGATGTTCAGATTTATCAAAGTGCCTAACTCCTTTCAAATTGAACCAAAGCCTCTTGAATTCTCCTTCTAACTTCTCATCAGGGTACCCTATCATATGAGCTTAGGTCCACTTCACCTACTCTTAGAAAACTCCTCAAATAATAAACGCCGGTACTAGAACCTCGAAGTCACCACTCACACCAAGTGAAAAATTATGAAAATATTCAAGGAATCATAGGTAGATCTTGATACAATTTGCAAATTCAAAGAGAACACAACAAACCCTAAACAACACTTTTGAGAATTGAGCCACTGACACCAAAGCTAGATTGAAGACTAAATTTGAATTTGCAAAGAATTTTCCTCTAATGCTTCTGGTATGGAACTAGAGACTTTGAGCAGTTTGTTTTTCCCCAGTGGAGTCACCAATCTGTTGGTTATTTTTTAGAACCAAACTTGATCCCACCACATGCCTATGAATTTGCTACAATTCAATAATTAACATAGGCAAGGATTTCCCAACAAACAAGTAAAGGATTAATACATGCCTTTACTTCTACTCTTCGGGCTCTGTGAAACCTAGGAGGGTGATCCTTACAATGTTTAGATAATATTCTTGTTCCATTTTATTATGAACATTGAAACAAACAGATAATCCTCATATTAATTGCTCAACAAACAGAATGTATCAAAGAAGTTGGCTGCTTCTTAACAACATTTCACGTTCAGAGCATGAGAATGATGAAATTCAACACAATTGTAACCCATTTTATAAATTTTGATTTAATAAATGATTTGTTGTTCAATTTACTAGCTAAATGCAACATGAATACTTTACTTAGATCAATGCCTCATCCTTGAAATAGAGTCAGTTCTAACATCTACATAATTTGACAACAATTTCATACATTGCACCAATTAAGCTTTGAAGATATTGCATTACAATATTTCAACATTATATCTTGACCACCACTTCTTACCAATATCCTAGCACTCAATTTAACATAAACCAGTAGCTTCACTCAAGAATTTACATTAATTCCTTGAACTAACAAGCAAGAAAAAAACCACACATCCACTAAGAAACAATGGAGATAAATAAAATAACCCTTGATTATATTATTTATAGCTCATGAAAAAAATACATAGGAGATACAATGGCTTTGAATTTGCATCATTCTATACTATATTGCCATTATTGCTATCTAAGTTGCATGTACATTAGCAGACTTGAACCCAAGACTTAACTCTAAAATGCTTAGTATGCCCTTCACAATCCCCTTTGTGATTAATTGAAAAATAGTCAACCCTTCGTAACTGACCCTAAATTCCCATTTATAGAAACATGGGAGCAACAAGCTTCAGGCCAAATTACAATTTTAGTCACATTTACATTTGACATTCAATTTCATCTTAATTTCAAAGATCCCCAGACAGTTATATTTGCACCTTACAAAATGGGGGAAAAACAAAAGAAAAAATTACTTTCCATCGTCGAAGACTTTACCCAGCTTCAAAAAGGCATCATGTCATTGTAGCAACACCAAAACCTCTTGTCCATGTTAGCCGAGAAAAGATTTCCCCATCAACACCCAAAACAAAAACTCATTCGCTCGCTGAAGAAGGCATACCCATCATCGTGGTAACGATGCCCAACACCTCTCCTTCATTTCGGTCATAAAAAACAAAAACAATGAACTGGGACACCACCTTCATAATGGTTAATCATCTTCAAAATCAAAGTACGCACGCCCCCTTCATGATTTTGTTGAAACTAGAGAAGCTATCTCTCCATCATCAGAATCCTCTCGACCTGCGATTGTGAAAAGGTATCAGGTGTAATCTGGGTCAGTGTCTGCCTTATCGCTTGAAGGACCAACCCCATCTTCCATGGCAGTGTTAGGCTTCCCCATATAAGAATCATAATCCTTGTGGTACTTATTCTTCTTCTTCATCCCCCTATACTTAGCCAATTTCCCTAGCTTAGTTTCCTCCTTCTTAGCAATTCATTCCTTCAAAAACATGACACTAGGCTTACCCCAATTATGAACAACAACCCTACTTCTCAAGTTGTAAGTGTTCATAGCTTCACCCTCCATAGATTTATTACGGGCTCTCCTCTCATCTTTTGTCTTTACAGGATCTCCTAGTGTACCTTGTTTAGTTTTAGGTGTATCATCCTAGGGATCAAGCATATTTATCCTCCTAGACCTCCTTATTGGTTGGGTAGACTCACAAGGCTTGAGTTCACTCATTCTTATAGAAGAACAAGTCTAAGACTTATAAATTTTCAATTGCAAAGAAAATTCACTAGTCTATAGACCTTTAATTTGCAAGAAAACCCCACAGACCTATGCTCTCAGAAGTAAACTCGTAGCACACAAAACCACCCAAACAACTCACGATCTCCACCAATTCAAAAAGAATATAGACACAACCAAACTTTGCAAACCTAAGGAACTCAAAGAGTACAGAGTTTTCATGAATTTCCCAAACCAACCAATTATGCATAGTTGAAATAGAGTAGGTATAAACACCTACTTACTCAGGAAAAATAATCTTCAATAACTTTGCAATTGCTTGTCTGAAACCCACACACTTCTTCTCTAGCTCAAAACCAATTCCTCAACTCTCGAAAGTTGCAAATTGTGAAGTAACATAGCTGAAAATTCTCATTAAGTCGAATGACTGAAGCGTGTAGCCATTAATGTTCAAAAGAAGGCTTACGTGAGCGAGCTGACAACTAGCCATCCACTTTGATCTTGACCGTCAATCTCTTTGGTTTTAAAACACAATAAATGATGCTCCTCTTCATCGCCACTTTCCTTTACGCCCATACTTGGAAACAACGATGACACCTTGGAAAGTTGCCACGTAGTCATCTACGTATTTACCATATCCTCTACATTTCATCACTCATCGCAGTAATTCCCTAAATCCATGACCAAACTTCGGTGATGAACGAAACAACCCACTGGAGATAATATTCCTGGGCATATTCCTCATTACTTGTCGCAATAATGTGACAAGGTTGCATTTCTATTTCAGCAAGGAGGGATTTCCTAACGATGCCCTGTCATAACCACCTTGAAGTTGAGAGTGATTTCGGGGATAGGTGAAACTAGCAATATCCCCAAATTCTGACAAGTGGCAAGATCACACCGCTCCATTGAATCCTTCCATCACCCCTTGCAAAAAATGAAAAAGGTAATCGAATTTTTTTGCAATGACATGACATAAGGAAAAGATAATGGTCCATCATGCATCACAGTAATGGAACTGAGGAGCCAAAATTCTTCAACAATAGGCGATACAAAAAGGACCCAAGAGCATATCACTCATCGCAGTAATGAACCCAATGATAAAAATGACTTGGGCAATGAGTGATGATTCAAATGATTGGAAAAGGGTATTGCACCAAGTTGTTTTAAGAGGGGGACTGCCTAGGACAACGTATGATAGGAGTCTCAACAGATTAATAACACTTTTAGCAAAGGATGTAAAGGACAAAAAAGGTTGATTAATCAACCCTATAAAATAAAGCAATTTCAAGGACCTAGGCACGTGAAACAATTTAGTGATAGGCAATGGGAGAGTCTAACCACAAGGGGCTGATCATACATGGACTTCAATGACTCAAGTTGCTTTATCACAACCAGAAACGGGTGACACCGGGTCAACACAAAATTAGATCACAAGACCAAGGGTTCAAGACAAAGGAGAAAATCCTCAAAGTAATACCACTCCCCTCATGGAACCCTAAAACCCTAACCCATCTTAGACCGAGAAGATCAAAAGAAAAGCATCCTGGACTAGTGGAAAATGAAATGTTTTTTGCGGGTTCCACCATTCTATATGATATGTTTATGTGTTTATAGTTTATTTCCCTTATTGATATCACCTCTATTAGAATACAATTGAATTCCCTTAAGTATTTCCTAAGAGAATCTATAATTGTTTAAAAAAAATATTATTTTTTATTAAAACAATATTTCTAATTCTAAAATGATAACTACATTTATATATATAAATATAACTTAATAAAAATCATGAATTTTATTATAATATTCATATTTTTTTCACTTTGACACAATTGTAAAAATAATATTATTTTGATTTTTTGCTATGGTTTTTCTTCCAATTTACAACTATTTTTCCTTAAATATTTATCCTTGATATCTAGACAAGTTATGAGAATTCATCCAATAACTTGATATGATAAATTAAGGGTTTTCACCCTCAAATCTCTTAATTTTCCTTGGATGTTTTTTATCCTCTTTAGTTGTAATATTTTTTGAACAAAGAGGGCAAAAATTTATTGAATCTAGAAAATCATGAATATAAAGCAGTCAGGGTCCAAAACATGCACCCAGAGAAGACTCAACATGCCAAAGTTAGGAAACAACCACAAGAACAAAGAAATCAACAAGATAAACAAACAAAAACATCACATAATCATGTCTTCCAAGATTAACCTCTCTAAATTATGAAAATCATCTTAAGGCAACTGCTCCCAACCTTTAAACTACCAGCCATCAACATGCTCAGAAGCCCATTTGGCCAAACAATCAACCACCCTGTTCCACTCACATGGGATGTAAGTAAAGGAAATTGACTCAAGCCTAGAGCTTCGATGCAAAATATTCCTAACAACTAAAGCCAATTGCCAATTAAACCCATCCAAATTCTGCTCAATCAACAAATTCACTATGATTTGGGAGTTAGATTCACAAATTATCTTATGCCAGCCAAGAGCACAAGCTCTCTCAATATCAAAAAGAATCTCAAACCCTTCCATGAAGTTATTTGTTTGCTATCCTTTATGAATGGAAAAAAGGAAAATGGCCTTACTAGAGCTATCTCTTCTAATTCCATCAATCCTCACAGGTCCAAGATTACCCAAAGAAGAGCCACTAGTATTAATCTTTAAAACACTTTGAAGGAGGGGACTAACCATCATCTCTCTGAAACTTCTTTTTGACATGATGACCCCTTCATACACAAAAAGAGCCAAACACCTATCCATGTAGACCCAAACTATTAGCAATCTCTTCATCTCCCCCCTCTAAAGGAAATGACACTTCACATTTAGCCTCCATAGTCTCTTGAATCATACAAACAACTCTCTGGAAAACTTGTTGAATCATCAACTTACTTCCATAAAAAATCCTATGATTCCTCTCAAGAAATTTTTTCTAGAGGATAAAGGTCGAACCTAAATTCCAAACAATCTGGAGGAAAGAAACTTGTGTCAGAGGTCTCCCCAGACTACTCCAAAATTCAATCAAAGAGGAAGCATGCACACAAGGATATCTCCAGATACCACACCAAAGGTGCCAAACAATTATGGAAAAGGACAATGAAATAAAAAGTGGGACAAATCCTCTTTACAATAGCCACAGAGAACACATATAGATGGACCTTGAAAACCCCTCTTTTGAAGATTATCCCAAGTCAAGAATCAATTCCAAGCAAGAGTCCACAAGAAATAATTACACTTGGGCCAAGAAAACTTATTCTAGACATTTTTCCACCACGAGACTTCTCGCCCCCCATACTTTCAAAAAACCAACTCTTGATAGCCAGTAGCCACAGTATAGGCACCCTTAGGATAATAGCTCCAAGCCTAAATATCCCTTTTCCTGATTGAGTTGCACTCTCTACCATCAAGAATTCTCCTTACCTCAATCTAATCCTCTTCCAGTCCACCAACATGCCACACACTAGGGTCCATCCATCTAAACACTTCCACATGCCCACAAAACTGGGTAAGTTTGAAATCCTCAACCCGAGACTAGCCAACTTCCAAAAAATGGTGACAAAGATCTTGCAAATTAGGATACTTGGACATTATAGGTGAAAAACTATCCCAATAATCCTACCAAAAGAGGGCATGCAATCCCCTGTTGTAAATCCAGAACAAGCCATCCTTGATCAACTTGGAAGCTTTTTTAAGAGACCCAAATCACAGAACCCTTGCCCAAAAGCGAAAAACAAGGGACATCCTCCTTTTCCACCCCCTACAAGTATTTATTAGAAATAATCCAAGCCCAAAAATGATCTTGTTTCGTACACCATCTCCAATAAAGATTGGCTGATAAAGCTAAACCAGTAAAATTGGCTTGTCACAAACCAAGGCCGCCAAACTATTTTGGCCTACAAATAGTCTCCCACTTCACAAGACTCCACTTCGAGGATTCTAGACTACTAGCCCATAAAAAATTCCTAGCAAGAGATTCCATATCTTTAATAAAATTTGGGTGGTCACCTAAAGCATACACCTGTAATTAGGTAGAGCCTACACTATAGACTTTAGAAGCAACAACCAACCCACAAACAATAACCATTTGTGGGTCCAATGATTCAATTTCACATGAAATTTATCTTAAATACTCTACCAAGAGCCTTTGAGAAGGGAACCAATGGAGAGAGGGATGCCAAGATAGGTCAAAGGAAATTGACCAATCTGAAATCTTATAATACGAGAAATATGTCACTTAATAAGCACATGAGTGTTAAAAATATGGAAGATTTACCTTCATTGATCTGTTGTCCTAAAGCAGCTAGGTAAATGTCCAACACTTTGTAGAAATTAGTAGCCTCTTTGACTTTGACCACTCTCATTAGAGAAGTATCATCAATAAATTGTAAGTGTGATTGAGGAGGTAAGTCATTACCCCAATTCCATCCTTGGATCAAACCTTGATTAACATAGCTCTTAATAAGTCTCCCCAAACCCTCAGCCAAGAGAATAAACAAGGAGATAGATGATCCCCTTGATGAAGACCTCTAGAAGCCCCAAATAGGGTAGAAGGCTCCCCATTAACTAACACTAAAAAAGAAGTTGTCGTGATGCAACCCATCACCCACAAGACCCACTCAACAAAACCAAAAACACCAAGCACTTTCCGCAAAAAATACTATTTGACTTTGTTATAGGCTTTTTCCATGTCTAATTTGATAAACATAGATTTTTCTTTTGAAATCGCCATGGAATGAATAGTTTCTATCACAATAGCCATGTTAGGGTTAAAAGGTAGATTCCAATCAGTTAAATGCAGATTTGATCAATAAAATAGAGAAATAAAACACACATAAATTTTGGACAGCAAAAGAAGAACACAAAGATTTAATGTGGTTCACCCAAAATCACGCTACATCCACCAACATAGGGTCCAATATATATTAATCTTCCAGTAAATAACATTTACAATGCATGCAGTAACATCTGCAACTTGTAGCAATTTTTTATATCACGTTTTTCACTTGCTATTTTTACACAACCATTGCTATGGGTACCCGCAGTGTTTCCTGTGTTTTTCCAGCCACTGCTCTGCAAATTTTTGGTAATGTTTTTAACAAAATGCTACCCTCAAAACTCATTCCTGAGTGTTTTTATAGACTCCCACACATGTCCCATTAATTACCAATGAAATGTGGCCATTGGTTGTGCCTCATGCACCCAATAATTTTTTTTCTTTGGGCAGCTACATTTAATATTTTTAGTTGTCTTTTGACATTATAATAAAAAATATTGTAACTAATCACTTCCAACATTTAATATTTGTTTGTAACCACCTTGTAGATACAAGTGCAACATAAATATTTAATAAGTGCAGTAAATTATTTAATAAAAAATAATATGAAGATTTTATCCAAGTTTGATTGGTCTCCATAACACAACAATCTCCCACTTGGAGACTGATCAGACTCCACTCCATACCATCTCCCACTTGGAGACTAATCAAAAACAATGTTTCCCCTGCAACTCCCACTGGAAATCAACACCTTGGACCCTACAATCCTTGTTGCTTAAATTCAACCTTGAAGGCCAACTGAAGTTGGAGAGGAGCTCAACTTCTCCCTTTTGACCGCCTTCATAAACATATCTACTAGATTGTCATCTGCATGTATCTTTTCCAACTTTACCTGTCCATCCTCCAACACTGATCGAATGAAATGATATCTCAGCTGTGTGTGTTTGGTTTTAGAGTGCAAGGCAGAATTCTTTGCAAGATGTATAGCACTCTGACTGTTCATAAACAAGTAACTTTCAACCTGTTGTTTGACCAAATCTTCCATGAAAAGTTTCAGCCATATCATCTCCTTTGATACCTCCATTGTAGCTACAAACTCTGCCTCGATGGTGGATAAAGCAACCACCTTTTGCAACCGAGAAATTCAACTCACTATAAATACATAACCTGTGGTACTCCGCCTGGTATCTATATCCCCTGCCAAATCTAAGTCACCATAGCCTTTTAAATCAATATTAGAGCCCCAAAAACACAAACATTTATTGGATGTACCTCTCAAATACCTAAGAATCCATTTTACCACATTCCAATGCTCAACTCTGAGATTACTCATATACCTACTAGCAACTCCTACAATATGTGCAATAACCAGTCTTGTGCATACCATGGCATACATTAAACTTCCTATAGTTGAAGCATAAGGTACCTTGGACATTTTTGCTTCCTCCTCTTGTGTCTTTGGACACATATCCTTAGTCAATTTGACATGACTGGGCAAAGGTGTGTTGACAAATTTTGCATTCTCCATATGAAATATCTACAACACCTTCTCAACATAGTCAGCTTGAGATAAAAATAATTTTTTGTTTTTCCTATCTCTTGTAATCTTCATACCAAGGATTTGGTTTGCTGCCCCAAAATCCTTCATAGCAAATAAATTTGCTAACTATTCTTTTAACTCATTTATGTGATCCATGTTAGACCCTGCTACAAGCATATCATCAACATATAAGCATAAAATAATATATCTATCATTATCTAACCTCTTAAAGTAAACACAATGGTTTGAATTACACCAAATGTATCCTTTCTCAGCCATAAAACTATCAAATTTAATATACCATTATCGAGGTGCTTGCTTCAAGCCATATAAACTTTTCTTCAATCTGCACACTAGTTTCTCCTTACCTTTGACCTCAAATCCTTGTGGTTGTTC